>JAEIFV010000106.1:0-582349 GCA_018904265.1 Lordiphosa collinella | reverse complement strand
ATTCTTCTTCTTCTTCTTTGGCCCATCACAACCGTTTTACGGTCTCGGCCGCTGCCCCT
This sequence comes from Lordiphosa collinella, assembly GCA_018904265.1. Lineage (NCBI taxonomy): Eukaryota > Metazoa > Arthropoda > Insecta > Diptera > Drosophilidae > Lordiphosa > Lordiphosa collinella. The sequence goes on along the minus strand of JAEIFV010000106.1, from coordinate 582,290 downwards.
AATGCCCGTCACCCGCCTCTGTCCCGAGCGACATTCCACCAGAAGGACACTCACAGCTTCACCAATGTCTCCCTGCACCTGGTCACGCCATCTCCATTTGGTCGACCCTCGCGGAAGTCACACCTCCCAACTCGATCGCATGCCGACTGTACACCGCGTTTTGCTGGATGCGTTATCATCCATACGGGTAGCATGTCTATCACAGAGCCGCTGTTGTTTTATGCGCTTGACTAGGTCAGTGTCCCCATAGAGCTCATACAGTTCGCGATTCATTCGGATGCGAAACTCGCCGCCAACTTTTAGAGGTCCATAAATCCTCCGAAGAACTTTTCTCTCCGAACACGCCAATTGCCGCCTCATCCTCTTTGTCATTGTCCATGCTTCTGCGCCGTATAGCAGGACTGGGATAATAAGCGACTTGTATAGCGCAATTTTCGTTTTCGGAGAGGACTCTGCTCTTGAACTCCTTTTGAGCCCGTAATAACATCGGTTTTTGCAAGAGTAATTCTTCTTCGGATTTCCAGACTGGTGTTGTTGTCGCTGGTTATCGTCGTTCCCAAGTAGACAAATTCCTTAACAACCTTGAAGTTGTTGTCTCCCATGCAACAGATTGTCCAAGCGGTGACTTTGCGCGTTGATTTTAGGTATTTCGTCTTTTCCTCTACCGCTAAGCCCATAAGTTTTGACTGCTTCTCTATCTTTGAGAACGCCCGTTTTACCACAGATTCGCTTTTTGCCGATGATATCAATATCATCGGCATACGTGTAGCATGTTATCTCTGGTGAAGATGGTGCCCGTTCTGTTAGCATTTGGGCACTGGCGCAGTATGTACTCCATCAGCAGATTAAAGAAGTCACATGGTAAGGTATCACCCTGCCTAAAACCTCTTTTGGTATCGAAAGGCACGGAGCGCTCTTTATCTATTTTGACGGAGCTTTTGTGTTGCTTCTCAACGTCATCATGTAAAGTCGAACGTACTTTGCTGGAATACCAAAGGTAGGCAGGGCTTCAAAGAACTTGACCTTATCGGCGTGTCAAAGGCGGCTTTGTAGTCAACAAAAGGTGGTGGGTGTCAATGTTTCACTCTCGGGTCTTCTCAGGATTTGTCGCAATGTGAATATCTGGTCCGTGGTGGATTTGCCAGGTCTAAAGCCACACTGATAAGGTTCAATCAGTTCACTTATTCTCGGCCTTAGACGTTCACATAGGATGCATGATAGAACCTTATATGCGATGGGAAGGGAGACTGATCCCGCGGTAATTGGCGCAAACCGCGGGTCTCCTTTTTAATTATGGGACAGAGTACACTTAGGTTCCAATCTTCGGGCATGCTTCCTTCGGACCACATCTGCATAGGAGTTGGTGCATGCACCTTACCAGCTCCTCACCGCCAGCCTTGAACAATTCAGCAGGCAGCTCATCAGCGCCAGCAGATTTGTTATTTTTTAGCTTTTTTATGGCTAACAAGACTTCATTATGGTCCGGCGGATCTATCTCTATGTTATCGATTGGTGGTGTCGCTACTTCCCCAGAGGCGGCATTGTGTTCGTCATCACCTCCCAGCAGGTTAGAGAAATAGTTTCTCCATTTGTCTAGTGCCACTTCGGATTTCTGACCAGATTTTTCGTGCTCGTCCTTTAATAAGTGTGACTCTGGGCTTAAAACCGTCTTCGGTTAGTTGCCAATCTTTTGGTAGAATTTTCGAGTCTCCACTCCTTCCGAACAGCACTTTGACTTCCTCCCTCATGCGCTTTTCCTGCTCATTTTTTCTTCCTTCTGAAAAGGCGCTTCTCCTCTCTCCTTTCTCCCGGTATCGCCTCCTTAACAGCGCGCGTTGCTCCCGACTGCAGAGTTCTCCTGTAGGCAGCGTCTTTCTCTGCAGTAGCGCGGCGGCACTCATCATCGTACCATGACTGTTTACGGGAGTTTTCGGGATCCGAGAATCTCCTTGGCATGCTGTACTCATAGAGTGTTAAATATGCTGCCACTGTTCGTCAACACCAGGGGAGGCCAGGTGGGGTTTCCCTGAGCAGCTGGGTGAGTTTGCTGAGTAGGCTTCGGATGTCCGTTGTGATTGCAGCTTCTCAACGTTCAGCTTTCGGCGTGTATTAGACTGTGCGGCATGTGCCACACTGAGCCGTGTGCGTACTTTGGCTGCAACAGGTGTGATCAGAGTCAATATTGGCTCCTCGGCGCACACGTAGAACACTCGAGATTGCCGTCGTCTATCACAAGATTGTGTGTTATCAAGTCTGGTTTCGTGTTGATTGGTCAGGGGACATTCAGTCGCCTTGTGGTCATTGCGGTAAAATAGGTGCTCTAATGGTGTACAGCGAAAATGGTACGGTGTGCTCTGCTGACTCAGCAAAGTACGCAAAAAAAAGATCTCCGTCGTACCTGTAATGATTGTTTCCAAAAGCTCTTAAGCCTGGTACGGAGATCGCAAAACACGCCAAACAAAAATCTTCATATAAAAATGACACTGTAAAACCGCTCGCAAAATTTTTGACGTTAAACGTTTTGCGACTAGTATGCTGACCAGCAAACGGGGGGGTTGTAAAATCCACTTTGACGCCTTCGCGTTGCCAACTACTTTGCACATGTGGATTTTATTGAACAGCTGTTCGAGTTTTGTTTGGGCGCCCAAACTAATAAAATTTATTTATTTTGACGGTCGGTAGAGCAAAAATATGTCAAAAAAAAAAAAAACTCGATTGAAGCGCTTTCATGAGGAAGAAAACAGCTAATTATTTGGGGCCTCATCAATATTTTGAGTATTTAGATTCAGTTGCCATAGCCAGTCTAAAAATCCAAAAAGAGCAGCAACAAATTTGTTGCTTCCAACGGCCAATGTCGATGAAGAGGAAACCACATTAATATATATGTACTAACGTTTATGAAATAAAAACAAATAAATAATGAAAATAAGTAACATTTATTATTAATCTGCACCGGGTGCTTTGTTTTGGAGCCAATTAAAACTGTTGGCGTTCATTTTGAAGTTTTGAATGAACACTTCTGTGACTGGAACTATTGGTGAAATCACATTAGATCTTACAATCTCTCTTAGGTATATCGATATACTCTTATCGTTAGCAAATCTTTCAAATATGCCAACTGAGACGCTAGCGTCTGCTTCTTGTATGCTCTGCCTTCCTCATCCAAGGCAATTTGTGCGGCATAAATGAAAACTTGAGTTTTCAGATGCAAAATCTGTAATATAGGGGGACAACTGCCTCCCTGGCTTCGCCATTGGACCTTACTGATCTCCATTTCATAAACAAATTTTTTTATTGTTGCGACTTGAAATCCTCATTAAATTGTTTGTAAGCCGGGGAAGTGTGACCGTACCTTTATAAAATTACCAATAACGCCTTATTCTTGGTATTTTTTGGCTGTCTTAGCACACTATTTTGTTTTACGATCCACTTTCGTAATAAATGGCATTTTCGTGCGCACAAACTGTTTGGCGTTCTCCGTACCAGGCTTTAGGCAGTTGGCTCTAGCTCTACGGTAACCATTTATGCCATTATTTCAAGCATGTTCGATTTTATTGAAAAGCTCTCAGTTGAAAACTTACTTATTTCTCCAGTTAAACATTAAGAAGGTGCCTTTGCTTATACAAATCAAATTCAGCGTTGCCATATGTTTGTGTATTTATTAATGCGCATATTTTTCCCTTCCAAAAGTAATACAAGAAGAGACCGTATAAAATAACACATGCACACATATTTACTTATCTATGTGTGTATGAATTGTGCTTTTGGGTATGTGCTTTGTATGCGTTTTATAGAAATTTGCATAAAATAATATCATCATCATCATCATCAAACGACCGAAAGGCAGCACATGTCCTCATCGGTCACTTTGAAGTGCCAAAAATTGAAGCTTCCGGTGTTTCTTTAACCCTGCTCCGCACTCTCACAGCTGTGCTATGCTTTTAGTCTGTGGCATATTCTTTTATTGAGATTGTGCCTAAAATTCTAACATGCTAAAAAGCAACTACAGTTTGCCATTGGCTTAACCCACATATTAGGTTTGCAGGGTTGGGGCCGAAAGTGGGACATCTCTTAAAGGCTAAATGCTTTCCATTGTATGTTTTATACGTTTACCTATATTTAATGCAGCAATTTTGATAATTGACATACGATTAGCAAGTTTTTTTGCTTATTGTTGACTGTGCAAAAATCAATCAATAGGGCAATTGGTTCAACCGAAGGGTTGCAAAATGTTTAGGATATACTTACATATACGTGGAAGGTCCGCTTTAGACTCATGGTAGTCCTCAAGGCTGCCAAAGTGTACTGAACCGAACCGCTAAGAACCTTGTTGGTTTGAACCAACTCCGCTACTAAGGCATTGGAGTGACTCTGTCTATCTGTCTCCGTTTTCCGATTACATTTAGTGCTCCAGGAAGAAACCAACTGTGTTGCTTTCCCTTAAACATAATCATTAACATTGTTTTTTACTTACAAATTTTGGCTTCAATTTTCTTGGCAAGCGTCTGTTTCTGCTTACGATTATTGTGTTGCATACTTTCTTGTTCAAGTATTTTGTAGTCCAGCCAATTACCTGACTCTAACCATTCCCAAAAAGTAGTTTCAAGCATTAAAAGCGGCGCGTGAATCTTAAAGTACACACAAAAGCAAACAACGTTGACTAAGGTAAGTAAACGTACAGAACAATGGACTGTGGTTCAGGAATCTGAAAACTCTGCAAAGGCTTCATGGTCGACATGTTAAAGAGCCAGCAAATATCAATAATCTTGGTCAGCCATGGCAGTAGATTCAACAGGACTGGTCGGATGTCATCCGGTCCCGGTGATTTCAAGGGTTGGTAACTATCGTTTCTTCAGTGATGATTTTGTCAATCATCGTCGTGTCTATATCCCCCAGGTGCCGCGCTGCTTTGTAGCTCAGTTTTTGCAGGCGGAGTTTTAATTGCTGTTCATAATAATTTCTCGTCTGAGTTGTTTCCTTTTGACAATACTCAAGGCATTGAGTTTGTTGCTGTCAAAGTCTTTACTGGTGATGCAAATATTTTTCTAACTTGCTCTTACATTCCATCTAGATCCGAGATATCTGTCTATTTATATCACCTTTCTGCAATTCATCTCGTGATGTCAGCATTAGGGCACTCAGACCAAATTATAGTATTAGGTGATTTTAATCTTCCTAATGTCTCATGGCTGAAGATTCTAACGCCCTACTTCCTGATTGTGAACACGAATTCATCGATGGTTTAACCAACATCTCCCTTGGACAAATTAACTCTGTGCACAATAGACGTGAGAGGCTCCTAGACCTGATCTTTGTTAGTGATGCTTCTTTAACAACGGTAGTCAAGACTAATCCAGTATCCCTGCCTGAAGATTGTCATCATCCATCCCTCTTGATCTCTGTTGAGACTATTGTCCCTGTTAAAAATAAGCCATTGGCAACTACTCGTGTAAAGTGTTTTCGCAAGACCAATTTTTTGGAACTTAACCTTCATCTCTCTTCAGTGGACTGGTCATTTCTACACTCACTCACCGACATTGAGTCCGCAGTTAGTGCGTTTTACCAAGTTCTATACTCTGCCTTTGAAACTCATGTTCCTGAGGTTAAGTTGACAACATCAACTAAACCACCTTGGTTCACACAGCACTTGTCGTACCTTAAAAACAAGAAATCCAGACTCTTTAAAAAATATCAGAAATCTGGTTCCTCGATAGACTTTGCGCTCTATTCTTCTGCTCGTTCTGAATTTCTCACCATTAATAGCCAATGTTACGCAGATTACCTCTCACAATGCAGGATCAATTTCCGTAATGATCCAAAGCAGTTCTACTCATTTGTCAACTCTAAACGCAAGTCGAACGCATTTCCCCCACTCTTCACTATCAGAATAGCATTGAATCTTCGGATCTTAATATTGCTAATCTATTTGCCACATTTTTTCAGTCGACCTATTCATCACAGGCTTACAGCACTTCTACTCCATATACGTACCCTATACCGCACGCGAACAATATTTTTCTTAACTTTTTTGAAGAAAGTGATGTTTGTCATAGTCTATCAACGACTGATTTATCTTTCTCGGCTGGCCCTGATAATGTCCCAAGCTGTATTATTAGGAACTGTGCTGAATCTTTATGCTCACCCATTACATATCTTTATAACCTGTCTTTAAAACAGTCTTGTCTTCCACTGATTTGGAACGAATCATATATTATCCCACTTCACAAAAAAGGGTCTAGATCGAGGCATTGCTAAGCTTTCTGCCATTCCAAAATTGTTCGAGGAGCTGGTCACCTTGCAGTTGCAGCATCTCTGTAGCAACCTCATATCTCCTTCGCAGCATGGCTTTGTTAAACGTCGATCGACAACGACAAATCTTCTCGAGTTTTCATCACTGATAAATCGTAGTTTTCAGTCCGGCTCTCAAACCGATGTTGTCTTTACTGATTTTAGTAAGGCCTTCGATTCTGTCAATCATGCTCTTCTTATCCACAAACTGTCGCTATACGGCTTCCCTCCTAACTTATTATATTGGATCTCGTCGTACTTATCTAATCGAACTCAACGAGTGCTGTTTAATAATGTTCTGTCAATAGTTGTGAACGTAACTTCAGGTGTCCCGCAGGGTAGTCATCTAGGCCCGTTGCTTTTTGTACTTTTTGTAAATGACCTCCCTCAAGTTATATTGCACTCAACAGTATTTATGTACGCAGATGACGTTAAAATCTGCCTTCCTTACTCGGAGTGGCTCTTGCATACTCACCTACAGTTAGACCTGAACGAACTTCAGAATTGGTGTTTAAATAACCTTCTTTTCCTTAACCATTCTAAATGCCAAATGATGACTTTTTTCCGTAGCTCTCCCCATATTGTCTCATATTCAATAGGAAATCAAGTCTTAGACCGAATATCTCATGTAAAGGATCTTGGTGTACTGTTTGACCAGAAATTGTGTTTTAACACTCACATCGCCACCACAGTAAATAAAGCCAAAGGAGTATTGGCATTTATTAAGCGCTGGTCTAAAGAGTTTGACGACCCCTACACAACGAAAACTTTGTACATATCCTTAGCAATCGGAACAGCAATCGCTTATCGAATCCGTTCAGAAACAATTTTTAATTTTCGCTCTTCGCAATCTGAATTCGGACTCTAGCAGGCTTTTACCTTCATATCGATCAAGGTTAAAATTAATCGATCTTCAATCCGCATCACCGCAGAATATGCAATGGTGTCCCATTTGTGCACAAGCTTCTTCTCGGATTGGTTGATTCTCAAGCGCTTCTCTCTTCAATAAACTTAACAGTTCCCTCGAGGTTTACTCGCACATTTCGGCCACTACGCTTGTCAGTCTGCAGGTCCAACTACGCCCTACATGAACCTTTTCGGGTCTTATGCTCTAATTATAATTCCCTTCACTTCATTTTTTCATTTGAAAAGTCACTTACGTTTATATTAAATGAAATTTACCATCACCTTGAATCATCCAACTTGTAATCCAATTACTTTTCGTATTATGTTTATATAAATTTAGCTTAAGTTAGCGGATCATTGTTAACCAAATAAATAAACCATAGTTGACCCGACCTCTGGTTCAGCATTCTAGGCAACCTGGAAAATGCGTATTCACGAGCAGTTCCAGAGACTCTAGACTAGGTTAAACTAGGTCAAAACTCGGGCTACCTAGTAGAAGTTCTATTAAATATTTAGCACGATTTCAAAACTCTGCACCCACAGTGTCAGGTGAAAAAGTAAGAAAGTAGAAGAAAAAAAAAGACCCCCACCACCCCGAAAAGTAGCTTTCTATTGATATTGTTGTTCTTGTTTGGTTCTTGTTGGTATTATTGTTATTGCACTTGGTTGTCGTTGCAGTTGCTGTTGTTATTGGAGATGCACATTGTCTAGTTGTGGGATTCTTTTTTTAAGCCAAGCCAAAAAGTAGGCAACATTCAGGCAGGCAAAAAGAGAAATTCCGTTGCGTGCGTGTGAGAGCTTCTGTGTGTGTGTGTGTGTGTGTAAAGTCAACTACAAGTGCAAGCAAAACTAAAACGGAAACGGAAGCGGAAGCGGCCAAGCTGCCAACTTGCACTTTACACTACACTTCTTTGTCGGTTTTCTATGGCAACAAAAAAAAAAAAGTTGCAAAAAAAACTAAGTACCCAAGTACGAAGGGCAAAAAAAACAGCCACAAATTTGCAACATGGCAAGTGCATGTGTATTTTTAGAGTATGCCACACGTATTTGTCTAATCTGGACACAAAACTTAGTCTCACTTCATCACGTAATTAGGGTTACAAATTTTAACTGTCGTTTTTCTTCATTTCAATCCTTTTTTTTTGAAACGCACCGAGGACACGGAGCACCATTGAATGAATGAACGGCCGTAGTAAAGTTGACGCCGAAAAATGACGCCGAATGCCAACACGGAGCTATAGCTGAGGCGAACGGCATGACTTATTGCCTGTGGTCATGTGGTGCATGTGGCGCCACCAGCTAGCAGCAGGCGAGGCGGACACAAGAAAAGAAAAAAAATGAAAAGTGAATGTCGCCATGCCAATGCAATTGCAATTGTGAAAGTTAAATTGAATGCATTGCGACAATGTTTGGCCAACAGCAGCCAGGCGGGAGCTTCTCAGCTGGGCAGCACAGGAGTTTACATATCCCAGTCAGCTGAACAGTGGTCCAGTGGTGGGTTTCCCCTTTATTAAGTCAACATAAAAGCTATTCACCCTGTAGCTGGAAATGAAACAAAACGAGCTGTATGCAGGATTATAACGAAATTCTTTTAATTAATTCTCCAACTGGGCTTCTCTTGGTAGCTCGGATTCGAGTGGTTCAATTTTCAAAGATTCTGTTAAGGTTTATGTTGAGTTTAAGGCAGACGGTTTAAGATTTGGCCTAAACAGTTACTTTTGGGTACTTGCTGAACCTTTTGTGGTTTGTCTTCATCTGAATCGCCATTTTGGCTGCTTTAGCTCAGCAAATTCATAAAAATTTTTTTCTTTGGACGTGTAATTCTTTACTTGCCCAGGTGTATTATGATTTAACAAGTTTGGAACTCATAGACGGTATCATCTAAGACCACATAAATTACATATATTTTGATCAGTATGACGAGCTGAATCGGTTGAGCTTTGTCCGCCCGTCTGTCCGTCCGTCCGTCTGTCCTTATGTCTGTTTCTACGCAAACTAGTCCCTCAGTTTTGAAGCTATCGAGCTGAAATTTTGCAGAGTCATATTTTAGCTGCACGCTGCACATATGGTCGGAAATGGTCACAAAAATTAAGTCAGGGTCACAAAAGTATCAAGTGTATTTAAATTTCCGCTGAGACGAAGCTAGCATTGCTTTCTCGTTTTTACTTATTCTTGAATTCCTGTTCAAACCACTTAAAAGAATTGCTTTTGCACAAGTCTAATTCTATTTTGAACCGTTTTAAATATGCGCGAGCTAATTTAACAACTATTTATTGGCTAAATAATTTACAGTGAGTATTGTACATAGAGTTTCAATATGTGAATGCGTGTGCGTGTGTAGTAGGTGAAGTGTAGGAGCTAGCAGTGCGTAGCGTTGCATGCGTGTTGACTTCTGCTGATCGACTGAATGCAGAGAGTGGACGGTTTGACAGAGAGACCGGCGGTCGGCTGCATACATAACACCCCTTAACACCCAGAAGCGTTGTAGTTTTGCGGGGGTTGTCTGTTGCGTCCGGATCTGCGAGGTGTCACCGGTGATGTTATCGGTAGGACCCGAGTAGTATGCCTCTGTTGACCAGCAATGTCCAACGGCGTTTCTTGGGAAGCTGGCGAGATGATTCTTTCTGGACTGTTGTCTGCAGGCACTGCATTTGGAACCTCATGTTCAGGTGATGGCGGTTCGCGGCCACGAAGCTGATCCTGGTGTCTTCTGACTACTCGTGAGTCGTTAAGGCGAACTTTGTAGGAAATGGGTCCCGTTTGCTCTGACACCAGACCCTCAATCCAATTTGGCCCAGTAGAGTAATTTCGAACCCAGACCGGACTACCTGTAATGAAACCTTTAGTGCGATTAGCGTCGCAGACCTTACCATTGTTTATATTTTGTTGTATTTTGTCGAAGTATGATTTGATTTCCCGATTTAGCAAGAGTTCCGCAGGAGATCGATTAGTAATGGAGTGCGGACTAGTGTGCTGACTCATCAGATATCGGGATAGGGCAAGATCGATATTGGTACTCCGGTCGAACTTCTTAAGATAGTTCTTTGTACTCTGCACCATGCGCTCAGCTTGGCCGTTTGTAGCAGGATGAAACGGACGTATCGGATATGTCGGATTAGGTTGATATCCATGAACCTTTGAATTCGTCTGGGTGAATGTTTTGCCATTGTCTGATACCAGCTCGTCTGGCAGGCCGTAAGTGGCGAAGAGTTGTCGCAGGAACTTAATAGTAGGGGGCTGCTGCTGTGGACTTGACCATAGTGACCTCATGCCACTTGGGTATGAATCGACCACCAGGAAAAACGTGTTGCCTTGGAATGGACCGGCAAAGTCGATGTGGAGACGGGACCACGGTCGCTTGGCAGATTCCCAGTGGTGTGTTTCCGTTTGAGGAGGCTCGTTACAGTTTTGTTGGCATGATGGGCAGCGCTTCATGACCAATTCGATTTCGGCATCAATGTTTGGCCACCATACGTAGCTGCGTGCCACTGCTTTCATTTTCACGATGCCCGGATGCGGGGCATGTAGTGCGCTTAGTATTGCCTGTCTGGAAATAGTGGGAACGACCACACGGTTGCCGCAGACTAGTACTCCTCGATTGGCAGATAGTTCTTTTCTGCGAATATAAAATGGATACAGCTTGTCTGAGCGTTCGAATTTGTTACTGGGCCACCCCCTTAACATTGTTCTTAGAAAAATGCTGATCCAAACCAAAAACTTTATATGAAAAGGTTCGGTTCTTTTCATTCATAAGTTTTATGATGTTTATTGGAGATCTCCACTCAATATATTTGGGCGTCTTATCATCGATTGAACATTTCGCGGGGCACGAAACGACTGGCCAAGGTTCTTGGTGAATTAGCACACTTTTCATCTGAACATACCCGAAATCTTTGTAGAACTCGTACATTTAGTACCCAAGTAATTACAGAGAAAACTTTTAATTTATTTAGCTTTTTTTTCACACAGAATAGAATGACACGTATTTCTGGCTCTAGTCAGCCTGGACCCATAACCTGTTGAAGAACTCGTAAGTCGTAGTGGAAATAACACAACCAGTGCTTGTTCGTTTGGAGATTAGATAATGAGTGAGTTCTTAGGTTATTTCTGTCTCTAGTCATCCTGGGCCCATAACCTGTTGGAGATCTCGAAAATCGTAGTGGGAAATAAGAGAAATAGAGCTTGTTTCTTTCAAAATTAGGAGTAGATCTTCCATAAAGACTCTGGGGCAGTCGTCCCTCCTTAGCGTGAAGGTGACATTGGCACACTTCGCTTGATTTATTCCAAAATTCCAGCGCCTTGCCCATCTGCCAAATCGGTACATGAACTGCTGTAGGATGTCCGTGGCGCTGTAGACACAGTAATGTCTGGCCAAAATTTCTGTGTCGTCAGCGAAAGTGACAAGGAAAAGGTCCTGTGCATCATTTTTGGGAATGTTACTTCTGTGGGCAGTCCATGCCCTGTGGTTGTGGTACTCTGTTAGTATGTGTTTTGTGCTCGATTCAGCTCCATCAAGAACGACGGAAAATGTCCTGTCGGTAAGGAAACTGCGCACCAGGTCAAAGAGCTGTGGTGGGAGGAGGCTCTTTATCTTGCACAGCAAACCATTGTGCCAAACTCGATCGAACGCTTGCTTAACATCAACGAATACTGCCACGACGTACTCCTTTGCATGGAACCCTTCCAGGATAAAGATAGTTACCCTGTTTAACTGCTCTGGAGTTCCGTGCGACCTTCTAAAGCCAAATTGAAAGGGCGGAATCCGATGGCTGAGCTCATCCAACGCTAGTATCCTACACAGCAAGCACCTTTCAAAGATTTTCGACACCGACGAAAGCAAGCTAATTGGCCGGTATGATTCGACCTCTGAAGGACGCATCCGGGCTTTGTAAATCATTAGATCTGGGACTTTTTCCAAGCCTTCAGAATGTACCCCAGTCGCATCACTGATTTGAAGAGCAAGTTTAGGAACAGTATGGCTTTGTCAGGAAGTGCCTTCAGCGTTTTGTTGTCTATCCCATCTTCTCCACGAGCCTTTTTGGAATTAAGCGCTTTGATTTTTTCTTTCGCCTCCGTAAAAGTTATCGAAGACACTGGCAGTTCGAGCTGACCAGGGGTATTAAGGACACGTTCCATTCTCCTTATCCTGGATGCAAGCGACTTTGATAGCGGCGTAAAACTCTGCTCGAGATTTTTCGCAAACTCCTCAGCCCGATCCCTGGGAGACTTCGCATAGGTGCCATCACTCTTTCGGATCGGGAACTTAGGGGTTACCTGGCGTTTGTATCTTCTGATGAGAGACCAGAGGGCATAGTTGGTGCTCACATCTGATGTGACTCGCTCAAGGAATCGATCAGTTTCCATCTGCTTGTGTCTGGTCAGCAGCTTTTTAACTCGGTTTGACACTCTATGATAGATAGACTCTATCAACGATAGGGTCAAGGGTACGAACATATTGTCTCCGGAGTCTTCTCTTAATGAGGAGTAGAGTGTCAAGAGCAGGAGGAAAGTGAGAGTGCTGATTTTGTCCTTGCATGGAGCTTGCAGCTTGAGAATTAGGCGCAGCTGCATGCACCTTGTTGAGGAAGAATGCATATGCATCCTCAATGTCCTCTGGCTTGAGACTTAGAACTACTTTTTATTCTCTTGCATGTATTGTAATTTGAAATAGGATTATCTCTCGTAAAGAGCTTTGCTCTTACCGGGTGTTCTCTCATTTTTTAAGTATTTCTAGCGACGTACCCTCAATATATTTGGTGTTTAATTGGCAGACCAAATTAACCCAATTAACCCCCGTAACCAGCAGCTCGAAAGATTTTAGACTTGCTCAATCGCAAAACCAAAAATTGCACCAATTGAACTTTTGCTGGCGCCCAATTTGTGTAAAAAGTATCATTCCAAAATACACTTATCGAGGAAGCCTAATATAAAAAAAACCGTAGGTATTCATGTGTGCAATGTATATGCATTCCTCAAGTGCTGCCAATCAACAGAATAATCAATTTTATTTCGGCCCCATCCATTCAACGTTTTAGGCCACTTGAAGTGTGCATGAAACGCTTGAATTACTTTCAAATTGAAGTTTAAAGTGAAATTTAATTGTGAATGACTTGAAATCAAAGTTTTTTGTTGGTCCGGTGCAGACAACTTTTGACCTTTGGCATAAATGAATTGAAAGATTACGGGCCATGAAATAAAGGGAAAGCAGAAACTTTCAAAAGACATACTAAATTATGCCAGCCACATGCAGGCAAACATGGCTATAGACAACTCATCTAGAAGCTGGAACAAAACTACTCAAACACTCAGAAAAAAGATGTGAGTACTAGAACTTACTTTTGGGTGGAAAGACGAAATACATTTGATACAAGTGCTTGCCATATTTGATTCCATATTTGAATTTGGTTTACAAATTACACCCGATGCAGGTACCTTTGGTAAAATGCACTTGTTTAATATCTTTGAACAGTTAAAGTAAGAGAACATTTTCGTCTCTTCCCCATACTTTTCTCTCCGTGTACGTACAACAAATAAATTTGATAGGAAAATCCGAAAAACTAACTCGCTTAATAACTCGCACTTGAGTGGCAAAAGCAAACAGTCTGACCAACCAGTCAGCCAGCTTATTCATTTGGGACTCACACACTCAACGCAAAAGTTGGGATTGGGGACTGTGTGTGTGTGTGTGGGTGTGTGTGTGTTGGTTTGTGTTTGGGTTTTTCAATTGTGCTTGAGTGTAATAACTTTTACCTGGTCCAACGTCAACTGGAGGGGGTTTTGCTCCCCCCAAAAAACCCTGAAAAGTAAAGAAAAGTCAGTGCAAAAGTGAACAAAAAAAAAAAAAAAAAAAAAAAAAAATCAACTGCAACTGCCACGCCCAGGCTTTAGCTAGAGAGTGGTGCCCCGAGTAAAGTTTTAAATTTGCTTAATCAACAAAATGCAAATAGCAGTCGAAACGAGAAGTGGAAGCAGAAGCTCGTCAGGCATTTTTGTTTAGCCCTGTTTATTCGTTTGCTTTTTTTTAAGGGATTGCCATGCAAAATACATTTTCAAATAGAGAATCATAATACCGCAACCGGAACTGGCACCATTCGGAGAAAGTTAATAGTTGGAATTAACATATTTGAAAATCTGGTAAATCTGCCATGGAAATATTCGGTTAAACTAATTCCTGGTACTTTTTCAAATGCTCTATTCCTTAACTCATATCGGCTAAAGTGAAAAGGACCCAAAAAGGTAAAAGAACAGAAATTTGTCAGCTCCCGGGGTCGAAAGTCGTCCAAGTACCGTTCGCTTTGCGGATTAGAAGTTTAGGGGCAGCCTGCTTCTTGTACCTTCTCGTGAGAGACCAGAGTGCATAATTTGTATTGGCATCAGAAGTAACTAGGAAGCGGTCTGTGGCATCCTGTCTGAACCTCGCGAGCAGCTTTTTAGCCCTGTTAGCCACTCTTTTGTATACCCTATCCACATTGGATAGTAACTGCCACCTCAGCCTCCTTTTGATGAGCAGTAGAGCATCGAGGGCAGGCGGAAGGCAAGAGTGTGATCTGCGATCCTGTGGGGTTTCCTTTGAACGCGCTTTGGGGGCTGCCGCATGCATCTTATTCACGAAAATTGAATGTTCATCCACTATATCCTCAGGAAGGGTTATCTCGAGGATGAGATCCTAGGTTCATTCCAGGTCCTTCCTAAAAAGTGCCAGGTCAGAGCCAGGTGACTGTAACCGCCCATTGTCAACCTTGTTCAAAGAGCTCCTTCCAATTTAACCACAAGAGAGAGGTGGTCGGATGATAGGGCATACTCCATCCTAATGCTCAGCTCAATAGGACGCAGTCCGTTGAATATAAAAAAGTCAATGGCACTAGGGGTGTTACGGTTGACGAATGGGTAGTGGATGGCTTGGCCTGTTGAAAAGGCAACTAGTGCTTCTTGCAAGCTCCTTCCTCTCGAGTCAGCCTCCAATAAAGAACTTTTCCCTATTTTTCTTTGTCGGTATTCTTTGAGAGCGATGTCAGAACGAAAATGCTATCCCCAGTAGAGTATTCTTGTCTAAATCCCATTTGATTATCGCTTAGAACCTGATTCAGGTATTGAAAACTTGTCAGACGCGCAAGTAGCACTAATGCATTTAAAAATTAAATTCCTCTAGAATTATGTGCTTCTATTGGGTCTCCTTTCTTAAAAATTGGAAGCAGGATGCTTGTAAGGAAACAACTCAGCTCCTTGGCAAAATCAAAGATTCTGTTAAGGGCACCTTTAAAATACTGCTTAAATTATGGGGTGGCGTTTACAAGAAACTCGACAGGTACGCGGTCTGATCCCGGCGCTTTACTTGGCTTACTACTCTTAAGAGCACAGCAGATCTCCTGGGTAGAAAATTCAGAATCAAGCTCATCAACTACATTGTTTGGCAACTCTAGTTTCATTGTGGAGGATTGGTCATTTTCATATAAAAGGTTCTGGATGTATTGCGCTAGTTCCGCAGCTTCGACTTCAATGTTCCTTCTCCCCGAGTCTCTATTTTCTTAGCTTTCTTACAAGGTTCCTAAAAGATTTTGCGTCCTTGACTTTTCCGATTTTCCACTCCATCCTTTTGAAGTAAAGCTTCTTGTTGAGGTTGATGGTTTAAGTCGACTCTGGTCGAAGACTTTGTGTTGCCTCGGTTGAGGACTTCGTTGCCTCGCGTTGAGGGCTTTGCTGTTCAACACGGCGTGAGTGTAGTAGACACGACTGAAACAGAATCGGTGTGCCTCGTATGAGGACTTTGTTGCTTCGCATTGAAGGCTTTATCGCTGCCTCGGATGAGAACTTTGTTGCTCGGTTGATGGCTTTGTCGCTATCTCGGTTGAGGACTTTGTTGCTTCGCGTTGAAGGCTTTGTCGCTGCCTCAGATGAGGACTTTGTCGATCAGGTTCACAGACGTGCGCGTAAAAGACACGACAAGATCGGTTGATGTGCAGATGCGAGAGTCTGTAGCTAGACGTCGCACGTTGGCGACAGCCGTGTTAGTTACACGACTATGGGCGCAGGCACGTTTGTTTGAGAACTTCTAGATGGGGCTCTGGCTGGCAGCAAATGTCAAACAAAGAGAGTCTTGAGAATTAGCTGGTCGTTTGTGGCCGTTGGTACTCGCTTGAGTGATTGGAGGTGAGGCCCAAGCAGGCATCGTTTACCATGATTGGAGCTCTCCTCGTTGTGGCCGGTTTCCTGCGGTTCAGAAGGCAGTTGTCCAGCTGTACAAGTTTGTACGAATCGATGGGCATGCAATTGCATGCACGTAGCTCGATGAGGGACGATCGATGTTGCAGCCATCGAAGTTGAACGGGGCCGTGGACGCTGGACGCTGAACGCTGAAGGAATAGGGTATGCTGATCAATGTGGTCAATGGCATCGTTGTCCCGACGTGAGAAGTGTGTTCTGTTGGGGCACGTATGCAGCACCCGTGCTATTGGAAACCAATATGCGAAATGAGGCCCAAACGATTGACGACCGTTCGTTTTTTCCAAACATGTTCTTTTTGTCGAATGTTGGAAGGTATAAAATCAGCATAGCATGCAAACGTCCCTTCTAATGACACCCATGCAGCATGCAGGAGAGAGAGCCGAGTGTTTTTCCGAATTTAAACCAGCAACAACAACCCATCCAAACGTCCCTTCTAATAGAACAGTTCCTGCTGCGTAGATTGCAGGTTTTTGCAACTACTTCTTAGTGGCAAAAGTTGTATACGGGATGTGCTTCTGGCATGCAGTCAAGTCCGACTGGGCTGCTTGTGTTTGAATGTATGAGCGCGCGTTACGCAAGCGTATGCGTGTTAGTATTTCGCAATTCCGCGAAAATAATTTGTACAGCTGCAGCGACTGCGAATTGTGGGTGGTTACCACTTATTGTTACTTGACTTAATTAGCTTAACAAGATTTCTTTGTTGCGAGCTGGCCCGAGGCAGCCAGCTTAAAGTTGCACACCTGCTGACTACCACTCGAGATGCTGGAGATGAGAGAGATGATAGCTGCGTCATAGTGTGACCATAGTCGCCAGAGTAATCGATAGTCGTTCGTCTCTAGTGGTGGCAGAGTTGCCACAACCGTCGTGCCAGTAGCGCCATCTGCCAGCCTCAGTAGCGCCACATGGGAAATTTGTCAACAAGAGTTGGCAAGTGTAGCTTTATGATTGGCGCGATAATTTTTCATTTTAATTTTGTGTAACACGACTTTAATTTGAATAGTAATATTAGCATGAATCATAAAACTTATGCCACAATTAACAGATTTCCGTTTAACATCAAATTAATTCAAAGCTAAAATAAGGAAAACTTTTTTGCGCGTGATGCAACCCTGTTTTGTGGGATGGACAATTATTTTGAACCCAATTGGACCAGTTCTCTTTCCCAATTAGAAAATGAAATCTCTCGAAGTTCTGGGACACCGACGGATTTTGCGAGCGAATTGCAAACCAACCGAAGACAAAATCTCTAGAGATTTCCTGGACACCCCCGATAGAGAGTGTTCGCGTGGCGTGTACTGTACCCTGGAAAAACCCGCTTCAAACGCTTCTGGCATCGCTGTAGAAAGCTATAGTGTTGTTGTATTAACTTTCGCATGACACGGAATGCATAGGGTGGCAACGCCATGGCATTGATAATACCTTGTCGCTAATTAGGTAAAGACAAATTATTAATTTAGCTGGCACTGTGAAGCCTGTAAAAGTTTGAAAGTTCAGTCTTGAATCAAAAACATCAACCCGAACCCATTAAATTTCCTTATCAAGGAATTCAACCTACAAAACGCGTATTAACACTTGAATGCCAATGGATTAGCATGTTGAGGAACAATTTGCAGCTCAGTTTCTTCCCGCAATTATGCTCCAATCAGTTTGCTAAGCTGCGGCGTTTTAAGTTTTCGGTTTTCGTTGCCTACATTTAGGGTTTTCGCGTGCCAAATGAGGCTTAAAAGTTGTAAGGTGCGAGCTTCGGTGGCGTAATTAAACACAAATTCAAGTTGCCACACAAATATGATATGCATTATATGTAAATGAGTTTAAGCCAGGCCATTAAAAAGGTGCCACATGCTGAGAGTCTGGCTCTCTGTTACATTCAAGGTCAGGCCACATTTTGCATTCATGAATATGTGAATGAATAAAGAGGAAAACACAGCAACAAAAAGCACGCCTATTGAATGAAACATTGGCAAGTACAGCCCAAAAAAACAGAACGCACACACACACACGCAGAGCAAGAAGTTAGCAAGTATAAATATAATGAACAACAATGGGTCGGTTGGTCGGTCAGGTAGGGTTAATGGGTGGGTGGGTGGTTGGTTGGCTTGGTTGGTTAGTAGATGACAAGCACTTTTTTGCATATACAAAAAACGGCAGAAAATGGCATACCAAAAAGTATAATTAAATTTACAAACGAAAAAGCTAAATCAGAGTTGCGACTCCTACTAATTATAACTGGGGCAGATGTCAACTAGCTTTCACCCAGCAACAGGAAGCTGTGTACTTGTGGCACTTTGTTATTTGCTACGAAACAAAACACACCGCAATATGTTTATTTTCATTCTTAATTATTAGAACAATTTTAAAGCAACCTTTTTGTTTTTCCGGGGTCACATTCTAACCCTTATCAGGTCCTTCGCGGTAATCACTTGGACACAAAACAGAGCAGAACACGAGGAAAAAATAATGCTTTATACGATTTATCCACGAAAATGCGAGACATAAATTGCAGTTGCGTCACCGTCAACACACAAAAGACTAAAACTAATCACCAAAACTTTTATTATTGCGCTTTTGTGCGAAAAGTTATCACAAACACCAACAACACATTGTCATCCGTGTGTGTGTGTGTGTGTGTGTGTGTGTGGAAGCTGATGCCGCCGAGGGGAAAACAGCAAATCAAACTGGAGTATGCGAATTTGCATAAAATTTAAATTTCATTCGTTCGATTCGGAAATGATGCCTTAACGCTGCGATTTGTATGCACGAACGTGCCGGGTTCCCTCTAGTCAACCCATTTACAACTCAATGATTTCGCAAATCACATGCAGACGCTCACATGTGTGGCAAAACACGCACTTAAAGCTAATTGCGAGTGGTTTTTTTTTTTTTGTTTCGTGTATCCAGGAATGGCAACGGGTTCTGCACTCGAACCAAATTAAAGCCTAGCGTTCAATTGTTCAAATCGGTAACAAAACATTTTTGCTTTTGGGGGTGTCTGCCATGTTTCAAATCAAATCCCGTAGGTTTCTTTGTTCTGCTACAAAACATTGCGTACAGATAGACCGGATTGATGAACCTTTTGGGAATCATTTTGGAATTTCCCGGAGTATACGGCCCAAAGGGTTTTTTGGCCATGCCCGTCCGTTTCGAAATACCCTTTATGATTCTTTGCCCAGCTACAAAACATTGATTCCAAAGTATCCGGCTCGAAGGACCGGAGGAAACACATTTTATGAATCACCAAAAGTATCCGGCTCGAAGGACCGGAGAAAACACATTTTATGAATCATTGTTTAGGAATATCCGACTCAAAGGACCTTTTGAGACTCTTCTTCTCCCTACAAACAAATTTTTCCATCAGAAAATTCGGCTCGATGAACCTTTTGGGCATCGACGAAACATATTTTCCAGTATTTTCGCCACGAAATCCACTTTATGATTCTTTGCCCAGCTACAAAACATTGATTCCAAAATACCTGGCTCGAAGGACCGGAGGAAGCATCTTTTGGGAGTTATTATGGATTGGAATATCCGACTCGAGGGGCTTTTTGGGGCTCTTCCAACCAAAAGACCCAGTAGGATTCTTTTCCCAGCTACAATACTATGATTCTAGAATATCCGGCTTAATGAACCTTTTGGTAATGGGAACTCTTAGGATTCTTGCTGTAACAGAGAGAGGAAAACATTTCCGACCCTATAAAGAATATTTGTTCTTGATCAGCATTAACAGCCGAGTTGATATAGGCAAGTTTGTCAGTCCGTCAGTCCGTCTGTCCTTCCGTATTAACATATCTTATACTTTTTATACTCTATACCAAAGGTACATAGAGTATAATAAGTTTGTGCAAAAGTATGTAACAGCCAGAAGGAAGCATCTCCGACCCCATAAAGTATATATATTCTTGATCAGCATCAACAGCCGAGTCGATATAGCCATTTCCGTCTGTCTGTCCGTATGAACGCACATATCTCAGAGATGGTAAGAGATAGAGGTTTGACATGTATGGGACTTATGCTTCTTATACTTGCAGGCAGATCAAGTTTATTTTCAATTTTTGCCACGCCCCCTCCCGCCCCCGCAAATTGGTAAAAACGTCATATCTCCCACAGTTTTATAGATAGAAGGTTCGTTTCTTCTGGACATATTTAGTAATCAGGATTATTTATCGTTTTATCGATTATTTATCGATTAACGGTTGTCGAGTTATAAGGAAAACAAACAATTATGGGCAGCACAGGTCGCAGCGGTGATGGGCAGCACTTCACTTCACTTCTTTCTTGTTACATTTGACTTTGTTTCTCTCTGTGAAACAAGTTATTTACTTGAGTCAATGCGTGCGCTTATCATTTTAAGGCTGTTGCATCTCACTGGCCAATTAGATGGCTCAACGTCGCATTATGGGCCTCTGTCCCGAGCGACATCCCACCAGGAGGACACACCCAGCTTCGCAATATCTCCCTGCACCTGGTCGTGCCATCTCCGCTTCGGACGACCCGGCCCGGGCTTGCCTCCTAACTCGTTCGTATGCCGACTGTACACCCGTTTTGCTGGAGCGTTTTCATCCATACGAGTAACATGTCCTATCCAGCGCAGCTGCTGTTGTTTTATGCACTGGACAAGCTTAGTGTCCCCATAGAGCTCGTACAGTTCGTGATTCATTCGGATGCGAAATTCGTCGCCAACGTTTAGAGGTCCATAAATCCCCCGAAGAACTTTTCTCTCGAACACGCCAAAATGCCGCCTCATCCGTTGATGACATTGTCCATGCTTTTGCGCCGTATAGCAGGACTGGTATGATAAGCGACTTGTATAGCGCAATTTTCGTTTTCGTTTTCCATTTCACGTAGTAAAATGGGTTTGCCAGAGTAATTCTTCTTCGGATTTCCAAATTTTGTGGGTAGATTTTCAAAAATTCTAGTCACCTATTCTGGTATTTCTTTGGAAAGTAACTCCGAAAATTTGTTTGGAGCTAATCGCTGGGAACTAAACTTTTTTACAATCTTGACCACCAATTTTTTACCTACGTGGCTGAATTTTTCGGAAGAATGACAGCTCATTGTTGAATTTTCATATAGATCTTTGAAAATGAGTTTGAGACTGATCGTATGAAATGCTAAAAGGATTCATTCAGCAGTTTTTCAAAATTTGACAGCGATCTATTCCGCGTTTATTTATGTGTAGGTTTGTAAAGTAGGTTGGACCTTATCTCTTGGAACTGATCTTTTGCCCATACAACCTTGACCACCCTTTTCCCACCCAGTTCAGTTAATATTCCTGATGAATGGAATGCAGTCATTGTTGAATTTTCATATAGATCTTTGAAAATGAGTTAAAACCTGATCGGATGGAAAACTAAAAAGGTTTACACAACAGTTTTCCGACCATTTTCCGACATTGGAGGAACATATCCAAAAGTGGAAAGTCACGTTTTTCATAATTTTTTTATGAGTAACTTGGAGCTTATCGCTGGGAACTAAAATTCAGCCCACAGATTGGTATGCAGCCATTGATTATATAGGTATTCGATCTCAATCTCGATCTCAAGGTATGCAATTGCATTCTTCAAACTTTTTTCTAGTGTGTCAATCAAACATGCAGGTCCTTCGAGCCGGATATTGAAGTTTGGGAGTTTAGTCGTCGCTTACTCTGCCACAATATATATTAAATTGTTTATTGTTTTGTTCCAAAAAAGGCGTTTCATAAATCAATTCACATCTTGAATTCCCCGCTCTGATGTATACAATATTTTTGTTTTTGTTTTTAGCATATTTGCAAACATTTCTCTGCGTTTTCAACTCATTGAGCAATCGAGTTGGCCACAACCCCCTCTCTCAGCCTCATCTTAGTTTGCCTTTTGTTTGCATGTTTTGCTGTGTTTTTGTTGTTCACCCAACAAACTCTTTATTATTTTGTCGGCAAATGCGTGCTCAAAGCCATGGGACATGGCCAACCATATTGGTTGTGTCCAGGCAAAAAGGCATATAAAATTCGCATCATTGATTTCTATTTCGTTCAAAGCTCATTAAACAATCGGATAAACTTTAAGGAACAAAACAAACAAAATGACCCAGTAGACAGACGGATGTTAGAGAGACACACACAGTTGGCACTCAAGGTCAGCTCCCCTATGGCATTACATTTGGCCCAAATTCGAATTATTTGAGAGTCCTTTTGGGTGATGCAATGCTACCGATTTTAAATCAATAAAAAATAACAACTTTGGACTCCCCTAAGCAAGCAAACAGGAACTCCAGACAATACTTAAGAAATTGCCATAAATCAATGAGAAGTATTGCAGGTGTTATCGGAACAAATCGCGCCTCTTTATGGAAAATGTCTTAAATGGAACTTGGACTCAAGTCGTACAAGTGACATATAGCTCTACCTTTTAGAAGCTGCAATTTCGACATGGAAAGACTGTCTTTAGCAAACTTTATTGATGAAAGAACCAGCTCAATTCAGAAAACATAACTTTCTTAACTCCAAGGCATACATTAGGCTGTTTTTTCATACAAAAAAGTGGTTCAGAGACATATTTTAGAAGAGATTCAAGCTAACAAAAACCGGTTTGCGGCGTAATTGGTGGTTATGCGGTTCTGTGGAACGGTTCCATGGTACGTTTCAGGTGAAGCTAGAGCTAAAGTTTGGTATATCGGTTGGTGTTATGAAGTTGAATATTTAAATGGTTTAGTACCGTTTTCGAATCTGTTCAAAAGTGGTTCAGAGCAATATCTCAAAAGCTTGTTGTGGCCTTTTTCCGATGACACGGACTGTGACACTGGCGTCGGTCAGAAACGATAGAAAAATCCGAAGACCATGAAAACTAAAAGAAAGGCTAAGCAGGGGTGGGGTAGGACCAAACCACTGATTGTTTTTACGATCAAGTCGGCGAGAGCGTGTATGTGTATGTGTGAGAGAAATAGAGCGCATCCCTTTAGTACTGCCCACCAACGCTGTATCAACGTTCCGTCGACGATTTTGTGACTGTCGTCGACCCACCCTTATACCCCTCACTGTGTGCTCGACTGACGTATTTTGCAACGCGATGTCCGCTGAATACGTTAACGGCTCTCCAGGCACGCTAGGTAGACGCAATGCCATGCAGGAACCGACATGAGGGACGCTCGATAGACGAAATGCCATGCAAAGAAGCGACATAAGCCTCAATCCTTGACGTCACGACGCATCACCGTACAAAGAGCAACGCTGGGTTGACGAAAATACTGTGACTGACCCCAGCCATACTAGAGGGATGAGACAGCTGGGGCTGGATGTGTGAGTGAGTGTGAGTGAAAGTATCTTGGGGGATGCATTGTATGGATGAAAAGGGTAGAAGTGAATGTAGGCGTGTATGAGATTGAATGGGAGCGACAACTTGTGGGTGGATCGGACAGCTTTATTTGACGGACTTTTTAAAACTATCCTCATTAGGCACTAACGTTTATAAATGTATTGTATGTGTCTGGAAAAAAGAGGGCATCCGAAAGGACCACCCCGAATACGGCGAGCCGAGCCGGGCTGCCAGCGTGCCGACCAGGAGTGCAATCCTTGTTTAACCGAAAAGGGACAGACACAACAAGCTATTCATGCTAAGAAATTGAAACTTTGCGTATTGGTTGGTATTATGGAGTTGGATATTTCAATGGTTCAGAACCTGTTTCGAATCAGTTCAAAAGTGTTTCAGTGCCATATCTCAGAAGTTGTTTAAGCTACGAACTTGAAATTTGGTATGTAGGTTGGAAATGTGGAGTTGAATACTAGATTTGTTCAAAATCAATGGCTTAGAGCCATATCTTAAGGCCCTCTTCTGGTCTAGAGGGCTAAATTTTACATGAGTTTTTTTAAAAATTCGTGGTAGCCACGTTAATTCTGCGTCCACAAAGCCCTACATCATCAAAATCGGTTTGGTGGAACTTGAGAAAACGTGGGCACCATTTTGAAAAACGTGGTTTCGAGAAAAACGCGTTCAAAGTTTTAAGTTCAATTTTCTGGTACACAACAAAAAGTAAACATTGTTATACTCTGTACCAAAGGTACATAGAGTATAATAAGTTTGTGCAAAAGCCATGTCCGTCTGTCCGTCTGTCTGTCCGTATGAACGCACAGATCTCAGAGATGGTAAGAGATAGAGGTTTGACATGTATGGGACTTATGTTTCTTATACTTCAAGGCAGATCAAGTTTATTTTTAATTTTTGCCACGCCGCGGGAGGCCCCCGAAAATTGGAAAAAACGCCATAACTCCCACAGTTTTATAGATAGAAGGTTCGTTCCTTCTGGACATATTTAGTAATTAGGATTAATAATCGATCCGCCAAAGGAATGGTAGAGATCGGATGAACGGTTGTCGAGTTATAATGAAAACAAACAATTATGGACAGCACCTGTCGCAACGGTGATGGGCAGCACTTCACAGGTACAGAGTATGTTTTAGTTGGGCTTGACCGACTTTCTTTCTTGTTTTTCTATGCAGATGACTAAAAGATATTCCTGAGGCTTGTTTCGCCCAATGATACTGCTTTGCTTCAGGTTGATTTGAATTCCATATAATTGTGATGCTGAAACAGGGACAAGTGTAAGTCTATGACGTTTTATCGTAGAATCCCCCTTTTAATTAAATACTTATTGAGATCTTATTAGCTTGAACAAGTCGAATCTTTTCATGATCTGGGTATTACCCTTGTTCATAAATTACATTTTGGCACTCACATTGAACTTTCTGTGAATAAAGCCATGGATTGCTAGGTTTTATTAAACGCTGGTCTAAAGATTTTAATGATCCCACCACGACTAAGCTGTTATTTACATCCCTAGTGGAGCCTTTCTTGGAATTTGGGTCGTGTATTTGGAACCCAGAATCATTAACCCTCTGTAAGCGTATTTAATCCGTCCAGAAGCAGATTCTTTTGTTTGCTCTTCGCAACATGAGTTGGGACCCACAATTGAGGCTTCCCCCTTATATATCCAGAGTAAAGCTTTTAGACTTACCGACTCTTGAACATAGGCGTACTGTATAGTTTATAAAGGTTAACATTGACGCAGAGTATCTACTTGAGTGTGTGAATTTTAATGTCCCATCAAGTCAAACACGGAACTTTATACCCTTGAGGTTTCCTCTGGCCTCTTCTTTATATCCAGTGTAGGTATTATCAGGCCTGTTCCGGTTTTCACTTTCACTAAATTTGCTCGAATTCGATTTGGCTACCTGTTCCGGTCTTCACAATTCGATAGATTTACTCGATTTGAATTCACATTGCTTGGAGCCGATGAATTCAAAAGTAAATGCTACTTTGTACATAAAGGCGTTAAATTAATGGCTTAAAGTTAATTTTGTACCATTGTTTAGTGTATTTAGATACTTTTTTGCAATTTTACATTCCCTTAAAAATTATTTTTATAAAAAAATTAATAATTTTTATGAACAGCTTCAATTTTGCCACGTGCCATCCAAATCGAATTCACATATTTTGTTCAAGCTGTTCTGGTGTTCACTTGTTTATGAAACGCTGGGAAAATGTTAATAAAATGCCCTTAAAAATTGAAACGACATTTTAAACACCTATATTCAACTACTATCAATTATTTTGAGTGATTATTTATTGGATTGATTTGATTCACCAGTTGATTAAGGTGAAAGTGTAGTCAACGGAAACAATCTGGAAATGAAACACTCGAATTGCAAATCGTTCGAATACCACAACAGCTAAAACCAAATCGTTCGATTTTGTTTTCATTTGCAATCGAAGAAATATGTGAAAACCGGAACAGGCCTGTATAATAAGATCTTTCCTCTTCTCAGTGATATCATTTCGGATGAAGACTTTCGCTCTTTTATTCTTTATAATCTTGCCCTTTGTTAGCTATAAGTACTTTTTTGAACCAAGACCTTTTTAGTCCAAATTATAGCGTTTTGCAATATTTTAAGTAACTTCAACAAGAATCCGCTGTTGTATTCCACTAAGCATCAAAACTCTACATCCAGCTCGAAGGACCGGAATTGCATTTTCTGGTAATTTCGCTGACTTTTGAATTAAGGCATGGGTATACGAAAAAAGAGTTAGCATAACTCCAGTTGCACCCTTTGAGACCTTCTTTGGCATAGATTCCACTGGCCCTTTAATCCCTCTATCACCAGCAATTATAAGTCCACCAAAAAGAGCTTGAATTTCATAAATCTTTATGAAATTTTAACAGTCTATTTGTACTTTAACTCACTTAACCAACAATCAGCTGATGCATTTTACTAAACTCCTTCTAGATCCGGCTTGAAGGACCAGAATAGTCTTTTCCAGTAATCATGCTGCGTTTAGAGTTATGCCAGGGTATTGTGCCTCTTAGTCATAACTAGATTCCCATATTATTATTTATAATAAAACTGCATTTATGCCACCAAAACTTTACCAAAAATTAAACAGTTCGACTGTACTTTGTTTTAACATACAATTTAATCAAAAATCTCCCTCCTTAACCGATTCATTTATTTCGATTTTTTGGTTTTATTGTGCTGCTAAAAAGGCTTACACCATATGCCTGCTGCCATGCCTGGACAAAAGGACATTGGGAGTGAGTTATCAAACAGAAACAGGTCAAGTGGAAAAAGCGTTCAGGGTCAATTGATTCTAATTACTTTGCCAGACTTTGTTTTGGCAGTAGGCGTTGAGGCATTTAATGCATTGAATTGGAAACACACACTGAAGGTGTATCTAGTTGGCTGCCTTCGCTTTGTCATTGCCAAGCCGTATGCTATTCGGTCGACACAACTCACAAATAAGGCAACAGCCATTGGAACAGCATCAGAAAATTTCAATTCGAAAATCTTACTCAATATGCAAAAGCGAGGAAGCGATATGGCCATCAATGTGTACTCGACCAATGTGACCACGGACAACTTGTCGCGCCACGAGATGCTCACCTGGGTGAACGAATGCATGCAGTCGCAGTTCAACAAGATCGAGGAGCTATGCACCGGGGCGGCCTATTGCCAGTTTATGGACATGATGTTCCCCAATTCGGTGCCCATCAAGCGCATCAAGTATCGCACCAATCTGGAGCACGAGTACATCCAGAATTTCAAGATACTGCAGGCGGGGTTCAAGAAGATGTCGGTGGACAAGATTATACCGATCGATAAGCTAGTCAAGGGTCGCTTCCAGGACAATTTTGAGTTTCTGCAGTGGTTCCGCAAGTTCTACGATGCCAACTACGATGGAAGGGTGTATGATGCTAGCGCCGCGCGTGACGGTTTGCCCATGGGTTTTGGGTCCGGACCGTTGCCGACCAAGTGTGGTCCACCCTCGGGACGCGCCACGCCTCGTGGACCGGAATTAAGGGCCACAGCCAGCCGGGAGGCCACCACGGTGACGCATGTGGCGCCACGCACCAATGCAACGGCCTCGGGCGGAGCCAACAAGGAGAATACCTTAAACCCTGATGGCGCACAGACAGAGTCACACTCGGTGGTGCAACTGACAAATATGGTGGTGAGCTTGCGTGCCAGTCTGGAGAGTGTGGAAAAGGATCGTGATTTCTACTTTACCAAATTGCGCGACATTGAGATCGTGTGTCAGGACAGCACAGATACGGATGCACCGACGCTGTTGCAGAAGATTTTCCGTATACTTTATGAGACTGCCGAAGGGTTTGCACCACCCGGTGACGTACAGCAGGCCGTTGAATCATCAGCAGCTGGAGAAGAACCCCGGGATGAGGATGATGATGAATATTAAACACTACCCAGACAAGCGAGACAACACAAGAACTACCTTGAAGAGAGCCAACATATCACATACACGCAGCTGAACACTAACTTAAGTAGCTTGAGATTTATTTGGAGTTGAATAAATTGGTTATATCACATACATCAAGCACAGCCATAGTTTTTTCATGTATCCAAATCGAAGGACCAAGTAAATTGGTTATATTACAGACAAATCCATACTACAACTGCATTTTGCATTTTCGCATTTTGGGCCAAATTTACATATTCTACCATGCAAAAATATATGGCCACCTGAGATGGCAGAAAGGAGCCATTCGATTGTTCGATAGTTTCTATTTGATACCCGACTATTTTTTGTTTTGACAAAGTTTCCAACACTACATAAAGGTGCGCGAAATGACAGATGGTTAGAACTTGCATTCTATTTATACTTTCATAAACTTACACAATGAATTGCAGAATGTTAAGACTTCCAATGTAATTGCAATTGGTCTAAAGAGGCCGTCAGCCTTCTCTTGGACCTCTGGCCAGGGCCGCAAGCCATCTGTTGGACTGCTGGCCAGAGCACCCCAATGGCTTGGCTCCTGCAATAGTTCAACCACTAACAGAGAACAAACTGACATGGATGAGCTTTAAACCGTTGCCAACATTAGATGTTACGTTTCTAGCAGCTAAATAACTCCTATTTATCAAATACTAGATGGCCCGGCGAACATCGTACCGCCTAACAATCAGAGCTCGCAAGAAGTGGTCCCTTTTTGCAGAAAGTCCCAAAAAGAACTGTTGCTCGCAGACACAATTGAAAACGGGATCAAAAAGACACTTTACTCGGCGTGCTCTTTGGTCAATCAGTGAGAGCTTCTTGTCGCTCTCTTTATGTACGCGCTCACTCGAGACACTTGAAATCGGTGAGAGAGTCTTTTGTGCATGAATGTGTGTTGCGCTTTCGCTTTAGTTGTGTTATTTCAGAACGCATAGATTAACGTCCCAGCAAGTGACCATTTCTCTCTCTCTCACTCTTTCACGCTTTGCCTCTGATGAAATAAAGCAACAACAAAGCACTAACGAAACAACAACAAAAAAGACACTTTGTGCCTTACCGCAAATCGTTTTGCTCAGTTGCCGAGGCTCAGTTGAGGAGCGCCGAGCAAAAATATCCCATTCAAACTGTTGTCGCAAAAGCGCTTCGTGTGTTTTCTCACCGATCAGCAAAAAACAGAAAACACGAGAGACACAAATCTTAAGTGTTCTGTTCAGAGAGTGAGCGAGTCTGTCTAATTTGTTCCTGTTATTTCAGTGAGCAGACAGCTTGTGAAATTTTGGTTGAGCATATTTTGGGAGCTCTGCTAACAATACATAACTACAGTGGGTTAACTTAATAAAATCAAGAATAAATATACTTTATAGGGTCGGAGATGCTTCTTTCTGCCTTTTACATACTTTTGCACAAACTTAATATACTCTGCGTACCTTTGGTACAGAGTATGAAAATCATAAATTATCAAACGCGGTTAAAACCCGTTCAAAAGTGGTTCAGAGCCATATCTCAGAAGTTATCTTAATGAGAACTTGAAATTTTGTCTGGTAAGAAGGAGACGGATATTTTACTGGCTCAGAACCGGGTTTGAACCGGTTTTAAAATCAAACCGGCTCAACACTGGCTCAGAGCTATATCTCAGCAGTTACTTAAGCTACGAACTTGAAACATGGTACATGGAAGTAGAAATTATGAGGAAAATAGATACGGAAGAAGCTGTTAATAGGCTAAAAACCATTTTCACAAGTTTTGGTTTGCCCAAAATAATAAGGTTAGTTAACACAACAACATATTGACCTCAAATGAACAGGGGAAGCTAAGCGGCAAGATATGTTAATATGACAAACATGCAAAATGAATGAGGATTTAAAATAGGCTTCTTCTCAATAATCCAATTTGTATCCACTAAGATTTGTTGTGTGACCAACCATTATATATCCGACTCGAAGGACCAGCACAAACAAGAATGTATCCGGTTCGAACGACCAAGTAAATTGGTTATATCACACCCAAACTCACTTAAATATAAAGTGTATCCGGCTCGAAGGACCACGTGCTTAGAACATAGCAGACACCGACTGTCAAGAGTACCTCAACAACAGGCTTCACACAGTCCACTCGCACCTAGCTGCGATTGCTTACCAACCAACCACACACACACACACACACACACAGCAACACCAAATCCCGGAGACACTCATTCAAGAGGCGGGAAGCTCTCATTTTAGGGATTTAATTAAAATGTCAGTCGACATTCTGGGGGCCTTCCCGCTGGGCTTGTGCATGAAATGAAAATGCAGCAGTACAAATTTTGTTTTCTGTTTTATTTTGGTCCACCACCTGAAGCTCTTCAGCTCTTCAGCTCTTCAGCTGTTCAGCTGTTCTCCAGCTCGGTTTTGCCTTTGTTAGCACTAAACCGTCATTAAATTTGGTTTGCGCATAGCTCAAAGTTAATGCACAAAGTGCGCCTTTTGCGGCATGTTTGTTGATTGAAAAATAATTAAATTTCCCCTCGCTCCAGTTGATTGCTTTATGTGGGTCGCTTGTTAGTCCATATGAGGCAAACATCATTGCGTAAGCCTTTTGTCTCAGAACAAACAAGTCAGCCCCGGGAAGGCGGGCAGGCAGACAAGCAGGCAGGCACCGGCAACAGGATATGCGGCTCATTACAAATTGCCATCAACGCAGATACAATATCTTCTCGCCGTGGATGCCCCATGTCCAGGCGCCTGTTAATTATGACAATTACAAGGCAATCGATTCTGTATTTATGACGCCCAAACGAAATCCATTTAACAGCGCATAATTCATTTGACTTGGCCAAACAATATGATGTATGAGTCGAAGGCAAACCAGACCACGCACAGCGCGCGAGATAGCGAAGGGGGAGAGAGAGAGATGGCATCACAAAGATAATGGCCGCACATTAAGTGCCTAGTTAACATATGTGCGAGTCAATAATGCCTGCTCCACATTCTAAAATCCACATGTGTGTGTGTATGTGTGCAGTTGTAAGTAATTTTGTCTTATTACATCTCTCTTTCCAGCTTCGAAACCTATTTCGGTACTTTAACTTATGCTTCGGCTCTCGTTTACCTCGGTATGCGCTATAAAATGAAATAATTTGGAGATCCTTATGGTTTATCCGGCTCGAAGGACCAAGCGCATGAGCTTGCCCTGACAGTCAAGCCTTAAAGATACGAACCGAAGTGAAACGAACATAAAAATTAAAGTAATTTAGTAAGTTTTAAGCTTTATCCGGCTCGAAGGACCAAGTGTTCAGAGCGTGGAAACGCGCTAGTTCGCACTGACTGCCAAGCCTTAAAGATACGAACATAAATTTCGAAGAATTGGCAGGCTTAGTGATACCACACCTTCTCGCCATTACCCACTTCACTTGGTAATCAATATTATAAGAACACCAACCCACAGATGTCTCATACCTAGAGCCTTCCTTATCATATAGCATATAGAACAGAATGAATGCATTTTCCTTGAATACTTGTGTTCAAAACTTTGTCGACAAGCGCATTAAATTGAATTTTATGTTAGACAAGGCCGAGGCCGGTTCCCAAAACATAGGCGCACAGTGAAAACTCATTAAAATTAACACTAATAAGCTTTGTCCCTCCAAACAAAGCAAAAAAAAAAAAAAAAAAATAACTCTGAAACTGCAATGACAACACAGTTGATGCCCAGGCAACATCACGAAATAGTGAGACAGACAGACGGGCCAACAAATGCCACTCGACGCCTCATTTCGTTTTGTGTTTTTTCGTTTCGTTTGACACTCGCTGGCCGTTTCCCTGTCCCAGCATTGTGTTGCTCACAAAAAGGTTTCCGCTGTCCGAGAGTGAGAGAAGAGCTGCGAGTGGAAACATTTCGTTTCGTGTGGATCAGGCAGTAGCATTTGTTGTAAATGGCACAACAAATTGTGCAAAAAAAAAAAAAAAAAAACAACTACAGAAAAACCAAATTTGGGGCATACAAAGGAGCAAATAATGTGCAACATAAGCGGCTCTTATGTTGTGGGCGTGCCACGGGCGGACACGTAGGTCAAGTGGATGTGAGGCATTGTACTGGAGAAGGAGGTGGTCATAAAGTGGAGGGGGCACGAGAATCTGTTTTAAAAGATCATTTTCTAAGTCTACTGATGATAGAACCTACAGGTTTTTGAAACCGGCTCGTCTTAGTGTAGAGCTATGTAAAGTCAAAGCTTTTTGATCAGAGCTTCTATTTCTGCCCCACTTTCTAAAGCATTGCAGACTTTTTTTTGGTATGTATTCAGTCAAGATCTTAAGAAAACTTATCTGCATACTTGTAGGTTTTTAGTAGGTTTAGACTTGTCGTCACTTGGGGTAAAATATAAGATCCGGCTCGAAGGACCAGATGTTTACAGCTCTACGATTCAATTGTACCGAGCCGTCCGCATCAATGAGTACGCTTTGAGGTTTTTTAAGGATCTTTAAGATGCGAGCTCACGGGTTCACGCTCAAAATACTTGGTCCTTCGAGCCGGATACAGCTCAAAACTCCCCAACTTACTTTACTTTTGTGTGAGTTTCAGTTCCACTGCGGTTGGGATCTTAAAAGCTTGAGATTCAGTGCGAGCTCGTGCGTTTCTAGGTTCTGAGCACTTGGTCCTTCGAGCCGGATACTGCTTACAACTTACTAACTTACTTTAATTTTATGTAGTATCACTCAGGCTCCAGCCTGCCAATTCTTCGTCTCCAAAATCTCGGAATGGATTTATCGTCTCAGAAATACAGAAAATGGGGATAGAAGGGTAACAGAAGCGCGAATTGATTGGGTAGATTGTTAGACAGTGATGAGAGCGCTAAGGAGTCGTCGAACCCCGCAAGAAACATGCATGACCATGCATGAAGTGATCCTAGCCTTCGGATGGTTAACAACTTAGGTCGCAGCTTTATCGTTGTCCTTGTTTGGAGTAACATCCTTTAACGTTTTTCTGGTTTGGAGTAAGTTCTACCTCAGGAAAAGAAATATATTGTATGTGATAAACATGTTTGAACTTTTAAAAAGAACTCGGATAGGTAAACGCAACAAAAAATGACAAAAAAGTTTCAGAATTTGTATTTCAATGCATTAAGAACTTAAATTAAAACTTTTCTTCATAACAAATATTTTTTTTGTCATATTTCATATCTAAGAGCGCAGCTCTTTTACGGACGGTCGACTAGGGGGAAAATCCAGAAAACGATTGTCTTTGCGACAGATTTCTTTGACCACGCTTTAGTCTTTGCAAAGTCAGCAGCTTTGGTCCTTGCAAGACTGCCATAGCAGCAGGTGGGTTGTGAGTGTGTGTGTAATAGTGGTGGATTAGCGGTGACCAAAACAGTGACCGAAATAGTAACCAAAACAGTGACGAAAACAGTGACCGAACAGTGACCAAATCAGTGTCTAAAACAGTCACGAAAACAGTAACTAAACAGTGACAAAAATAGTGTCCGAAACAGTGACCAAAACAGTGACCGTAACTGTGACCAAAATGTGACCTTCACAGTGACCGGAAAGGAAAGTGACTAAAACAGTGATCAGAAAAGTGACTAAAACAGTGACCAAACAATGTGATCGAAACAGTGACTAAAACAGTCACGAAAACAGTGACCAAAACATGGAATAAACAGTGACTAAACAGTGACCAAAACATGGAATAAACAGTGACTAAACAGTAACCAAAACACCGGCTTTATAGTGCCCGAGTTTTCGAAGGGACGAATTCCGGTGGGATGGATCAATGTTTGCCCGTTCTTGCTCTATGGTCGATTTTAGCTTTAGATTTCTGCTGACTCGAACTGCCGACAATTCTTGGAAACTTCAGCAGATGGGATACCCCAGAGTTCCCAAATTCGGATTGAGGTCCGAAATCAATGCTGGCCGTCATAAAGCTGGTAAATTTTTGTCATAAAAGAACTCCGTTTTCAGCTTTGCGCTGTTCATTGACGTATTATCCTTCTGCAAGGTCCAGTCATCACCAAATAACTGACTGCCAAACTTCACTAACTAGTCGTTCAATAACTCCTCCTACACTAGGACGTTCATTCTGATCGATATGAAAAACCCATCGGACTCCTTCCTTAAAAGCAAAACCATGGCCAACTTTTACCAGGTGTGTCTGCCCTGTCGCATATCCGCCCAATATTACTTACAACTGTCAGGACCGTCCAGACTAAACTTTTGACCTCGAGCCAGCTAAACCAAACCTTCGGCTTTTCTTCATCACTGAAAATGACGTTACGCCATTCCTCGTCCGAGAATTGGTATTTATACCAATGAGCGCCCTTATATGGCGGGGGGAAAGCTTCCCTGTAGTTCTGCCGCACAGGTGCGGCATTACCGAATTCCCTAACTCTTTGTAGTGAGCACTCGCCACCAGACCAACCACTAGCCAAGTGATTTTTAAAGAGCTATAGGAAAGTTTTTCAAAATAAAACACATAAAATTCAGAAAAATGCATGAAATCTTTATTTGAATCGTACGGTCCATATAATTTAATTTTTGAAGATTATTTCATGCAAATGTTGACCGTGACTGCGCCTTAAATGGTCCATCCGCTTAGTCCAATTTTGGCTTACTCTTTCCAACATTTCGGCCGGTATCTCACGAATAAATGCTTCAATGTTGTCTTCCAATGCGTCAATTGAAGCGGGCTTGTCTGTATAGACATGAGCTTTAACATAGCCCCAAAAAAATAGTCTAAAGGCGTTAAATCGCACGATCTAGGCGGCCAATTGACGTGAAATAAAATGTTCACCGAACTCGCCTCTCAATAAGTCCATTGTTGCGCGTGCTGTGTGGCATGTGGCACCGTCTTGTTGAAACCACATGTCATGCAAGTCAAGCTGTTGCATTTTGGGCAAAAAAAGTTGGATATCATCTCACGGTGTTCGGAAAACGTACCGATCGGTACGACCCTGCATTACCAGTCGTTAGTGTTGTGATCAGAGCGGGCAAACAAACGAAACGAAAAGTTTCTGAAGCGTTTCGTTTCTTTCTTTGCACAGAGCGAAATACTAACAAAACCCGAGAAAAGCAACTGTAACAAAAAATGAGTTCTGTTCAGTTTGCGTTCGTGAGAGCAAACTAAACGTAAAGCGAAATGCTCTCATCTTGATTTGCGGACAAAGGGAATCGGAACGATATGCAACGAGCGCGAATAGTTCGGAAACGTTTGCTGCTCAATTTGTATTTGTATTTGTATTGTTGTTTTTTTTTTCTGTTGCTTACTTCTTTGTTTCTCTCAGCTTTGTTGTTGTTCGTTCCGAAACGTTCCAAGGCAGTGCAGCTGTTGGGAGAACAATATTCCAATCGTTACGTTTGCGCTCTTCGGCAATATAAAGTTAGTGGTTTCGTTTTCCCTGACTAGAGTAACAGCTACAAAACATATGAATCGTTTCTTAGCTTTCGCGAACGGTTCGTTAAACGTTTCGTTTGTTTGCCCGCTCTGGTTGTGATGGGTGCACACTATCGTTCAAGTACTAGACTAGCGCTGTGATGCATTACCTGTCGTTAACGACTCGACTGACGCTCAGTGATGCAGCAGGTAACGATATCAATAGCGATAGAGATAACGGTAGCGATAACACTATTGTTAACGATAACGATGACGATAACAGTAATGTTATCCAAACCCGGTCAGAAAAGAAAAGGTATATGGGTTTTAAGTAATGATTTTTAATTGAAGCTGTATAGACTGACGAAGGCGTGACAAAGCGCGTTGGGTTTTATGCTAGTATTCTGTATTCAATGTTCTATATTCTCTCTTGGCGACTCTAAGCATGTTTTACCCACATAGTTGCTCCTTTTACTCACTCATTATTTTGGGGTTGATTTCCAGAGGCGCTATTTGCAATCCAAAGTCCCATTCATATTCTTCTAATGGCGTTTTTTGTTGCACGGTCGCCACTTTTTCAGTTATTGTGATTTTTTTACATCTTAGAAGTCAAACTAGTGCTTAACGTTTTGACGGTCGCCAACTTTTTAATTATTGGTTTTTTGCAGGCTTTGCTGACAGAAGTTAGCGACCCTGATCTTTCTGTTGTTTCATAAAAAATGGAATCTTTTCCGCAATATTTACAAAAAGTGTACTCTCTAAGCACCTAGAAACTCGCTATTAAAACGCAGCAGTTTTATTAAACCAGAAATGGAAATGGAGAGTGTCAAAAGTCGGGTGTCGGCGGGCGACGCGTGGCGGCGGTTGTCATCATTTTGATGGCGCTTTAACTGACAATCGCACAGCTGTGACGTTGACGATACCGTCAACATATGTTGCCTGTCCCACTTCCCATATAAACAAGCGCGCACACACACACACACACATATGGACGCATTTTAAATTCCAACCAAACGTGCACATAAAAATATCCACGCAAAATAAAGGTAAAGCGCCAACTTTCTCAATGTGTCAAGTACACTCGATGTGGGAGCAGCAGCTCAAAAAAAAAAAAAAAAGGGGAACACGCATAGAGCATGTTGGATGTGTGTGCGTACCGAAAACTTTTCCAATTCCAAACATTTTTAGAACACTTTAATAATCGTTAAACATTTAGTCACGTTTTATTTCCAGAGAGCAGCCCATCCCTTAGACCCCCGATCATGTTGTAAGCTTTCAACGCCCACCCCGTCGACTGCCAAGTGAGTGACAAGTAGTCGTCAAAATAACGCTATCTTGTATATGTGTATGTACTTACCGACTAACATATCATGTTTGCATACGCCTCGTGTTCATCCCCAACACACACAGACTAACACGAGCGTACACCGTGCTTTCGAAATGCCGTTAAGCCGTCGCCCGTCGCCTGTTGAGGCATTTTACAACAATTTTCATTCAAGGCCATAAATATTTTGCATGCAATTTTCATAAAAACAGTTATCTACATAAATGGATGGCTCTAACTTGGGTTTGTGGGCACGAGGACGTCGACGACGACTATGGCGACGCGCAGCAGCAACAAGTTTTTAATAAATTGTGCAAAATTGAAATCTGAATTTAAAATGCTGACAAAAAACATCATCCCATCTTAGCCAGATTTGCTATAAATAACCCCAAAAACTCAATTGTAAAATTGGCCGTGAAACATGTAAGCACTCCCCTGTGGCCCAACACGAGAAATCCACCAAGCTTATGCGGTGACACCCAACTTTGTCACCTATTTTTAGCAACACGACATAAGGCAAGTCAAAAAGGGGTGAGTCGAAAAGTGAAAGCATATGCTGTGATATGGATTTCGGTTAGCTGAGAAAAAGGAACCTTCGAAATTCTGTAACTTAATGGGTTGGGTTAGGTTGGGTTGGGTTTTCGTGCTTAGGTAACCCGGCACGAAAAAAGCACGAACTTTGTTCTTATACTCTGTACCAGAGGTACACAGAGTATAATAAGTTTGGGCAAAAGTATGTAACAGCCAGCAGGAAGCATTTCCGACCCTATAAAGTATATATATATTCTTGATCAGCATCAACAGCCGAGCTGTCTCGTTGGTCAAGGCTAACTTACTCAGTGTCTGCGAATGATGCCTTGTGGTGGTCTTTGCGTCTTTTTTGGGAGTCCTTGAATGCATAAAATGATATATAAAATGATCTGTTGAAGCAGCACATAGATACTGGCGCAAGAAAAGCCAAATTTATAAGTCCTCGAATCCAGAACGAGATTATTGATATATGTAATTGACTTACAACAACTCGCATTGTTGAGGCAATCAACTTATTTCGAAACTATAGACTAATTTAGATTATTTGAACTCAATTCAATAGAAAAAATAGGGGAAAGTTAACTTCGGCTCGGCCGAAGTTTTGTATACCCTTGCAGCTTCCATTGAAAACAAAAAAGGTTTTTCTAACTAAGACTACTTTTTGGACTTTACTTTTCTATGGGATCTATAATACGAGGTGTGTTCAAAAAGTATCGCGAATTTTGAATTTTCGCGGGCTACCTATATTCGAATTTCGATTTTTTTGTGGCGCTATGTTGGTACTCATGTCTCTCACTTATGCCGACAAGCTCGGCCATTTTGAATGTTCACTTAATTGTTGACAGTTGCTTTGCTTGCACGTGTTCTGGATCGTCTTCGATTTTTACCTATTCAAAAAAATGGATCAAAGAACCTGTATCAAATTTTGTGTGAAAAACGAAATTAAGTGCGCGGATGCATTCCGAATGTTGACTGTGGCATACGGAGAAGCTACCTTGGACCGAAGCAACGTTTATCGGT
This sequence comes from Lordiphosa collinella, assembly GCA_018904265.1. Classification (NCBI taxonomy): domain Eukaryota; kingdom Metazoa; phylum Arthropoda; class Insecta; order Diptera; family Drosophilidae; genus Lordiphosa; species Lordiphosa collinella. The sequence goes on along the minus strand of JAEIFV010000106.1, from coordinate 543,896 downwards.
GGTACAAAATGTTTTCAGAAGGCCGAGAAGATGTGAACGACGAAGAGCGTGCCGGACGCCCGAGAACTTCAACAACAGACGAAAAAATTAATGAAGTGGAGAAAATGGTATTGGCCAATCGTCGAATCACCGTTACAGAAGTTGCTGAGGACCTAAACATATCGATTGGCTCGTGCCATTCGATTTTTATCAATGATTTGTGCATGAGACGGGTCGCCGCGAAATTCGTACCAAAATTGCTCAATTGCGACCAAAAACAGCATCGCATGAACATTGCTAATGACATGTTAAACTCTGTCCGCGACGACCCAAATTTGCTCCAGAGGGTCATAACTGGTGACGAATCGTGGGTTTATGGTTATGACGTGGAAACCAAATCTCAATCATCTCAATGGAAGCTGCCGCACGAACCAAGACCGAAAAAAGCGCGCCAAGTTCGGTCGAATGTGAAAGTTTTGCTGACAGTTTTCTTCGATTGCAGGGGCGTGGAGCATCACGAGTTCTTGCCACAGGGAAGAACGGTCAATAAGGAATATTACCTGCAAGTTATGCGCAATTTGCGCGAAGCAATCCGCCAGAAACGCCCGGGTTTGTGGAAGAACAAAAATTGGCTTTTGCACCACGATAACGCCCCTGCTCACACATCGTTGCTTGTGCGCGACTTTTTGGCCAAAAACAACACACTAATGATGCCGCAGCCACCGTATTCCCCAGATCTGGCCCCCTGTGACTTTTTCTTGTTCCCTAAACTGAAGAGGCCCATGAAAGGACGACGTTACGCTACGCTTGACGAGATAAAGACGGCATCGAAGGAGGAGCTGAACAAGATAAAAAAAAATGATTTTTTTAAGTGCTTCGAAGATTGGAAAAACCGTTGGCACAAGTGTATAATATCTCATGGGGATTACTTTGAAGGGGACAAAATAGATATTCATGAATAAATAAATAATTTTTGAAAAAACACAAAATTCGCGATACTTTTTGAACACACCTCGTATACCATATAGATGTCTGATTTTGACCAAACTTGGCGAAATCATGGATAGCGTACTACACTGTTCATTACAAAATTTGGAGGCGATCCCATTAAAAACAATAAAGTTTTTCTCACTAGAACTTCTTTTTCGTCCGATCATTTATACTGCAGCTATATACTATAGTCATCCGATATTGATAAAACTTTGTGGAAATGTGTTAAAGTAAATAAAATAAGAACATGCCAATAAAATGGACGTTTTCATTAGAAACAAAAAAGTTTTCCTCACTCAAACTAGATTTTCTACCGATCGTTCCTATTGGAGCTATATGCTGTAGTCATCCGACTTCGACCAAACTTTGTAGAATTGTGTAAAAGTATATAAAAGAAGTGTATGCCACTGATAAGGACGTTTTCATTATAAACAAAAAAAGTTTTTCTCACTAGAACTATTATTTCGACCTATCGTTCCTATGGCAGCTATATGTTATAGTCATCCGATTTCGACCAAACTAAGTGAAATCATGGAAAAGGATAGTAAACTAAGAAATACGTACTTTGGAGTCGTTTCCATTAAAAACAAAAAAGTTTTTCTCACTAAGACTAGTTTTTCGACCGATCGTTCCTATGACAGCTAAATGCTATAGTCATCCGATCCGGCCGGTTCCGACAAATGTGCAGCCTATATGTACCAAAAGACTTCGTGCAAAGTTTGGTGAGGATGGCTTTAAAACTGCCGGAGGAGATAGCATAGAAACAGACAGACGGACGGACGGACAGACAGACAAGGCTAAATCAACTCAGCTCGTCATGCTGATCAAGAATATATATACTTTAAGCGTTACAAACATCCGCACAATTTTATAATACCCTTTGCAAGGGTATAAAAAATTGTGGCTGTGACAGTTTTTGCGCTTATAGGGGGGAGGGGGAGGAATTTCCCAGATCTAAAACGAACTCGATTTGAATCTGGTATACACCTACCTACATGCAAAAATTTGTGGCTCTATCTCTTAAAGTCTCTGAGATCGACGCGTTCATACGGATAGATGGACGGACGGACAGACGGACATGGCTAAGTCGACTCGGTTGTTAATGCTGATCAAGAATATATATACTTTATAGGGTCGCAAATGCTTCCTTCTACCTGTTACATACTTTTGCACAACTTCATGATCCCCCTTTGCCCATTTTTAGTGGGAACAGAGTATAACGAGAGCGTAAGTTAAAGTCGGTCCTGCCCGACTTCGATATACCCGTTACTCAGGGCAAATAGTGTTTAATCTATGTTAACTGACAGAGCATTAACATTAATGTGACCATTTCAACATTATGTGAGGAAAAACGCAAGTATGCAACGTTTTTTATAACCTTTATAACTCTGCCATTCATTATACGATCTTTATGAAACTTTCAGAGATTGTAGATATAGGGCACATACACTATGAGCTTGATATTCAACATTTTTTTTATTGTGGAGGCGGGAGGAGGCGTTGCCAAAATTTGAAATAAATTTGATCTGCTTAGGACAATAGGAGTCTACATACAAAATTTGGTGGCTCTAGCTCTCCTAGTCTCCGAGATCTAGATGTTCATGCAGACAGACGGACAGACGGACATGGCTATATCGACTCGGCTGTTGATGTTGATCAAGAATATATTTATATACTTTATGGGGTCGGAGATGCTTCCTTCTGTTTGTTACATACTCTACGAGTAACGGCTATAAAAAGGTTGACCAGCGAAATAGTTATTTCAATTAACAACCCTGTGAGTGAAACGTTCAAATATTAATGCAAAAATGCCCGCGGCTGCATTGATAGCTATGTACATTGCTGGAAGGATGTTGGCGCGGGAAAAATCTTAGCAAGAATGTCCTAGATGCATCCAATCTACTTTTAGTTTACGATGAAGCATAACCCTGTAGTTCAACTGCACCGGTACGGCATTAACGTAGTGAGCACTCGCCACCAGACCAACCACCAGCCAAGTACTTGCCTTACGAATTATGTATAGAAATGTCCAGAAAACGTACCGATCGGTACGATCCTGCATTACCAGTCGTTAGTGTGGTGATGGGTGCATAGTTCATGTACTAGACTAGCGCAGTGATGCCTTACCTGTCGTTAACGACGCGACTGTCGCTCAGTGATGCATCAGGTCGTTAGGCCTGGTAGTGCCTTGACTCCAGCTGAACTGCAGGGAAGCTACTTTTCTGCTTTTCCTAATGACATTACGGCATTTTCTTCCAGAGTACTCTGTTTCTTCCATAAAAACATGTTTACTTTCTGAATATAGGTTTAACGACCTTTTTTTATTTTAGTCAAAGTGAATGTTTGCAGGCTCAAGGTCGAGGTTTGATTATAGTTCAATAATCAAACAGAAAATTCATCAGAGTATACATATGAATATAAACACTTGCTGTGGCTGTGTAGACGGCCGTTTTGTACACTTTCAGTTGCTGTCACACCAATAAGCCATTTGTTAGTCACCAGGCGGCGAATAAAGAGTTGAGAATGACAAGTGCCCAAATTGCACAAAGTTTTTACAAGTCTTTAAGCTCCGTTCTTTAAGATTGCTAGAGGTTTGTAGAATACGCCCCAATAACTTCAGCCTTAACTTAACGCCTTAACTTGTAACGATCTCTGGTATTTTGCCCATCTGGCCAAACTGACTTTCATCGCTAGCTCAATTGTGCTTATCATTATTTTCTTTTCTGGCGATTTCTAAGACAAAATATGTACATACACAGGAGGACAACACATTAAATGAACTTAAACACAAACCGGAGCTTATTCACTTCATTTGGGAAAAGCTTACGATTTGGTGGACTCATTACGCAAACGTTCTCTTCTCCAGAGCAGGTTCTGAAGCAGGTGTGGAATTTAACCATTTCCGATTCACAGTAGTTCTTTGGAGAAACCTTCTGATGTTCTATCCTTTTGCAGGAACACTCGGAGACTCATGCTCAATGGAATGGTTTTCCCGTATCGTCACAAATACGATGACTTGAGACTTTAATTCATTCGCCACTGTTGATTTGGGAGTCGAGGTCGGTGTTTGTCGCAAGTCGCCCGCCAACAGTATCATCACGCCACCAAAGCAATGAGTATTGTTCGATCGAGTGCTTCTACTGGGCAGCTCTGCGCCATTGTGCACTCATCCCATATGATCAATTTACAATTTGTTAAAACTTAAGCCATGGCTGAATGCAAATAGGTTTTTCGTTGACTTTCCAAGCTATAGGAATTCTGCCGGGGTTTTGGGCTTGGAGTATTAGCAAATCCGTTGATTCGGCGGTTGGATATATGAGAATTCTGACTCCCAAGACTTAAATACGGAGCGCTGCTCCGTAGAGTATGACTCTTAACAAAATTAGAGGTTAAGTATGACAGAAATTTCGATAAAAAAAAGGAAACAACACGTGAGTAAGTTTCCCTTAAGCTTTAGAAATTTATGAAATCAAATGTTGTGCGTCTTGGTGGGATTTTTCGGGGATTACGACAAACGACAAGACTGGGAATGGGCTGGTGCTGCGGCTGGGCTGTTGTTTGCTTTCATGCCACATGTTCGCTATTTGCATTTGCCCTTTCCTTTTCCTCGCTTTTCCTCTGCCTTGTTTCAACTTGTACTTTTTAATTTTTCCATATCCTGCAGCCTTTCTCTGTGTGTGCGCCGTTGCTTCCTCGATACTTGGCGTGTTCATGTTTCCGTTTCCCAACTTTGGCTCCACATCATCATGTTTGCTGGGGGAAAAGTGAAAGTCAACTAAGTGAAACGTCAGGAGGCATCGCATCGAGTGGGGGCATCGAGAATGGCTCAAAAATGGCAAATGTTTTAATTTGCTGCAATTTGCTTGCAAACAAAAACTTTTTGCCATATTACACGCAAATTTCGGTACATGCTATAACGGCCCGATGCCATTTTAATGGCCAAAACGGAGAGGGAAACTAAAGAAACTTTGTCCAGTAAATCGTCGCGACGCAAGACCGCAGCAACCGCGTGTGCCAAATGAGCCAATAAGAATGGCAAGCCTCTCCCCGACTCGGTGGCACCTACAACTATGTCAGGAGTGAAAGTGGAAGCGGCAAATGCCAGCAAATGTGGCAAATCGCGCTGATAAGAGGCAAACCGACCACCCAACCTCCGCCCTTCCTACCCACAGCCAAACAGAGCCAACAAATTATGCGGGCTGGCGGATTTTCTTCCTTTTTTTTTTTTTGTCTCGCTCCCCGCGTACAGAACCAGCATTGTTGGTATTTTAAATGAAATGCCAATGGCATGTGAGAATTTGGCATTCAATCAAAATTAAAACAATCCGTATAAAAATATTCTTTATGAATTTCCCGTGAAATATTTACTGATTATGTACGGATTCATTTAATGTAAAACTGTCAGATGAGTGAGTTTTCAGGGTTTTACATGTGGAAAAATCTTTTAATTGTTTATGGTTTCTGTCAATGTTTGAGAATACGGTTTGAGCAAATAAAGCAAAGCATAAATCGTGTATGTAATTGATTTCAGTGGAGGCTCGATTTGGTTTAAAGCTTCGTCAACGCCTTATCAAAAAGAACTCAAATTTCTGTGACCTCACGGCCAAGTAACGTTACACAACTGAACCAAAACGAGCAATTGTAATAGAACATGTTTATTTGATCTGCAAAGAGCTTTTTTTCCTAGAGTGAACCATTAATTAGGACTGACCTTGCAGCTAAGGTGTGAATGATGATAGCACGGTCGCCAAACCCAAGCATCCCATCCATCGACTGTACATAATTCTCTCTGACGTCCTTTTTTTTTGCTAGTTATGGCCATGTTTGCTTTGCTACTTTTCTGTGCGGCTGCTTTCCATTTGCATGCCAAACCAAATGTTGGTTTGATAAGTGTGCTCCATCTCCATCCTCCCGCCGACGACCACCAACCGTTTCGGATGAGGGGGGCAGCCGTTGGAAATGGTTGTGCAAATGGCGGAGGCTATTTGCGCCTGTCGCCTGCTTGGTGATTTCTTTTTTTTTTTATTTCGCTTTTTGGCTTCTTGTGTATTTGTGTCTCATTTACCAGGGCAAAGCACTGTGGTCAAAATGACCAAATTAATAAGAGAAAATATGCCAAATTAGAGCAGAATTTGGGATGGGTGAAGAGATCGCATGGATTGCCCCCGATTCTACATTAAAAATTCAAGCGCATCCTCGTCGAAAGCTGAGATTTTTCAACCACTGTGCGGCTCTTCCTCAAGTAGGTGCAAATAGTTGTTGGGATTTTTTTCTCTTTTTTTGGCAATGGCCACCAAAACCACCACCACGACCATCAAGTCCAAGTGTCAGTGGCCAGGGGCTCCGTTTGGCGTCAAGTGTCTGTATAATTTTATTGCCTGGTTAATTCAGGCAGCCTCTCGGCTGACAATGTCGCGTTTCCCTGGCATTTCAGTTAATAATTCAAACATTTTGTAAACTGGCGTCTTCTTCCCACCCTTAAGATAACACCCATCCGCCTGTCTGTGCATCCTTCCGTCCGTACATTGCGTTGCCACTTCCGGTCAAATCTTGCTTCAGGCCGCAATGTGTTTCTTTAAGTGTGTGTGTGTGTGTGTTGGGGAATGTGTTTAGCTGTGTTCACCGGTGCGTGTGTTGCCTGTAAATTGGCGTATTTCGCTTGGCAAAACATTCCAGACGCTGCATTTCAATTATCATTGTTTTATTTATATTCCAGAGCATGTTTGTTTGTGTGTGTGTAGGAGCAGGATTAATGTCTTTTGGTGGCAATATATTGCCAAAGGGCAACCAGCAGAGCTCGTTCAAGGCATATGATGTCATCAATTGCCCTCACCAGCTGTGTCACATGTCAACAAAAGCGCCACACAGAGCACAGAAATACGATCAAATATCAAAAATAAGAAGTTTTTATTTGGTATAGATGGCATAGACAGAGCTTGTAGAATGGCTTGACACAGCCCCAAAGGGCCAAAGCCGAGCTCTCTCAATCTCTTGGCTTGTGCGCCTCTAATTTTCGCACAAGAGAAAGGGACCTACAGTTTAACGCCGAATCCGAACGGCAGTTTGAGAAGCTTTTGTAAGACTAATTACTACAAAGCTGGCGCCAACAGCAGAGAGGGGTGAGTCTGTTTCTATGCTATCTCCTCCGTCAGTTTTAAAGCTATCCTCACCAAACTTTGCACGAAGTCTTTTGGGTCAAATACGCTGCACATTTGTCGGAACCGGCCGGATCGGATGACTATAGCATATAGCTGCCATAGGAACGATCGGTCGAAAAACTAGTTCTAGTGAGAAAAACTTTGTTGTTTTTAATGAAAACGTCCTTATCATTGGCATACACTTATTTTATATACTTTCACACAATTCTACAAAGTTTGGTCGAAATCGGATGGCTATAGCATATAGCTCCCATAGGAACGATCGGTCGAACAACTAGTCCTAGTGAGAAAAACTTTTTTGTTTTTAATGGAATCGTCCCTTACGTTGGAATATAAGTAAGTGTTTCTTTATTTAAAATTAATAAAAACAGACAATAATAATATATATAATAAAAGTTACACTAAAAAGAAATGATGTTAACCAACATGGACATAAAACAAAGTCCGTCTGTCGGCCGTGCGCATGGCTCCTCACCTCACACTGATTACCACACCTGGCTGCCCAGGTCTTCCCCAGATACCAGATCGTTCATCTGTGTTTGGTAATGGTAGCATATTTGCACGCATGTAAGACTAATTCAATACTTCTAAAATTACTGCTCGATATTTAAATGCTAGTTTAATAAAGGGCACCAGGTCTGCCCAGTGCTTATCCTCTCTATCATCCAGACTTCTTATTATATCCGCTTGTGCTAGCAGGGGTTTCCTAAAGCATAGCAATCTATGATCCTTTAAAATTGGGCATCTTCCTAGGAAATGCTCAAGGTCATCCAGCTCTCCAGTGTTGCATAGGGGGCAGGCTACATTTTCCTGACGGTTGTAGGTGTTGGACCCCAGCTTTATCAGATCGAATCGGGCCTTAAGTATCCAGGAAACTGTGGTGATTGGCAGAGATTGGAGCTTATAGGCTACTGAGTTGTCCAAGTGTTTGTAAATTCGGGTGGCGCTAGTGATCTGTCGCTGATGGTTGTACTGCAAGGTTTTTGCTTTGAGGGCCTCATGAATTGTTATTCGGAAAGAATTCCATTCCTGTGCTGATCTCAAGGAATCTCTCCAGTCTATCTGAAGAGGGTTGCACAATTCATCCAGACTTCTTGCCTAGAAGATATTCTTTTCGGATAGCATGCTGGTAATGTAGTGTGGGAGGCGATTCTCATTATACAAGTGCATCGCTTTTCCTATAAAGCTGAGGTGCAAGTCAAGCGTATGCAGGTGGGCATTCTCCAAACCGGTCTCAAGGAATAGGGCATAGCTTGGTGTATTAGCTGGCAAATATAGTACTTTTTTTAAAAAGAGAAGTTGGGTCCGATCGACTTCTGTAAAGTGTCCTCCTCCCCAGATTTCTGCTCCATATCCTTGGATAATACGGCTTACTGCATTAAATAGTTTCCATTTTGCATTTATGTGTATCTCTCTTTTTCCCAGGAAGTTATTCCAGGTCATGTTGATACTAGTTTTAGCCTCAACACTCCTTCTAAGCACATGCTTTGTAAATGACACGGTCGGCGTGAAAAGGACTCCTAGGTACCTAAATTCAGATGAAATTTTTACTACTTCTCTCCTGTAGGTCCATCTTTCAGACGCCGATAGTCTGCCTCCTTTCCTGAATACCATAATTTCAGACTTATTCAAGTTCACCTCCATTCCCCATTTACTGCAATACGTTTCTAGCCGGTTGATCATGGTTTGGAGTACTTGGGTCTCATCTGCCAGCATTACAATGTCGTCTGCATACATTAATAAGCGAATATTAAGGTCGCCTATAGATAGTCCGCCTCCTAGCGCATCATGCAAGTCGTCTAGGTAGAGTGCAAAAAGTAGCGGGGATAGTGTGCATCCTTGCCTTACCCCGATTTCGGTATCAAAGTAATTGGATAAAGCTCCTCCTGTCCATATTGCTGCTTCCGTTTGGTCATAAATCCTTTCCAGTAAATTAATAAATTTTGATGACACTCCCATAGAATGCAGTTTGTACCAGATCAGCTTTCTTGGCACCTTATCGAAGGCCGCTTTAAAATCCACAAAAAAAGCATATACCTTTTTCTTTTCTTGCAGCTTTAGATGAACAATCCCCGCAAGGTTGTACACGTTGTCCACCGTAGAGTAGCCTCTCCTGAAACCTGCTTGATATTCGCTCATTTTATTGTGGAGCTCAACCCATTTAGCCAACCTATAGTTTAGGATGCGCAGTTGGAATATATTTATTTTAAATAATTTTACACAATTCTACAAATTTTTGTCAAAATCGGATGACTATAGCATATAGCTGCAGTATGAATGATCGGTCGAAAAAGAAGTTCTACTGAGAAAAATTTGTTTGTTTTAATTGGAATCGCCTCCAAATTCCGCAATGAACAGTTTCTTATGCTTTTCCATGATTGCGCTAAGTTTGGTCGAAATCGTACATCTATATAGTATAGCTCCCATAGAAAAGTAAGGTCCGAAAAGTAGTCTTATTTAGAAAAACAAACTGCAAGGGTATACAAAACTTCGGCCGAGCCGAAGTTTCCCCTATTTTTGTCATTGAAGCTTACTTCCAAGGCTCTCCAAAAAGAGATTTAAGTCTGTACCTGGGAATTGCAGGAGGAAGGTAGAGTGAGGCGACCACAACCTAGATGAACCTGCACGGATTCGCTTGGCTAAAATCAAGTTCACTGCTGAAATATAATTGCCCTACTTAAACAAGCCAGCAAGAGTTACGCAGCATTTGTGTTTAATCAGTTGAAAAGAGCTAAAAAAAACACACGTTCATTTCCATCACCTAACCAAATGAAGTGTCGAGTCGAAGAGAGGCCACAATTTAGTTGCTAATTTTGCATAAAATTGATTATAATTGCATAATTCGCATACACTGCACGAAACTATCATTTCAAAGGTCGGCCAAGCGTTTTTCTTCCATCCACTTTCCCCCCTTTGACTTGACGGGGTCGTCCTAGTCGTTATTACATGGAAATTAGGCAAGTTGGTTTATGCGTTTCGTGTCGCAGCAATTTGTTGAGCTCCACCCCAGAACAACCGGCATGAGGACCTGCATATTCTTTTCCCTGCTTCTCTTGTTTTTGGGAAGGGTCATAACAATTGCTTATGTTTTCATTAGCCAAAGGACATGGAGCACACATGGTTAAATGGATATGAACTAGGGCCGTGTTGGAGTTGGGTTTGCATATGACGAGTTGGGACTCGGTATAAATTGATTTGACATGCGGTGCACGTTCCATTTTTATTGACAAAGTTGAGGCCGCGTTTATTGGCGCATAATTGAGTAAATATGTAATATGAATGAAGCTGATAATCTTTTGGCGTTTACCATTTGATTAAAGTGTTGACGGAGTGTCTGCTTTCAACTGTTGACAGTTCTATTCTTAGAAGTGGCTAATTGTGTCAACCTTTTTGATTCTGGTCACTCCAATTGCTGCTGCTTCTCTTGTGTGGTTTATGCACAAACTGTACAAATTAACAACGAAATCAAATTAAAACTTGACAGCAAGTAAATATTTGCACTTGGTGGAAAGTTTTGCCCCAGGACACGTCGCACAGCTAGTGGCAACTTGTTTGGGGGGGGGGGGCGGAGGTGTAGCCAAATTACATCATATCAAGACGCAGAACAGGATGATCAACGTGTGGTGGTGGGGCATCATTATTATCTTCGGCTCCATCAGTCAGAACGGCGTCAAAAAGTTTCAGCTGCCTCATCCCAGCCAACCAACCAACGTGCCACTTGCCGCGATTGATTCCCAGTAACTTTTGTTGCTTGTCTTAACATTGGCCAAGTTGAGCGGCAAAAGAGTTGAGTTTGAGTTGAACGACAAGCCAACAAACAGGCAAACACACGCACACATACACACACACGCAGAAGCCAACAAAATTGGCCAAGTTAAGGCAGTTAAGCAAAGTCAAATATTACATACGTATGCGCAATGCTTGTATAGAAACTGTAGGAAATGCGCATACGCACTGCTGTCGCTGCTTAATGCTGAGTGCCAACTGTGAGGTCACAAGCCGTGTGAAACGGTGTCCAGTGCTGAAGAAGGAGGCAGAAATATGGGTAAGTGCTTACAATTGATATACAACATTTACAAACGGTCTCTAATCGAACTCCTTAGAACAAACTATTCACCTTTTGCATAGCGGTCGCACACACTATCCGACATGTACTAGAAGACATGAAAGGTTTTCAACAGACGCAAGTCCCTTAAAAAGCTATCTTAGCATCACGAAATATTACATTTTGGTTTCAGGGTAAGAGTTCTGATAATAACATTCACAACGAAAACAAAGACATATTTATAACTTCTTCAAATTTCAACTTCTGCTTCACCTACTCTTACTAGACAATCGCTTTTTGTTTGTTGTTTATTTTTTACCTCAGCCCAACCAAGAAACCAAAGGGTCATTTCATCGTGACACATTTATAGCGTGTGCACACGGATTGGTCATAGGTAATTAGTGGCACTTCTCCAGCACTCAAGTTGGCCATGACTTTGTTGTCGATTTCCGATAGCTTTTAACTAAGTTTCTAAAACGGCTGACAATTTCTAATATTGGTCAACGAGAGAGACAGACGGTAGCTGGGATTTAATTTCGTTTTACTTTTTGAATGACTGCAAAGGTGGACTCCTTGACCATGTTACCAAACGATTTGGTTAAATATGTGAGACTGGCCAATCAACTGTACTGTGTACTTAGCTTACGTCGCAGCAGCTTTAGCAACTACCCGCTGGTGATGCTCATCTTTGTCCTGGGTCTGTGCAATGCTTTGCTGCAGTCGTCGTCAGAGTCACGACCCTTAAGTTGGCCGTTCGAACTGCTCTTCATCAGCATGTCGAAGTGGAGTAACCTGATATACTGGTGGTGCTATGTGGAGGGATATGCCACCTTCCTGAGTAACTGGAACCTGCTCCCCGGGGGGATTAAAATACAGCCTACGGAACAGTGTGAGCTGAACAGCTTGACCCAGATATTGTTGCAGCACACCAATTTGGTGTATCTGCTGCAACGATATCTTGGCCTTCTTTGAACCTTACTGCTTCCGGCCTTGGACAGGGATTAATGGGGACTTGCAGTCATTTAAGATTCATAAGTTCCTGTACATTTATTAATAAAAAGATCATATTGATCGAAGTTTAAATGATTCTTCATCATCGCTGTCGGCACAGTAGAGTCCAGCTTGAGTATAGACATCTGGGCCGGGTTGGGGCGAAAGCGTTGACGTCGTCGACGGCTTAGAAGTCGCAGGCACTGACAACGCGAACAATGCGCTTGGCCATGCGGCTGACAGGGTCTACAAGAATGGCAGAAAGAGAGAGAGAGATTAGGCCAGTAATGAGTATGGCTGACGGTCCTTTGCTTACTTTGTAAACGTGCATGATGAATTTGTGAATATTTTTTTAACGAAATCCACAATTGGTATACAGTATTTAAAGTTTGTCATTTAACTTTAGGCAACACTTAGTAGCAATAATTTGGGTGCTTTTCAACACTATTTAGTAGTTCAGTGATGGAATCTTTTACGGTAATTAATCAAAGAGAAGAGCATAAGCTCAGTATACACCAGGGGTGCCCAGAACGAGCTACCAGCGCGTAAAAACCAATACACAAAAAAACAAGCAATAACAACAAAAGAGATAGAGAGAACCGATTTTTGTTTTTGTGTGTGTGGGGGGGAAGCGTTCGGCCGTAAGCATAAGCACTTTGTTGTTGTGTTCGAGATTACAAGAGACATAGGAGAGGGAGAATAGAGACACATATGCAGTTGTTGTTGTAGGTCAGAGCGCGCCAACAACAAAACATAGAGCACGCATAAAATTTGTTTTTGGTTTTGCTTGCTTATGGCTCCAAAATGTATACGCGCAGGTATCCTTTGCGTAAACAACAGCACAAGCGTGTCTCGCGTAGGGGCCCGGGGGAAACACATAACAAAGGAGCTCATAAAACAAAAAAGTTCATACAAAAAAAATTCACAAAACTTTTGGCACCAAAGCGCTTTGGCACGCGCTTTGATGCCAGTACAAAATTCACACAAAAGGTCTTAACAAATACACTAGAGTGGCATTTTACCAATAACTCACCAAGTAATACATTTCATTTGCTGTATCGATTAAATTTGTAACCATTTTGCCATCATTAATAGAATTGACCAAATAAAAACATAGAAAAAAAAAATAGGGGAAAGTTAACTTCGGCTCGGCCGAAGTTTTGTATACCCTTGCAGCTTCCATTGAAAACAAAAAAGTTTTTCCTACTTAGATTAATTTTTGGACCTTACTTTTCTATGGGATCTGTACTATATAGATGTCTGATTTCGACCACACTTGGTGAAATCATGGAAAAGCATAATACACTGTTAATTACAATATTTGGAGGCGATCCCATTTAAAACAAAAAAGGTTTTCTTACTAGAACTTCTTTTTCGACCGATCATTCATACTGCAGCTATATGCTATAGTCATCCGATTTTGATAAAACTTTGTAGAAATGTGTTAAAGTTTATAAAATAAGAATATGCCAATAAAAAGGACGTTTTCATTAAAAACAAAAAAGTTTTTCTCAGTAGAACTAGTTTTTTGACCGATCGTTCCTATGGGAGCTATATGCTATAGCCATCCGATTTGGACCAAACTTTGTAGAATTATGTAAAAGTTTATAAAATAAGTGTATGCCAATGATAAGGATGTTTTCATTAAAAACAAAAAAGTTTTCCTCACTCGAACTAGTTTTTCGACCGATCGTTCCTATGGGAGCTATATGATATAGCCATCCGATTTCGACCAATCTAAGTGAAATCAATAGTAAACTAAGAAATACGTACTTTGGAGGCGTTTCCATTAAAAACAAAAAAGTTTTTCTCACTAAGACTAGTTTTTCGACCGATCGTTCCTATGGCAGCTATATGTTATAGTCATTCGATCCGGCCGGTTCCGACAAATGTGCAGCCTATATGTACCAAAAGACTTCGTGCAAAGTTTGGTGAGGATAGCTTTAAAACTGACGGAGGAGATAGCATAGAAACAGACCGACGGACGGACGGACAGACGGACAAGGCTAAATCAACTCAGCTCGTCATGCTGATCAAGTATATATATACTTTGTGGTCGGAGATGCTTCCTTCAATGCGTTACAAACATCCGGACAATTTTATAATGCAAGGGTATAAAACAGCGATGTCCAAAATTTGAAAAGGCAGCCACGCGTGGTTGGCTAGCCAAATTCTGCCGGCGTCGCAGTGTCACATATATATATAGAGAGAGAGAGAATATGTGTATTCTATAAATAGAACGCTCGGCAGCATTTGCTCTTACGACTCATGTGTTCGGCTGTTCGGCCGGTCAGTTGCTTTGCAGCATTCAATGGGGAAAGACCATAAAGCGCATGATTTTTACACTACACTGAAAAAAATGTTTGATCTCAATTGGGAAAATGAATTTTTTTTCATTGAGAATATGGATGGTAACGCTCAATGTTTATTGTTTTTTCATTTTGTTGCATGTCGCTTTACCTTTGATGGTGTTAAAAGGCACTACCAACTTTGCCACGGGGGTTATAGTGAAATAAAGGGGAGGGAGAGAGATTTAAAAATTTTTGAGATGCAGGCAAGACATTTTTTAATGTTTATAGCTGACAAGGAAGAATTCATCCAACCTGACAACAATAAAATTGATAAAACTTCGCTAAACTTAGCATCTTATACAATTGCTTTAGGTCTGGCCAGACAATGTCGCCCATTTAGTGATACAATACAAATATGCTGCGCATCGATTTAATTTGTTTTATGTTTGAATCGCACGCATTTTATTTTTTCAGTGTAAAGCAGTAAAACGTCACATTCGGAGGTGTCCCAGAAATCTCTTCCAACCAAATTCCAACCCAAAACCAATTCTCGGTGTCCTAGAAATCTCTTTCGGTTGCTTTCAAACCTCTAGTATTTTGTTAAGAGATTTGGAGAAACCAACAAAAGCCAATACACAAACCAACCAATGCGACTTCGCTAACTTACGCAAACTTAGCGAACTTAGCAAAGACACAAACAGGGCTGGCAAGTCGGAAACCATCAATACAGCTATGAACAAAATCTGTTATCAATTATTTGCGAGCGACGCAGCCCTGTTTTTGTAGTTGGACCATAATCTTATACACACACCATCTAACTAGACTTTTTAATAAGAAAATAAAATCTCACCAAGTTCTGGGACACCGACGGATTTTTCGAGCGTTTTGCAAAACCAACCGAAGCCAAAATCTCTAGAGATTTCCAGGACACCCCCGATTGTCTTTGTGTTTCGCTGCTTTGCACACAAGCGCAACGCTTCATTGTGTGAGTTTGGACACCACTGGTATAAAAACATACAAAAAATCTCGGAATTGATTCTATACATTCAAAATTAACGCTCCCAACCATTAACTCTCGCTCTAACTGACAATGACTTCATGATCCCCTTTTACCCATTGTTAATGGGTAAAGGGTATAAAAAAGAAATAAAGTCATTCTCGGTCATTCTCAATTTAATCTTGGGAAAACTTGCACCAAGCAGAGTCAATATCGGGACCTCTTGATTTGATCCTACAAAGGGATCAAGTTGAGTTCGGATAACAAGCTTAAATCAATCCAAAATGTGATAAACTCGGGATCAAGACAAGAATTCCCGGATTGAAAAATCCGAGATCTAGTCTATCCTGTTCATACTTGGAATGAGAAAATCCGGGATTGATCGAGATTGATTTAATCCAGGATATCTCGAATTTCTTATTCTGTGTACTGTTACAGCAGTTTAAATTCTACTCCCAAACGGATAGGATAAAGAAATATGCTTGTGTTGGTGAGCAACAGACACAGCAGTCGATTTATGCAAGTAATTTTTGTACTTCTCTTTAAAAAAGTCGCAAGTTCGGCTGGCGTCTGTGTGAAAAACACGAAGGATTTCGACTCCCGGGTGCTATGGGCTGGGCGGCTGCAGCTCATTGTCGATCTCGGCTTTAGAACAGGGTTTGTCAAGAAGAGCAAGTTCCAAAAAGTGAGCGTGTATTGGTGTGCGAAAATAAAGCGACTTAAACTAGCTCTGAGCTACTCTTATCGACCGCTGATCTGCGAATGAAAGCAAACTGAGCGCAGTTCGCTCAGTTGATCCAAGCCTTGGCGCTTAGCTCGAGTCTGTGTGATTAGTGACCATCGCTACTTTTGAGCAGTGGTGCGCCCAAACTCACACAATCAAGCTTTGCGCTTGTGTGCGTAGCAGAGAAACACGAAGTAAATGTCACAGCAACAAGCAACAAGCAAACGAACAAATGCCTCGTGAGAGAAGAAAAAGCAGAAAGCACGCGTCCTGAGCAGGCCCGGCCAAATGGAGTGGACCGAAAACAATGTCTGTCTCTCTCTGACACTCAGTGACGATTGACTTCGGCAAGCATTCGGTGTGGATTTGCTATAGGTGGCCAGGCCTGGTCCTAAGAGAGCAAGCCGCCGAGCGGGTTATTTATAGAACACACGTATTATCTCTCTCTCTCTCTCTCTATGCGTGTGTCTGCTGCGACGCCGGCAGTATAAGACTTTTGGCATTTTGGGCACCACTGCTTTAGAATCTTCGCTTGTTTATTACTTTTGGTTATTTTGAGCATCAGCTAAAACTTACTCAGGACTTACAGTCCATGATCCCGAACACAACTGTAGGTAACTATCGACACAACAAGTACAAATTAACGTACTAAGTTGGCAGCTCACGTACGACAGGCAATTGGCCATTAGAAACTCCAGATCTCTGGCTTGCCGTCGTCTCTCACACATTTTTGCGACAAGGACAAACAAGTGACATAGCCTTAAAATGTTGAACATCATTTTTTATTACATTTTTAGTGACTTTTCTAAGGACGCAAAAAAAAAAAAAAAAAAGGAACAGAAAGGAAAAACTTTCACATTTGTTGCGCAAGTAGGAGGGGAAATGGCGGATGGGGGATGTTTGTAGGCTACAAAGAAGAGGAAGAAAAAAAGGGCACAAGTTTAGATTTGCTTGAAACATGGTTCTGTCGAAAGAGTTTAACTACTTCTGTGGCCGACACAGAGCTACCAAAAATTACCGAAAGTTGAAAAGTTGCCCCACGCATGTGTGTGTGTGTGTGTGCACGCATACATAACTGTTCGTTATTGCGTGTTTTCTGCCCCGTCAACGTCCATCCCTGGGGTAAGGTTGCAAAAGGCAAGGGGGAAGGGAACGGGCGCTGTTATTGTCGTTTGAATGAGTTAAGCTCATTTGATTTGATACTTTTAATGTGTTTCGTTTTTTTATTGGCCAGTTTTTGTGTTGTTGTTGTTAACAAAGTATATATTTTTTTATGCAGAACGTTTGATTAATGGAAATATGTTTGTTTTATATTGGTGTGTGTAATGTAAAACACACACATTCAAAGCGATCTCGCTCACCCAACCACTTGAATGTGTGGGCTACTTGCCGCGGCTTCATTTTAAAGCCCCAGGCACATACATATAACACTTTTACTAAAAACACAAAATCAATCAAAAAAAACATGGCACCATAAAAAAAACAAAACAATTTTCGCGTTTATTTGAAAAAATTTCCAATTTTTCATTTCTTTTCTCTCCGCTCAACTCACTCGCATCGCAAAACAGCTGTCAACAGCGCTGCTTTAGCAAGCTTACCAAAAAGTACGACAGAGGGCGCTGTCGATCAGTGTTGATCACCGTTCAAAATTGAAATTTTGGCGCCAGGTTTAAAAAATTTTAAATTTGGTGCGTTCTTGGGTGATTAAATTGACAGTTGAGTTCAAATGAATGAATAGCTACCAGGCGCGGAATTTCAACAAAATTATCTTATAATAAACAATGATAATTTATCGGTGTAGTATACACGCAAAGAAAAAATTGGGGAATGTTAACTTCGGCTCGGCCGAAGTTTTGTATACCCTTGCAGTTCGATTTTCTAAATAAGACTATTTTTCGTTCCTTACTTTTCTATGAGAGCTATACTATATAGATGTCCGATTTTGAAGAATTTTAGTGCAAGCATGGAAAAGCATAACCAACTGTTCATTAGGGAATTTGAAGGCGATCCCAATTAAAACAAAAAAGTTTTTCTCACTAGAACATCTATTTCGACCGTTCATTCATACTGCTGCTATATGCTATAGTCATCCAATTTTGACAAAACATTGTAGAATTGTGTAAAAGTATTTAAAATAAATTATCGTAGGACCGGGAGCAGGAGCATGCAATTGATCAGCATATTTTGACCCTTCTTATGCTAGTTTTTCGGAGAACAACTGCGTTTGTTTTGGTTCACTTTGATTTGATCTGAAAGTACAATTTCTTAGCTTTAAAATTAACTAATCTAAATATTTCTAAGATTTTTTTTTGTTTCTTGTTTCTTTACTGTCTAATCATCCTAACGCTACAAGTACATAATACTTATAGTTTAGAGCGCTAGTCACACATTTTAAAGCACAGTACAGTAATATACCTAAGGCCTTAGATGAACACACTGGTTCATCATACAAATTCACAATTTTTTGGAAACATTTTCCTTGAACGAAGGTAATGCCGTTTTTTGTTGTTTCAGCATACACTTTAAATGGTCCTACATTTGGTAAAAACTTGACCAAATTTTTAATAAACATTAAATAAATAAATATTAATTTCTGTGTTTTAACAGTTTATTTAGCCAAAATAAAGTTTAATTTTTCAGCAAAATAGAATTAAGTTTTTTGTCCAAGGCAGGGCCCACTGTGTGTCGTCAGCATTTGAACTTTCAGTGTTGGAAAGTATTGCGAAGGCGTTTGTGGTCAAATTTAGTGCATTTTTGTAGCGTAGGCTGCGTCAAAGTTGCGAGAAACACGTGTTGGTCTAGTTGTGTTAGTAATTTGTAATAGAAATTGTAAATTTTTGATCTGTTTACAACGGCCAAAAAGTGTATATATAGCTACATAAATATGTATGCAATCGTGTTCGTTCATTTATATGCATTGATGTGTGTGTGTGTTTGTTTGTGGTCATCATTTCCAGCAAAGCGCCATTTGTGTCTTGAAATTCCTACATACATATGTATGTACTTGTGTTTTAAGAGCCCAGCATACATATGTACGTAAGAAGGTATGAATGTAGGCAGGCAACAACTCAAAGGATCAACGGATAATACATATGGATGTGCATGTACATACATATGTACGCAATTGAAGACGACAAAAATTAACACATGTAAGTCTGTATTACATACACATGTATTACATACACATGGAGACGTCAAAAATGCATGTCATTGGCAGAAAAGTTCTCTCCTGCAGAAACAAGTAAGTGCAAAAGAGATAGCATGTTAACTTGAATATGTATATCGAAAATCGATTCATGCTTAAGCCGCGAAATTTAAAAGAGATAATTTACCCCATGATGATCTGTAACCCGCATTTATCAGCCATCGCTTTACATCTATGAAAGCATTGAATAAAATAAACGAGAATCTTCGCGTCGCTATCGGAATTAACAAGTTTATAGAAAATCAGATGAACCATTCGTGAGTTATTTCCAGTTAAGTGAGCAAAATGAGCACAAAGCGGTTTTTGGGTCATATCTTTAGATTTTGGGGGTTATTGAGGAAAACCAAGTATGAGGAAGTGATATACGCGACTTGCTCTACAGCGTACGCTAGGTCATTTTCCAGATTTTTTCGCACTTTAGCACGGTGTTATCGAAGGGGACGTTTAGAATCTCTCGGTTTGCACTTGAACGATCTGATATGTGAGAAATCCACCGGAAAATTAAAGAAAGAATCTTGGAAGGCAAGTCGATATTCGAAAAAACACTTTCAACAGTTGAATGAATCATGGTTTTAATTAGTTTTTCCACTATTTATCTAACTAGGTGTTAGCAAAGATTCTACATATAGTAGATATCGCCCCTCGAACAAAGTGCATTATTATACTCTGTACCAAAGGTACATAGAGTAGAAGGAAGCATTTCCGAAGGAAGCATTTCCGACGCCATAAAGTATACATATTCTTGATCAGCATCAACAGCCGAGTCGATATAGCCATGTCCGTCTGTCTGTCCGTGTGAACGTACAGATCTCAGAAATGGTAAGAGATATAGGTTTGAGTTGTATAGAACATATGTTTCTTATACTTGCAGACAGATCAAGTTTATTTTCAATTTTTGCCACGCCTCCTCCCGCCCCCTTAAATTGGAAAAAACGTCATATCTCCCACAGTTTTATAGATAGAAGGTTCGTTCCTTCTGGACATATTTAGTTAATAGGATTCTTTATCGATCCGCCAATAAAGATCGGATAAACGGTTGTCGAGTTATAAGGAAAACAAACAATTATGGGCAGCACAGGGCGCAACTGTGATGGGCAGCACTTCACAGGTACAGAGTATGATATAGTCGGGCATGACCGACTTTCTTTCTTGTTTTTTGATTTGAAGCTACAAAATTTCTAAAAACAAAACACGTCGTTCACAACCGCCTCAATACTAAGCCCAATAGTCGCTTCCATATTAACTACAAATTCTTCTTCTTCTTTGGCCATTTGATGTTAATAAAATCATCACAACCGTTTTACGGTCTCGGCCGCTGCCACTAATGCCCGCCACTCTCCCCTGTCCCGAGCGACATCCCACCAGGAGGACCATACGGGTAGCATGTAACTACATTAACTACAAATTAGAGTGCTGAATATATTATAGGCAGGCGATCGTCTATTCGACCCCTGGAGCTGAAAAACTCAAATTTTTTTATCCAGCCTTTATTTTAATATGGCCTTTTACTTTGGTTATTTTCGTTGCAAACTTGCGTACCCTAGCTGTTCCACACTCCGATTAAAAAACATTTGTTTCAAACCCAAGCACCTTCTTATACGTTTCCAGGATTTGTAGCCTGTTATAAGGACCTTTGCATGTGAACCATGAAACCCCAACAAAATAAAACCTACAATATCATTTGACAATGCAAACGTACTGAATCAATCTGAATCAAACATTGTCATACATTTGGCAATCATTTAAATATTGCAGCAGTTGACAAAATGAAAATCAACACTCAACAACTATTTGCTACCTGCCTGTCATATATATTGGTATGTGTTTGTACGAGAATATTACAAGTAAATATGTACAATAATTTACACATTCTTATACCCTTCTCGGGGTATATTTGGCTGTAAGGCTAGTTGATAGAAGCATTCTTAAGTTGATCTTAATGAGGTGCCTAGTGATTTTACTCTTTCAGTTGAAAGTTTGGTACGTTCTAAAGGCATTCAGCAGTTCTTGTACAGGATATTTGGATATTTGGATCTTACATACATATCACAGAGACTGTAAGAGCTAGAGCATCCAAAACTGCAACAGCTGAAATTTGGTACCAATTTAACTTAACTTTATTTATATATTCATGTGACGATTTTTCTAGAATTTGTCTCGTGGAAAATCAATTGAAGAGTGCGTAGTTCAATTTACCTGGACGTTTGACCCAAAACCCCCAAAAATGTTGCATTAGCAATAGCGAATTGTCAATTCTAACTATATTTGGCTATCAATATCTGCGAATGGATCAATTTAGCTACATGGTCATTCGAGCCGGACAATATACAAATGGACAGTACGACGATAGTATAACACATCAAGAGCAGCTGTATAAGTTTTTTCGATTTCGGACATCTTCGTGTTAGTGGTAAGGCTCCATTGTTTACAATACTCGGATACTTTGTCAGTTGTAAACTGCATCTTTTCAGCACTTTCGGCCAGTAGTACCATTTCATCGTAAGTACTTTACAAGTAACAGCATCGATTCTTGCCCCTCCGCTTAGGAAGTCATGTAAGTCTGTGATGGTAAGGTGCATGCACCAACTCCTATGCAGAGTATGGTCCGAAGAAAGTATGCCCAAAGATTGGAGTTTGTCATGGAACTCTGTCCAATTTTTAAAAAGAACGTCTAAAGAAAAAAAAGAACCTGGTGGTTTAGCCGGCAATTCACCCGCCAGATATTTACATTGCGACAAATCCTGGGGCCCGAGAGAGAAATATCGACCCCACCACACGCCTATAAGGTGTTCTATCATGCATCTACCTTTGGTATTCCGAACGTCGCTTTGCATGATGACTTGAGAAGCACGAGAATAAGTGAAAAGACTGATTAAAGTTTTAGGGGTGAACCTTATCGTGTGGCTTCTTTACATCTGATGGGTATTGCGCAGTGCCAAGTCGGGTCGGTAGTAAAGGGGTTCGGTGAGAGGGGCTTAAAGAGGAAAGAAATATAAACGCAGGATTAATCAAGGGAGATAAATAGGGTTGTAGAGGGTGGAGATATACGATGTTACGGCTCAATAGAGTTCAGAGTTCGGAAAACGAAATCGTATAAAGCGCTTATCATCCAGTCCTAGGGCCTAAATGGACAATGACAAAAGAGGATGAGGTGGCAATTGGCGTGTTCGAGAGAAACGTTGGCGGCGAATTTCGCATCCGAATGAATCGCAAACTGTATGAGCTCTGGGGACACCGACCTAGTCAAGCGCATAAAACAACAGCGGCTGCGCTGGATAGGATATGTTACCCGTATGGATGATAACGCTCCAGCAAAGCGTGTGTACAATCGGCATGCGATCGAGTTGGGAGGCATTCCCCCGGCGGGTTGACCAAAGCGGAGATGGCGCGACCAGGTGCAGGGAGACATTGCGAAGCTGGGAGTATCCTTCTGGTGGAATGTCGCTCGGGACAGAGGCGAGTGGCGGGCATTAGTGGCAGCGGCCGAGACCGTAAAACGGTTGAGATGGCCAAAGAAGAAGAAGAAGTTTGTCTCAAACCAGTCCGAGCATTTGTCTCCGTCCCATACTGTCGTCTTATTCTCAGCGCATAGATTCAAACCAACTGCAAGCATTTTCGACAATAGTCCTAAATTGCTTTTTGTGCTTGTTTGTAGAAGAGGGCATTCATGTTAATAGTGTCGAAAGCTGCACGGAAATCCACTATAACAAGTAAAGCTCTTGTCTCTGTTCCAGGAAATGCTGTGCGATGCTGGTTGGAACGAAAATGTTGTCCACAGTTGAGAAATTCTTTCGGAAGCCTGACTGGTACTCGCTGAGCAGGTTCTTTTAGTCTACCCAAGAAATTAGGCGGGCTAAAATAACTAAGAAGAACACCTTTACCATTACGTTTCTCTATAATTCTCTGCTTGTGTGGCTCCGAGAGGGAAATTTCGAGTAGTTCTCTACTTCTTGCGCTGAGATCTCCACATCGATTAAATTAATGGGTAAGCGAAGTGCTCTCTGAAAACAGTGGGAGAACTCTTTACTTATACAGATACACTTTAAACGAAACGCAAAAGTATATTCTGCTACTTACTTGTAAGTTCCGGGAAATGAAATTAGAGGCCTCCTTTTCATGTCCTTTTGATGATTATCAGCTCCTTTGGATGAAGATCTAAGATCAATTTAACATTTAATGGATATTTTAATATCCAAAAAGGATATTGGTCTATACCCAGTCCAATTGAATACCAAAATCATCCACTGGTTGTTCAACAACTGTCCTTTTTTTTCCAAAACTCCCTCGTTGCTTAAAGCTAGCTAGAGTATAAAATCTTCGTAGTTAAACCTTTCTTCCTTCCTTTCCCCCCGCATATCTAGTTCGTCATGGAATGCGTCGCCACATTACCTGATGGATAGCAAACACATTCCGATTCTAGGCCAAAAATGGCTCCTGTAAATGTAGCTCTCCATTCTGTTCTTATGATTTATATATTTACATTTTATGCATTGCAACAAATTCGAAAGCAAAATGCAATCATTTAATTATTTATTTGCATTGTGCAAGCATCATCCAAGTTTTGTTTTTGGCTTGTGGTGGCTTTTTACATTTACCCCCACAAATAATGGTCAGAGGGGAAAGGAAAAGGTTGGTAGCAGGAGCAGGAGCAGCAGCTGGAACATCGAGCCCGGCTCGATGTTCGAATGAAGCAGCCCTTCAAACGGGTGGCAACATGTGCCAGAGTCAGTCAGTGTCTGGCCATTCCAAAAGCTGGGTTGGCTTTGGCATAATTGACATCAAATTGCCTGCCGATTTAGCTTGGCTTTGGGTGCTATGGTTGGTCTAGGGGAGGATGTGTGACCAATCCAACTGATAAGGGTCAGTGCAACAGGTGAGGGCAGTGCCACATGTCATTAGCTTTTCCCTTTTGTATTCTGTTTATTTTCTATTTTTTTTTTTTTTTGGTCTCATGTGGGAAATCCAAATTTAGTAACTTAATTCTAGTTGATTTCGCTAAGCTGACTAGAGATATCGAAAGTATTTCAACTGCTTAAAGTATCAAAAGTCTTCTTTAAACTATATTCCGATATTGGTTTATAATATACCCTAAGCTTGTTTAGATAAAGGCTCGATTCAGGATGTAAGTACACAGAGGGAAAATTACCAACAGCTGAAAGAAGATGGCAGAGCAGAGCAAGGCTCTACATAGAACCAATGCAAGCCATGCTGGTTTGCAAGTTTGCTTTTGGCACCACTAACTTAACAAGCTATGGGTTAAAATGAATCAGCGAATCTGGCCTGCTGAAGCACATTTCGGATGGATAAAAATCGTCCCACATATCTCAGTCAAAGGGCTAATATTGTGGAATGCGATGTATGATGGAGTACTTTGGCTTCGGTTGACTATTGGTTTCTGAGTGTTGCGTGCATTACAAGAGTCAGAGACCAGCCCATAATGTCAAAACAGTTCATTAAGTAACTGGAGGCTAAGCTGGAACACAGGCTCAGCTTTATAAACATGGTCCTTCGAGCCGGATATTCGATACATTAGCAAAGAACTTCAACTAATTAAGGCATCAGCATTGGATCAGACCCTACTTGAACATCCCACAATGTAAGCAGCACCCTTAAGTTCCTAGAAGCTTTAAGCCTTAGTTCCAGTCTAATATCTATAGATACACAAAAGAGTAGTTGTTTGTTAGAGTGCTTAATACGTGAAAACAACTGTAGTATTTAGGTTTAATCATAATTTCTATATAATTTGAATTATAATATCGCATTTCATTTCAAAAAAGTTGGTGGCGCGGGGGTGGTCATTTCATTTGATAGCCTAGCATATGTTTTTTCTGATTTGTTTTGTTTTTCCCATTTAGTTTGCAAATTTTTTCGCTCGTTTGCTTTATTTTATTTTGTATAAAATGTGTTGGTTTTAGCGAACTGATCTTCAGTTATCCAAAGTTTTGGTTTGGCTGGCCTGGAGGTCATCCGTTTCAACAGAAAATACAACGGCAGTTATTTAATAATTTCCCAATATATTTCAAGCTCACATTGGGGTCCTTCTTCAGGGGGCTAACAAACAACAATAAATCAGATATTTTACAAGATTTTCAATGAAACAATTTTAACACAATTAAAATACCTATACATACATGCATTGACAGTGAAACTAATTTATCTTAATGTTTGTGTTGGTCAAGTAAATGTCTATATAGGAGTCCGCAGTTCTCCGTGTCCGTTATATAGTTTAGCTTAATTTTTGTTGTTAGTTGATTATGTGAAGCATCTCCAGAGTGAAGCGCTTGTTGTAGTGACGCTTTTGTTCTACTAATTATGATCGAGGCTTCAAAATCAGGAGAGTGACCACTCTCAACACAGTGGACAGAAAGTGGTATTTTTGATGTGAAATACCTTTAATTACGGTACGAAAGATTTCAGTGGAAGTAAAACTTGATTTTAGCGTCACGCGTCACGGTGACATGGCATATTTTGTTGTGTTTTTGTTAAGCACTTAAGTGTATGTGGACACACAGCCGCACACACACCCGCTCAGAGTACTGAGTATCGAATACTGAGAATCAGGTAATCAGTACCGAGTACTAAATATCGAGATCTTAGAATCAAGTACTGAGTATTGAATACAGAGTATTGAGTATTTGGTATCGAATGCTGAGTATTAATTATAAGGTATCGTGTATTAAGTACCGAGTACTTAAAATCGAAAACTGGGTATCGAGTACTAAGTATCGAGATCTTAGAATAAAATACAGAGTTTTGAGTATTGAGTATTGGTCGCGGTCCACTACTTCCCCAACAAAAAATATACTTAGAATCGAGTATCAGATACAATACTCAGTATTTAGTGTCGAGTTGATTATTGAGTACTTAGTATTGAATGCTGAGTATCGAGTACTTAGTATCGAGTACTGAGTTTCGAGTACAGAACATTGAGTACTTAGTATCGAATGCTGAGTATCGAGTACTTAGTAAGTAAAAGTAAGTAAAATTGGCTTGTCAAGATGACACAGCCCCAAGGGGCCAAAGCCGAGCCTCTCTCAATCTCTTGGCTTAATATCGAGTACTGAGTTTCGAACACTGAGAATCAAGTAATTTGTATCGAGTTCTAAGTATCGAGATCTTAGAATCAAATATAGAGTATCGAGTAATTAGTATTGAGTACTTTGAATCGAGAGGCACAATAAATCAGGATTGGTCGCGTTCACAAACAACAAATATACTTAATATCGAGACCTGAGTATCGACGTCTGAGTATAGAGAACCGAGTATCGAACTTTGAGTACCGGGTATATAGGAACACACATACATAAGTATTTATTTGAAAGGCATAGCAAAAAGTACAAAACCAGTTTACATTAAGGCCTCGTGAGTGTTAGCCACACTCGCACCTTTTTATACCCTTGCAGAGGGTATCCGGATGTTTGTAACGCATTGAAGGAAGTATCTTCGATCACATAAAGTATATAAATTCTTGATCAGCATGACGAGCTGAGTTGATTTAGCCCTGTCCGTCTGTCCGTCCGTCCGTCTGTCTGTTTCTATGCTATCTTCTCCGTCAGTTTGACAGCTAACTTCACCAAACTTTCCACAAAGTCTTTTGGTACATATGTATACGCTGCACATTTGTCGGAACCGGCCGAATCGGATGACTATAGCATAAAGCTGTTATAGGAACGATCGGTCGAAAAACTAGTTTTATTAAGAAAAACTTTTTTGTTTCCAACGGAAACATCTCCAAACTTCGTATTTCTTAGTTTACTTTGCTTTCCCACGATTTCACTAAGCTTGATCGAGATCGGACATCTATATAGTATAGCTCCCATAGAAAAGTAAGGTCCGAAAAGTAATCTTAGTTAGAAAAAACTTGTTGTTTTCAATGAAAGCTATAGTATATTTAGTTATTGTTGTCCAACGTTGTTATTCTAATCTTCACATTGCTGAACAGTGCCGGCATAATGTTTGTTGGCTTGTGAGTTATTGTAATATTTTCTCTGTATCATTTAAGGCCGATTTTGCGAGTCTTTCCGAGTACTGTGGTACATATGTACCGTTCTGCATGTGTTTTTGTGATTGTGAGGATCATCTTTATGATACTATGAGGAAAATCATTCATCGTCAGTGGTTTTGATAGTACTACATACTCGTTAAACAACATTTAATCACTCGTATCGCTTATTCGCTTGGCAAGATTTTTAGCGGTATTCATAATCATATTCTTCGGATTAAAAGTAAATTATTGATTAGTGACAACAAAAAAGTAATGATCATTAGCAGTTCGATATTAGTTGAAATGCCACTCGACTCCGAAATGTAGGAGCAAGTCAAGTGGAAGAGAAATTGCTTTCAAAAAGGAATCAACTTGAGTTGGAATAATTGAAAATCGTACGCTACGATCAGTAGAGATCAACGAAACTTGCAATGAGCAAGATCAATTAAGAAGAAGCAAGAAGACTACAAACTTCCAGCAGAAACTCATGAACGGCACTGCAAATCACCTACAGTTAGTGAAATAACAATTGCTGGTGAAAATTTGGAATCGCATAATGCGAAATTTGCAAAGTTCTCATACGAGTTTTGATTATCATAAAGACGGAACAACTGGAGAAACAAAACAAGTCAGCAAGAACATATGCCGAGCTGTCAAATGGCGTGACCGCCTACTGCGCCACGTGTAACTAAATTGAACTAAAGAAATGGCCTTACCCTCCAGCGGTCGAGGAGGTGCCCGTGTAGGTCGCATTTAAAGTAAAGATTACAGCGCATCTTCTAGTCGGGGCACTCTACTCTCACTTGTTACTTTGCTAAAGTGTTAACTGAACTAAATTCAAATGAAGCAAGTTTGAGTGTAGTTCAATGTTTTGGCTAATGAATCGCTAATGCATTTTTGCTAATTTAAATTATTTCCAAGTTTTTGCACTAAAATAGACAAAATTAATGATTTAACAGAGAATGAAGGGTTCCATATACATTATACATACTTTTTTATGTTAAAAAACAAGTGATATAAATATAGATAGGCTAAAGCTATTGTATTTATTGCCTGTCTGTCGAATGCAATTAAGTGAGCTTTACTCATTTTTGTCACGTAATTTACTGCATATATTTCTATATATGTCTGTATGTATTGTACATGGTATCAAAGAAACGCACTAATTAGCCACGCCGGTCATTACAAATGAAAGTGAATTGTTGTAGTTGCTGCTGCTGCAGCTGGTCCTCTATAATTGCTATTGTTGTTGTTTTTTTTTTGTTGTTGCCATGACAAATTTTCGCCCAATTGCATTCTGTGGGCCGCATTAGCCACGTTGATTCATTGACACACAAAAGCCGTATAACACATTCAATTCATTTCACACCGGAACGAATATAGGAACTTTGACACTAGAGTCGAGTGCGTGAGAAGGCACGAGATGGATGTATTTATATGCATGCAAATTGTGAGAATAGTCTGAATATGATGTTTTCCCAGGGAAGCTGAAATTTTACTCGAATATTTTGAAAAGATTGAAATGAAATCAGGCTAAAAAAGAGATCTTTCAAATTCAAATTATAGAAAGTTTCATACGATACCCCAAATAATGTGTAAAAAGGGTATAAAAAGTTGTGTAAGTTTATGTAGCAGGCAAAAGAAAGCATTCGTGTGACTCAATTCTAAAGTTAGACCGTTGGAACAAAGAAGTTCAGACAAAAAACATCGTAGTTATGCAATTAAAAGTTAGGACTTTATATCTTTTTGATAATAAAGGATATTTATGTAAGATCCATTGGATGATTTTCAACATTTTTCAGCTGCATGGGATGATCAACGAAACGTCTTAAGGCGGCTTTCAATGACCTGTTATTATGATCTGATCGTCCTAACTTATTCATAATTTGTGGTCCCCATTCAAGTGAGAGCATATCAGTTTTGGCTCGGAAAAATAAACTATGCTTCTACGGTTTATGGTTTAGGCTACATTCTTTACTTTGATTTGGTAGCCAGCTCTCGCGAGTGCTTGATAGTCGTGTGCGTTAAGATGTGGACTTCTCATGAGTTCAGTCTTCGTGGTCCTGAGTTCCAATCTCAGTAAAGTAAAAAAATAGTGGTCGTCTTGAAACACGAGCGAAGCTCTTTACGTGAAACAATCTGGATTGTATGGTTAGATTCGACATTATTCATTTTTTAAAATTTTTTTTTAAGCGTAGATATTAAAAAGTCGTCGCATCGGGACTACATCCGATTCTTCGATCTCTTAGGGATGCCTGCTCATCTATCATAGTGCTCTGACCAATACTATTTGACCAGAAATCGTGATTTCTAAAACTCAGGTACTATTTTGGTCACTGTCTTTGTCGCTGTTTGGTCACTGTTTTATCGCTGTTGAAGTCACTCTTTTGGTCCAATTTTTGGTCACTGCTTAAGTCATTATTTCGGTCACTATTTTTGTCATTGTTATTGTCACTGTTATAGTCACTGTTTTAGTTACTGCTTTAATCATTGTTTTGTTCACTCCCTTGGTAAACGTCTTGGTCTCTGTTTTAGTCACTGTTTTGGTCACTGTTTTGGTCACTGTTTTGTCTGTTTAGTCCCTGTTTTGGTCACTGTTTATATGTTTTAGTCACTGTTTTGTTTTAGTCACTGTTTTAGTCACTGTTTTGGTCACTGTTTTGGTCACTGTTTTAGTCACTGTTTTGGTCATTGTCTTGGTCACTGACTTTGTCATTCTTTTGGTCTATGTTTTGGTCACTGTTTTTTGTCACTTTTGGTCATGTTTTGTCACTGTTTTGTCACTGTTTGTCATTTTTAGTCACTGTTTTGGTCACTGTTTTAGTCACTGTTTTAGTCACTGTTTTAGTCACTGTTTTGGTCACTGTTTTAGTCACTGTTTTAGTCACTGTTTTGGTCACTGTTTTAGTCACTGTTTTAGTCACTGTTTAGTCACTGTTTTGGTCACTGTTTTAGTCACTGTTTAGTCACTGTTTTAGTCACTGTTTTAGTCACTGTTTTAGTCACTGTTTTAGTCACTGTTTTAGTCACTGTTTTAGTCACTGTTTTAGTCACTGTTTTGGTCACTGTTTGGTCATTGTTTTAGTCACTGTTTAGTCACTGTTTTAGTCACTGTTTAGTCACTGTTTTGGTCACTGTCTTGGTCGCTGTTTTTGTTACTGTTTAGTCACTGTTTTGGTCACTGCTTTAGTCACTGTTTAGTCACTGCTTTAGTCACTGTTTTAGTCACTGTTTAGTCACTGCTTTGGTCATTGTTTTAGTCACTGTTTAGTCACTGTTTTGGTCACTGTCTTGGTCGATGTTTTTTGTCTTTCTTTTGTTCAATGTTTTGGTCACTGTTTTAGTCTTTGTTATTAGTGCCTGTTTTAGTTTTTGTTATTAGTGACTGTTTTAGTCACTGTTTTGGTCATTGTTTTAGTCACTGTTTTAGTCACTGTTTAGTCACTGTTTTAGTCACTGTTTTTTGTCACTGTTTTAGTCACTGTTTAGACACTGCTTTAGTCACTGTTTTAGTCACTGTTTAGTCACTGTTTTAGTCACTGTTTTAGTCACTGTTTAGTCACTGTTTTAGTCACTGTTTTAGTCACTGTTTTAGTCACTGTTTAGTCACTGTTTAGTCACTGTTTTGGTCATTGTTTTAGTCACTGTTTAGTCACTGTTTTAGTCACTGTTTAGTCACTGTTTTGGTCATTGTTTTAGTCACTGTTTAGTCACTGTTTAGTCACTGTTTTAGTCACTGTTTAGTCACTGTTTTGGTCACTGTTTTAGTCACTGTTTTAGTCACTGTTTTAGTCACTGTTTTAGTCACTGTTTTAGTCACTGTTTTAGTCACTGTTTAGTCACTGTTTTAGTCACTGTTTTAGTCACTGTTTTAGTCACTGTTTTAGTCACTGTTTTAGTCACTGTTTTAGTCACTGTTTTAGTCACTGTTTAGTCACTGTTTTAGTCACTGTTTTAGTCACTGTTTGTTTTAGTCACTGTTTTAGTCACTGTTTTGGTCACTGTTTAGTCACTGTTTTGGTCACTGTTTTAGTCACTGTTTTAGTCACTGTTTAGTCACTGTTTTGGTCACTGTTTTAGTCACTGTTTTGTCACTGTTTTGTCACTGTTTAGTCACTGTTTAGTCACTGTTTAGTCACTGTTTTAGTCACTGTTTTAGTCACTGTTTTAGTCACTGTTTAGTCACTGTTTTAGTCACTGTTTTAGTCACTGTTTAGTCACTGTTTTAGTCACTGTTTTAGTCACTGTTTAGTCACTGTTTTGGTCACTGTTTTAGTCACTGTTTAGTCACTGTTTTAGTCACTGTTTTAGTCACTGTTTAGTCACTGCTTTGGTCATTGTTTTAGTCACTGTTTAGTCACTGTTTTAGTCACTGTTTTGGTCACTGTTTAGTCACTGTTTTGGTCACTGTTTTGGTCACTGTTTTAGTCACTGTTTTGTCACTGTTTGGTCACTGTTTTGTCACTGTTTGGTCACTGTTTTAGTCACTGTTTAGTCACTGTTTTGGTCACTGTTTTAGTCACTGTTTTAGTCACTGTTTAGTATGTTTTGGTATGTTTGTTTTTGTTGTTTTGTCATTTATGGTGTTTTTGATGTTTGGTCAGTTTTTGTCACTGTAGTCATGTTTTAGTCACTGTTTAGTCATGTTTTTAGTTTTAGTCACTGTTTTAGTCACTGTTTAGTCACTGTTTTGGTCATTGTTTTAGTCAGTTTTTATTCACCGTTGTAGTCACTGTTTTAGTCACTGTTTAGTCACTGTTTTGGTCATTGTTTAAGTCACTGTTTAGTCACTGTTTTAGTCACTGTTTAGTCACTGCTTCGGTCATTGTTTTAGTTACTGTTTAGTCACTGTTTTGGTCACTGCTTTAGTCACTGTTTAGACAATGCTTTAGTCACTGTTTTAGTCACTGTTTAGTCACTGCTTTGGTCATTGTTTTAGTCAGTGTTAAGTCACCGTTTTAGTCACTGTTTTAGTCACTGTTTAGTCACTGTTTATGTATGTAATGAATTTTCATTTTGTTTTCCTCATTTGCTTTGACTATCAGCGCCTAGTAAATGCATTGCGCGGGCTGAGCGTTGCCCATCGCTGGCATAAATGATTCTCTATGATTCAAAACTTGGTCTTAATCTATTTAGTCCATACTATTAAATGTCATCACTAGTCCCCAACACACTCACAGATCTTGCCACATGGCAAGCCATTTCAATTGCAATGTGTAACATTTCCGGCAAAATATTTATACGGCTTTATTGAGCTGCTGCTGCTATTGTTTTTTTTCTCTCTCTCTTTGTATCTTTTGCCTGCCCAATCAAAGCTGCCGGCTAGAAATTACGACAATGTCCAATTATTTTTGTTATGCCGTGACATTAATGGCATAAAAATGCGAAAATTATTATGTAATATGTCACACACACGTTCTCCGTGGTAGTTGCCATCGTTGGTTGTCGCACAACTATTAGACCGACCCCGGAAATGTGTCCCGGAAAAGTAGCAGCAAAATCTTGACTTTGACATGAAAAACAATTCATTCAATGAGACAATTGACACTTTTGAGCGAAGGATGAAATAATGATGAAAAATGGTTGATAGAATAAATGACAGGGGATTGTGGGATGCTACTAGGAATGATTCGAAAAGTGGGAAGAGCTCATGGGATTTGGATAATGAAATTTTATGCATGAAATTCCAGAGTCTATATTCTGATTTAATGAGTAAGTGGGAGTTTACACGATGACATAAACTTCATGAAGATCTCTGAGGCGAGATTCTATATCTTTCGTTTATAAGTTTTACTAATTTTCCCTTGAATTTCCCGCCGAAACTTGCTCTCTCTCTCTCTCTTTCTCTCTCATTAAAGTTTCACAAGTTCTTAAAATTGATTTATTCATGTTGCCTACTTTTTGGGGCACATTGCATTTGACATTTGATTTGTTACGTTTTGGTGGGCAAAAGTATTTTCGTTGAAGAGAAAGAGATTACGCATATGCAATACATGCATTTTGTGTGGCTGTTGACACGCCCACGCCACCTCCCACACCCATTCGCTGCCAGCCGTCTCCGACCATCATTTATCATACCCAAATGACACTATTTTGTCTACTTATGGCCAAAACAAGCCCAAGCAATAAAAGCAGTCAAACTAAACCAAAGGCCTGAACTCCCTAATGACCGAAAAGGTCGAAAATTGGCATCCCAATAAACTTAATTAACAACATTTTAGTTCGTTTTGGGTATGTTTTATTCGTAAATGGTGCCGCTTACAAATGTTTTTTTTTTTAATTTAAAATGGATAAAACTATTGAACATTTCCCGCTTTGGCGTATATTTAACGAGTTTTTATATGAGGCTCTCGTTTTGTTCGCGGAAGTATCGTTTTTTGTGCTTTTGTGAACATTTATCGAATGTTAAGCGAGTTTTGATATGAAGCTCTCTTTTTGTTCGCGGAAGTATCCTTTTTTGTGCTTTTGTGAACATTTATCGAATGTTTAGCGAATGTTTTGCTTATTCAGCTTACTTAGAAATGCTTTGAGCAGAGAATCTGTAAATATTTGAAAACGTGTCTCTCGTTAACTGCTTTTGTGAACATTAATCGGATGTTTAGCGAATGATTTGCCCTTTCGGCCTGCTCTTAGCTGAGAATCCTATATAATTTCTCATTTTAGGTGCTTTTGTTAACATTTATCGAAAGCTTTGCGAATGTTGAGCTAGTTCTCATTTCAAGCCTTTTTTGTTTGTTGGCAAAAGTCGCGTTTTGAAATAGTTTTGTGAACATTTATCGAATGTTTAGCGAGTTTTTATATGAAGCTCTCTTTTTGTTCGTGACTGTTTCGATTTTTGTGCTTTTGTGAACATTTATCGAAAGCTTAGGGAGTTTTTATATAAAGCTGTCTTTTTGTATGCGGAAGTCTCGTTTTTTGTGAACATTTATCGAATGTTCAGCGAATGTTTTGCTTATTCGGCTTACATAGAAATGCTTTAAGCAGAGAATTCTGTAAATATTTTGTAGAACGTTTTGTTTAAATGCTTTTGTGAATATTTATCGAATGATTAGCGAATGATTTGCCCACTCGGCCTTCTTAGAAATGCTCTTAGCAGAGAATCCTCCAAATATTTTTTAGAATTTCTCTTTATCGGCGGTGTCCCAGAAATCTCTTCCAACCAAATTCCAACCCAAAACCAATTCTCAGTGTCCTAGAAATCTCTTTCGGTTGGTTTTAAACCTCTCGTATTTTGTTGGGAGATTTTGGCAAACCAACCAATACACAAACCAGCCAATACATTAACCAACCAATAGCGATTTCACGAACCCACGCAATATATCACTGCTTTTGTAGTAGGACCATAATCATATACATACACCTTTCGAACTCGACTTTCGAACTAGACATTCGAAGAAAACGAAATCTCTCGAAGTTCTGGGACACCGACGGATTTTTCAAGCGATTTGCAAACCAACCGAAGACAAAATCTCTAGAGATTTCCACCCCCGAATAGGTGCTTTTGTGAACATTTATCGAAAGCTTAGCTAACTTTTATATGAAGCTCTCTTTTTGTAAGCGGAAGTCTCCTTTTTTGTGCTTTTGTGAACATTTATCGAATGTTTAGCGAATGTATTGCTTGTTCGGCTTACTTTGAAATGCTTTAAGCCGAGAATTCTGTAAATATTTTGTAGCACTTTTCGTTTTAAATGCTTTTGTGAACGTTTATCGAACGCTTAGCGAGTTTTTTTTAAATGCTTTTGTGAATATTTATCGAATGTTTAGCGAATGATTTGCCCACTCGGCCTACTTAGAAATGTTTTTAGCACAGAATCCTGCTAATATTTTGTAGAATTTTTCGTTTTAAGTGCTTCTGTGAACATTTATGGAATGCTTAACGAGTTTTTTAAATGCTTTTGTGAACATTTATCGAATGTTTAGCGAGCTTTTATTTGAATCTTTTTGTTGGCAAAAATCTCGTTTTAAATGCTTTTAGAATATTTACGGATGTTTAGCGAATGATTGCCCACTCGGCCAAAAAATCAGAGAATACTGCTAATATTTTGTAGAATTTTTCGTTTTAAGTGCTTTGTGAAGCTCTCTTTTTGTTCGCGGAAGACTTGTTTTTTATGATTTTGTAAACATTTATCGAATGTTTAGCGAATGTTTAGCTTATTCGGCTTACTTAGAAATGCTTTGAGCAGAGAATCCTCTAAATAAGTGATGTTCAAGAAGAGCGATGCCAAAAAGTGAGTGTATTGGTGTGCGATATAAAGGCGACACAGCCCAGCTTTTAACTGCCCTCAACGGCGGCTGGGCAGCGAATGAAGGCAAAGCGAGCTCTGCTTACGCTTATAAGCCCGACTTCGGCATCCGCTCGGTTCGTGTGCGTGTAAATAGCCGATTGCGCTCGGCCCCTGGGGTTAATGGTTGAACATCGCTTCTCTAAATATTTGTAGAATTCTTCGTTTTAAATGCTTTTGTAAACATTTATCGAATGTTTAGGGGGTTTTTATTTGAATCCTTTTTTTGTTGGCAAAAATCTCGTCTTAAATGCTTTTATGAATATTTATCGAATGTTTAGCGAATGATTTACCGACTCGGCCTACTCAGGAATGTTTTTAGCAGAGAATCCTGCTAATATTTTGTACAATTTTTCGTTATAAGTGCTTTTTTGAACATTTGTCGAAAGCTTAACGAGTTGTTATATGAAGCTCTCTCTTAGTTCTCGGAAGTCTCGTTTTTTGTACTTTTGTGAACATTTATCGAATGTTTTGCTTATTCGGCTTACTTAGAAATGCTTTAAGCGGAGAATCCTTTAAATATTTCTTAGAATTTTTCGTTTTAAATGCTTTTGTGAACATTTATCGAATGTTAAGCGAGTTTTTATATGAAGCTCTCTTTTTGTTCGCGGAAGTCTCGTGTTTTGTGCTTTTGTGAACATTTATCGAATGCTTAGCGAATGTATTGCTTATTTGGCTTACTTAGAAATGCTTTGAGCAGAGACTCTTCTAAATTTTTTTGTAGAATTCTTCGTTTTAAATGCTTTTGTGAACATTTATCGAATGTTTAGCGAGTTATTTATTTGAATCTTTTTTTTTTGAATATTTATTGAAGCTTTTTCTGCAAATATACTAAAGAATTTCACGTTTTAAGTGATTGTGTGAACGTTTATCGAATGTTTAGCGAATGATTTGCTTACTCAGCTTTCTCAGAAATGATTTGAGTAGAGAATCCTGAATCTCTATCGTTGATAGAAAAGTTTGTCGCTAGTTTTGCGATAGGTTTTATCGATAGTTTGACAATATATCGCTATTAATCGCCAAGATGTTGAGTTGGAACGTCTTTTCTTATCCCTCTTCCAGAAAAGTCGCTGAAATGTTAAACCTTTACTCTGAAATAATGCAATATCGCCTACCTTTAACTGGTCTGACTTTATTTAAGTAATCTTAAGCTTTTCAGTAAATTGAATTGACTGATCCTTTGACTTAGGAGTACAGCTTTGGTATTTCGAACGAATGCCAGTACCCTGAACTTGTTCTTGAAAAAAATGCAAAGCCTCTTAAAAACTTTTTATAAAATACCACAAATATCGCATTGAATCAAAGAAGTGATCTTAAAACTTTTACCATTAAATTAAACTTCAATTCTTTCGATGTTCGCATGTTCATGTCTCAGGACTACCAGAGATTAGACGAAATCAACTTCACCTCACGTAACACGAAAATGCTTGCAATTTTTACGCCTTGCATTAAATGATTTTAAGTGCTGCTGCAAGCCGCACTGTGTGTCGCTGGCAGGAGCCCCAGCCGCAGCCGCTCAGAGAGCAAGAGTGAAGGCAATGCCACTTAAGTCTGCATGACGACCGCAGAAAGCGTATACGTGCAGCTGCAAACAGGGCCCAATTCCGAATTAACGCCACCACAGGTTGTGGTTAAAGGCGGAACTCTTATTTTGTCACTCTGTGTGCAAGTATGTTAATTTGTGCGCTTCAGTTAGCATTCCCCCACAGCAATTCCTTAAATTAGACACAGCTAGGCAAAAAGAAGACAACATTAACTGGTTAAAATATATTTATTACTTCTTTGTTAATCGTTTGCGGATGAACGCCCTGAGCGGTGCGTAGTCTAATTGGTTTCCAATCTCGTTTCGTTTCTGAAGTGTTTCCGCTTTCCGCTTTGAGTCGCAACACCCTCGTTTACCGTTGCTCTTCTTCTTAAACTAAAATCTAAAACTAAAATAAGTTAACAGCATGCAGATAAGCTCAGTTTAGTCTTTGTGCTTTCAAATTCTCTTAAGATGCGCAATCGCAACTGCAAGAATCTTTCCCGGGTTCAACAAAACAGGTACAGTCACACAAAGGTTCCATATCTTGCTCTTTACTTTCTTTGGTATTTACCGATTCTTCTAAGGGTTCAGCTGTTGTTGGTTCAGAGAAGCAGTCACAATTGCAAGAATCTTCCCCGGGCGCAACAAAGCAGGTACAGTCACACATGGGTTCCGTTTTTTTCTCTCTACTTTCTTCTGAGGGTTCTGTTGTTGTTATTGCTTTAGTTGATTCAGAGATGCAGTCACAACTGCAAGAATCTCTACCGGGTTCAACAAAGCATGTACAGTCACAAGCGCTCTCCGTATCTGGCTTTGTGCTTTCTTTTTGGGGTTCTATAGTTGATTCAGAAATAAGGTCACATACGCATGAATTTTCACCGGGATTAATAAAGCAAGTACAGTCCAAAATGGGCTCAGTATTCTGCTTTGTACTTTCTTTGGAGTGCTCTGTTGCTATTTCTGTAGTTGGTCCATCCTTGCAGTCACATATGCAAGAATCGTCCCCGGGTTCAACAAAGCAGGTACAGTCACATAAAGCCTCCTTATCAGGCTTTGTATTTTGAGATTCTTCTATTGTGGGTTCTGTGGTTGATTTAGAAATGCAGTCACAAGTGCAAGAATCTTCACCGGGATTAATATGGCAAGAACAGTCACATATTGGCTTTGTAACTTGCTCTGTACTTGATATTGTTTCTTTTGTTGTTGACTGTGTACTTTCTTCTGTGGTGGTCACTGTAGTTTTTGTGGTAGATTCTGTTCTTTCCGTGTCTGACTCTGTTGTTTCTTCAGTGGTAGACTTCGTTGTTTCCTCTGTCGTTGACTGACTAGTTGCTTCCGTGGTAGGCTTCGTTGTTTCTTCCGTTGTTGAGTGTGAAGTGTGTTCCATTATGGACTGTGTAGTTTCTTCTGTCGTTTGCTGTGTACTTTCTTCTGTGGTAGACACCGTTGTTTCTGTGGTAGATTCAGTTCTTTCCGTGTCTGACTCTGTTGTTTCTTCAGTGGTAGACTTCGTTGTTTCCTCTGTCGTTGACTGACTAGTTGCTTCCGTGGTAGGCTTCGTTGTTTCTTCCGTTGTTGAGTGTGAAGTGTGTTCCATTATGGACTGTGTAGTTTCTTCTGTCGTTTGCTGTGTACTTTCTTCTGTGGTAGACACCGTTGTTTCTGTGGTAGATTCAGTTCTTTCCGTGTCTGACTCTGTTGTTTCTTCAGTGGTAGACTCCGTTGTTTCTTCTGTTGTTGACTGTGAAGTGTGTTCCGTGGTGGACTCTGTTGTTTCTTCTGTTGTTGTCTGTGTACTTTCCTCTGTGGTAGACACCGTAGTTTCTAGGGTTGTTTCCGTTCTGTGGAACTCTCTGTTGATTCTTCTGTTGTCTCCGTTAATTCTTCTGTCGTTGACTGACTGGTTTCTTCCGTGGTAGACTCCGTTGTTTCTTCTGTTGTTGGCTGTGTAGTGTGTTCCGTGGTGGACTCAGTTGTTTCTTCTGTTGTTGGCTGTGTACTTTCTTCTGTGGTAGACACCGTTGTTTCTAGGGTTGTTTCCTCTGTCGGAACTTCTCTGTTGATTCTTCTGTTGTCTCCGTTAATTCTTCTGTCGTTGACTGACTGGTTTCTTCAGTGGTAGACTCCGTTGTTTCTTCTGTTGTTGGCTGTGTAGTGTGTTCCGTTGTGGACTCAGTTGTTTCTTCTGTTGTTTGTCTGTGTACTTTCTTCTGTGGTAGACACCGTTGTTTCTAGGGTTGTTTCATTTGGAACTTTCTGTTGATTTCTTCTGTTGTCTTCGTTAATTCTTCTGTCGTTGACTGACTGGTTTCTTCAGTGGTAGACTCCGTTGTTTCTTCTGTTGTTGGCTGTGTAGTGTGTTCCGTTGTGGACTCAGTTGTTTCTTCTGTTGTTGTCTGTGTACTTTCTTCTGTGGTAGACACCGTTGTTTCTAGGGTTGTTTTCTCTGTGGAACTCTCTGTTGATTCTTCTGTTGTCTCCGTTAATTCTTCTGTCGTTGACTGACTGGTTTCTTCAGTGGTAGACTCCGTTGTTTCTTCTGTTGTTGGCTGTGTAGTGTGTTCCGTGGTGGACTCAGTTGTTTCTTCTGTTGTTGTCTGTGTACTTTCTTCTGTGGTAGACACCGTTGTTTCTAGGGTTGTTTCCTCTGTGGAACTTTCTGTTGATTCTTCTGTTGTCTCCGTTAATTCTTCTGTCGTTGACTGACTGGTTTCTTCAGTGGTAGACTCCGTTGTTTCTTCTGTTGTTGGCTGTGTAGTGTGTTCCGTGGTGGACTCAGTTGTTTCTTCTGTTGTTGTCTGTGTACTTTCTTCTGTGGTAGACACCGTTGTTTCTAGGGTTGTTTCCTCTGTGGAACTCTCTTTCTTTGTTGATTCTTCTGTTGTCTCCGTTAATACTTCTGTCGTTGACTGACTGGTTTCTTCAGTGGTAGACTCCGTTGTTTCTTCTGTTGTTGGCTGTGTGAGTGTGTTCCGTGGTGGACTCAGTTGTTTCTTCTGTTGTTGTCTGTGTACTTTCTTCTGTGGTAGACACCGTTGTTTCTAGGGTTGTTTCCTCTGTGGAACTTTCTGTTGATTCTTCTGTTGTCTCCGTTAATTCTTCTGTCGTTGACTGACTGGTTTCTTCAGTGGTAGACTCCGTTGTTTCTTCTGTTGTTGGCTGTGTAGTGTGTTCCGTGGTGGACTCAGTTGTTTCTTCTGTTGTTGTCTGTGTACTTTCTTCTGTGGTAGACACCGTTGTTTCTAGGGTTGTTTCCTCTGTGGAACTTTCTGTTGATTCTTCTGTTGTCTCCGTTAATTCTTCTGTCGTTGACTGACTGGTTTCTTCAGTGGTAGACTCCGTTGTTTCTTCTGTTGTTGGCTGTGTAGTGTGTTCCGTGGTGGACTCAGTTGTTTCTTCTGTTGTTGTCTGTGTACTTTCTTCTGTGGTAGACACCGTAGTTTCTAGGGTTGTTTCCTCTGTGGAACTTTCTGTTGATTCTTCTGTTGTCTCCGTTAATTCTTCTGTCGTTGACTGACTGGTTTCTTCAGTGGTAGACTCCGTTGTTTCTTCTGTTGTTGGCTGTGTAGTGTGTTCCGTGGTGGACTCAGTTGTTTCTTCTGTTGTTGTCTGTGTACTTTCTTCTGTGGTAGACACCGTAGTTTCTAGGGTTGTTTCCTCTGTGGAACTTTCTGTTGATTCTTCTGTTGTCTCCGTTAATTCTTCTGTCGTTGACTGACTGGTTTCTTCAGTGGTAGACTCCGTTGTTTCTTCTGTTGTTGGCTGTGTAGTGTGTTCCGTGGTGGACTCAGTTGTTTCTTCTGTTGTTGTCTGTGTACTTTCTTCTGTGGTAGACACCGTAGTTTCTAGGGTTGTTTCCTCTGTGGAACTCTCTGTTGATTCTTCTGTTGTCTCCGTTAATTCTTCTGTCGTTGACTGACTGGTTTCTTCAGTGGTAGACTCCGTTGTTTCTTCTGTTGTTGGCTGTGTAGTGTGTTCCGTGGTGGACTCAGTTGTTTCTTCTGTTGTTGTCTGTGTACTTTCTTCTGTGGTAGACACCGTAGTTTCTAGGGTTGTTTCCTCTGTGGAACTTTCTGTTGATTCTTCTGTTGTCTCCGTTAATTCTTCTGTCGTTGACTGACTGGTTTCTTCAGTGGTAGACTCCGTTGTTTCTTCTGTTGTTGGCTGTGTAGTGTGTTCCGTGGTGGACTCAGTTGTTTCTTCTGTTGTTGTCTGTGTACTTTCTTCTGTGGTAGACACCGTAGTTTCTAGGGTTGTTTCCTCTGTGGAACTTTCTGTTGATTCTTCTGTTGTCTCCGTTAATTCTTCTGTCGTTGACTGACTGGTTTCTTCAGTGGTAGACTCCGTTGTTTCTTCTGTTGTTGGCTGTGTAGTGTGTTCCGTGGTGGACTCAGTTGTTTCTTCTGTTGTTGTCTGTGTACTTTCTTCTGTGGTAGACACCGTAGTTTCTAGGGTTGTTTCCTCTGTGGAACTTTCTGTTGATTCTTCTGTTGTCTCCGTTAATACTTCTGTCGTTGACTGACTGGTTTCTTCAGTGGTAGACTCCGTTGTTTCTTCTGTTGTTGGCTGTGTAGTGTGTTCCGTGGTGGACTCAGTTGTTTCTTCTGTTGTTGTCTGTGTACTTTCTTCTGTGGTAGACACCGTTGTTTCTAGGGTTGTTTCCTCTGTGGAACTCTCTGTTGATTCTTCTGTTGTCTCCGTTAATTCTTCTGTCGTTGACTGACTGGTTTCTTCAGTGGTAGACTCCGTTGTTTCTTCTGTTGTTGGCTGTGTAGTGTGTTCCGTGGTGGACTCAGTTGTTTCTTCTGTTGTTGTCTGTGTACTTTCTTCTGTGGTAGACACCGTAGTTTCTAGGGTTGTTTCCTCTGTGGAACTTTCTGTTGATTCTTCTGTTGTCTCCGTTAATTCTTCTGTCGTTGACTGACTGGTTTCTTCAGTGGTAGACTCCGTTGTTTCTTCTGTTGTTGGCTGTGTAGTGTGTTCCGTGGTGGACTCAGTTGTTTCTTCTGTTGTTGTCTGTGTACTTTCTTCTGTGGTAGACACCGTAGTTTCTAGGGTTGTTTCCTCTGTGGAACTTTCTGTTGATTCTTCTGTTGTCTCCGTTAATTCTTCTGTCGTTGACTGACTGGTTTCTTCAGTGGTAGACTCCGTTGTTTCTTCTGTTGTTGGCTGTGTAGTGTGTTCCGTGGTGGACTCAGTTGTTTCTTCTGTTGTTGTCTGTGTACTTTCTTCTGTGGTAGACACCGTAGTTTCTAGGGTTGTTTCCTCTGTGGAACTCTCTGTTGATTCTTCTGTTGTCTCCGTTAATACTTCTGTCGTTGACTGACTGGTTTCTTCAGTGGTAGACTCCGTTGTTTCTTCTGTTGTTGGCTGTGTAGTGTGTTCCGTGGTGGACTCAGTTGTTTCTTCTGTTGTTGTCTGTGTACTTTCTTCTGTGGTAGACACCGTAGTTTCTAGGGTTGTTTCCTCTGTGGAACTTTCTGTTGATTCTTCTGTTGTCTCCGTTAATTCTTCTGTCGTTGACTGACTGGTTTCTTCAGTGGTAGACTCCGTTGTTTCTTCTGTTGTTGGCTGTGTAGTGTGTTCCGTGGTGGACTCAGTTGTTTCTTCTGTTGTTGTCTGTGTACTTTCTTCTGTGGTAGACACCGTAGTTTCTAGGGTTGTTTCCTCTGTGGAACTTTCTGTTGATTCTTCTGTTGTCTCCGTTAATTCTTCTGTCGTTGACTGACTGGTTTCTTCAGTGGTAGACTCCGTTGTTTCTTCTGTTGTTGGCTGTGTAGTGTGTTCCGTGGTGGACTCAGTTGTTTCTTCTGTTGTTGTCTGTGTACTTTCTTCTGTGGTAGACACCGTAGTTTCTAGGGTTGTTTCCTCTGTGGAACTTTCTGTTGATTCTTCTGTTGTCTCCGTTAATTCTTCTGTCGTTGACTGACTGGTTTCTTCAGTGGTAGACTCCGTTGTTTCTTCTGTTGTTGGCTGTGTAGTGTGTTCCGTGGTGGACTCAGTTGTTTCTTCTGTTGTTGTCTGTGTACTTTCTTCTGTGGTAGACACCGTAGTTTCTAGGGTTGTTTCCTCTGTGGAACTTCCTGTTGATTCTTCTGTTGTCTCCGTTAATTCTTCTGTCGTTGACTGACTGGTTTCTTCAGTGGTAGACTCCGTTGTTTCTTCTGTTGTTGGCTGTGTAGTGTGTTCCGTGGTGGACTCAGTTGTTTCTTCTGTTGTTGTCTGTGTACTTTCTTCTGTGGTAGACACCGTAGTTTCTAGGGTTGTTTCCTCTGTGGAACTTTCTGTTGATTCTTCTGTTGTCTCCGTTAATTCTTCTGTCGTTGACTGACTGGTTTCTTCAGTGGTAGACTCCGTTGTTTCTTCTGTTGTTGGCTGTGTAGTGTGTTCCGTGGTGGACTCAGTTGTTTCTTCTGTTGTTGTCTGTGTACTTTCTTCTGTGGTAGACACCGTAGTTTCTAGGGTTGTTTCCTCTGTGGAACTCTCTGTTGATTCTTCTGTTGTCTCCGTTAATACTTCTGTCGTTGACTGACTGGTTTCTTCAGTGGTAGACTCCGTTGTTTCTTCTGTTGTTGGCTGTGTAGTGTGTTCCGTGGTGGACTCAGTTGTTTCTTCTGTTGTTGTCTGTGTACTTTCTTC
The DNA here is from genome assembly GCA_018904265.1 of Lordiphosa collinella. Taxonomy (NCBI): domain Eukaryota; kingdom Metazoa; phylum Arthropoda; class Insecta; order Diptera; family Drosophilidae; genus Lordiphosa; species Lordiphosa collinella. The sequence continues at coordinate 500,087 of JAEIFV010000106.1, read as the reverse complement.
TGTGGTAGACACCGTAGTTTCTAGGGTTGTTTCCTCTGTGGAACTTTCTGTTGATTCTTCTGTTGTCTCCGTTAATTCTTCTGTCGTTGACTGACTGGTTTCTTCAGTGGTAGACTCCGTTGTTTCTTCTGTTGTTGGCTGTGTAGTGTGTTCCGTGGTGGACTCAGTTGTTTCTTCTGTTGTTGTCTGTGTACTTTCTTCTGTGGTAGACACCGTAGTTTCTAGGGTTGTTTCCTCTGTGGAACTCTCTGTTGATTCTTCTGTTGTCTCCGTTAATTCTTCTGTCGTTGACTGACTGGTTTCTTCAGTGGTAGACTCCGTTGTTTCTTCTGTTGTTGGCTGTGTAGTGTGTTCCGTGGTGGACTCAGTTGTTTCTTCTGTTGTTGTCTGTGTACTTTCTTCTGTGGTAGACACCGTAGTTTCTAGGGTTGTTTCCTCTGTGGAACTTTCTGTTGATTCTTCTGTTGTCTCCGTTAATTCTTCTGTCGTTGACTGACTGGTTTCTTCAGTGGTAGACTCCGTTGTTTCTTCTGTTGTTGGCTGTGTAGTGTGTTCCGTGGTGGACTCAGTTGTTTCTTCTGTTGTTGTCTGTGTACTTTCTTCTGTGGTAGACACCGTAGTTTCTAGGGTTGTTTCCTCTGTGGAACTTTCTGTTGATTCTTCTGTTGTCTCCGTTAATTCTTCTGTCGTTGACTGACTGGTTTCTTCAGTGGTAGACTCCGTTGTTTCTTCTGTTGTTGGCTGTGTAGTGTGTTCCGTGGTGGACTCAGTTGTTTCTTCTGTTGTTGTCTGTGTACTTTCTTCTGTGGTAGACACCGTAGTTTCTAGGGTTGTTTCCTCTGTGGAACTTTCTGTTGATTCTTCTGTTGTCTCCGTTAATTCTTCTGTCGTTGACTGACTGGTTTCTTCAGTGGTAGACTCCGTTGTTTCTTCTGTTGTTGGCTGTGTAGTGTGTTCCGTGGTGGACTCAGTTGTTTCTTCTGTTGTTGTCTGTGTACTTTCTTCTGTGGTAGACACCGTAGTTTCTAGGGTTGTTTCCTCTGTGGAACTCTCTGTTGATTCTTCTGTTGTCTCCGTTAATACTTCTGTCGTTGACTGACTGGTTTCTTCAGTGGTAGACTCCGTTGTTTCTTCTGTTGTTGGCTGTGTAGTGTGTTCCGTGGTGGACTCAGTTGTTTCTTCTGTTGTTGTCTGTGTACTTTCTTCTGTGGTAGACACCGTAGTTTCTAGGGTTGTTTCCTCTGTGGAACTTTCTGTTGATTCTTCTGTTGTCTCCGTTAATTCTTCTGTCGTTGACTGACTGGTTTCTTCAGTGGTAGACTCCGTTGTTTCTTCTGTTGTTGGCTGTGTAGTGTGTTCCGTGGTGGACTCAGTTGTTTCTTCTGTTGTTGTCTGTGTACTTTCTTCTGTGGTAGACACCGTAGTTTCTAGGGTTGTTTCCTCTGTGGAACTCTCTGTTGATTCTTCTGTTGTCTCCGTTAATTCTTCTGTCGTTGACTGACTGGTTTCTTCAGTGGTAGACTCCGTTGTTTCTTCTGTTGTTGGCTGTGTAGTGTGTTCCGTGGTGGACTCAGTTGTTTCTTCTGTTGTTGTCTGTGTACTTTCTTCTGTGGTAGACACCGTAGTTTCTAGGGTTGTTTCCTCTGTGGAACTTTCTGTTGATTCTTCTGTTGTCTCCGTTAATTCTTCTGTCGTTGACTGACTGGTTTCTTCAGTGGTAGACTCCGTTGTTTCTTCTGTTGTTGGCTGTGTAGTGTGTTCCGTGGTGGACTCAGTTGTTTCTTCTGTTGTTGTCTGTGTACTTTCTTCTGTGGTAGACACCGTAGTTTCTAGGGTTGTTTCCTCTGTGGAACTTTCTGTTGATTCTTCTGTTGTCTCCGTTAATACTTCTGTCGTTGACTGACTGGTTTCTTCAGTGGTAGACTCCGTTGTTTCTTCTGTTGTTGGCTGTGTAGTGTGTTCCGTGGTGGACTCAGTTGTTTCTTCTGTTGTTGTCTGTGTACTTTCTTCTGTGGTAGACACCGTAGTTTCTAGGGTTGTTTCCTCTGTGGAACTTTCTGTTGATTCTTCTGTTGTCTCCGTTAATTCTTCTGTCGTTGACTGACTGGTTTCTTCAGTGGTAGACTCCGTTGTTTCTTCTGTTGTTGGCTGTGTAGTGTGTTCCGTGGTGGACTCAGTTGTTTCTTCTGTTGTTGTCTGTGTACTTTCTTCTGTGGTAGACACCGTAGTTTCTAGGGTTGTTTCCTCTGTGGAACTCTCTGTTGATTCTTCTGTTGTCTCCGTTAATTCTTCTGTCGTTGACTGACTGGTTTCTTCAGTGGTAGACTCCGTTGTTTCTTCTGTTGTTGGCTGTGTAGTGTGTTCCGTGGTGGACTCAGTTGTTTCTTCTGTTGTTGTCTGTGTACTTTCTTCTGTGGTAGACACCGTAGTTTCTAGGGTTGTTTCCTCTGTGGAACTCTCTGTTGATTCTTCTGTTGTCTCCGTTAATTCTTCTGTCGTTGACTGACTGGTTTCTTCAGTGGTAGACTCCGTTGTTTCTTCTGTTGTTGGCTGTGTAGTGTGTTCCGTGGTGGACTCAGTTGTTTCTTCTGTTGTTGTCTGTGTACTTTCTTCTGTGGTAGACACCGTAGTTTCTAGGGTTGTTTCCTCTGTGGAACTTTCTGTTGATTCTTCTGTTGTCTCCGTTAATTCTTCTGTCGTTGACTGACTGGTTTCTTCAGTGGTAGACTCCGTTGTTTCTTCTGTTGTTGGCTGTGTAGTGTGTTCCGTGGTGGACTCAGTTGTTTCTTCTGTTGTTGTCTGTGTACTTTCTTCTGTGGTAGACACCGTAGTTTCTAGGGTTGTTTCCTCTGTGGAACTTTCTGTTGATTCTTCTGTTGTCTCCGTTAATTCTTCTGTCGTTGACTGACTGGTTTCTTCAGTGGTAGACTCCGTTGTTTCTTCTGTTGTTGGCTGTGTAGTGTGTTCCGTGGTGGACTCAGTTGTTTCTTCTGTTGTTGTCTGTGTACTTTCTTCTGTGGTAGACACCGTAGTTTCTAGGGTTGTTTCCTCTGTGGAACTTTCTGTTGATTCTTCTGTTGTCTCCGTTAATTCTTCTGTCGTTGACTGACTGGTTTCTTCAGTGGTAGACTCCGTTGTTTCTTCTGTTGTTGGCTGTGTAGTGTGTTCCGTGGTGGACTCAGTTGTTTCTTCTGTTGTTGTCTGTGTACTTTCTTCTGTGGTAGACACCGTTGTTTCTAGGGTTGTTTCCTCTGTGGAACTTTCTGTTGATTCTTCTGTTGTCTCCGTTAATTCTTCTGTCGTTGACTGACTGGTTTCTTCAGTGGTAGACTCCGTTGTTTCTTCTGTTGTTGGCTGTGTAGTGTGTTCCGTGGTGGACTCAGTTGTTTCTTCTGTTGTTGTCTGTGTACTTTCTTCTGTGGTAGACACCGTAGTTTCTAGGGTTGTTTCCTCTGTGGAACTCTCTGTTGATTCTTCTGTTGTCTCCGTTAATACTTCTGTCGTTGACTGACTGGTTTCTTCAGTGGTAGACTCCGTTGTTTCTTCTGTTGTTGGCTGTGTAGTGTGTTCCGTGGTGGACTCAGTTGTTTCTTCTGTTGTTGTCTGTGTACTTTCTTCTGTGGTAGACACCGTAGTTTCTAGGGTTGTTTCCTCTGTGGAACTTTCTGTTGATTCTTCTGTTGTCTCCGTTAATTCTTCTGTCGTTGACTGACTGGTTTCTTCAGTGGTAGACTCCGTTGTTTCTTCTGTTGTTGGCTGTGTAGTGTGTTCCGTGGTGGACTCAGTTGTTTCTTCTGTTGTTGTCTGTGTACTTTCTTCTGTGGTAGACACCGTAGTTTCTAGGGTTGTTTCCTCTGTGGAACTCTCTGTTGATTCTTCTGTTGTCTCCGTTAATACTTCTGTCGTTGACTGACTGGTTTCTTCAGTGGTAGACTCCGTTGTTTCTTCTGTTGTTGGCTGTGTAGTGTGTTCCGTGGTGGACTCAGTTGTTTCTTCTGTTGTTGTCTGTGTACTTTCTTCTGTGGTAGACACCGTAGTTTCTAGGGTTGTTTCCTCTGTGGAACTTTCTGTTGATTCTTCTGTTGTCTCCGTTAATTCTTCTGTCGTTGACTGACTGGTTTCTTCAGTGGTAGACTCCGTTGTTTCTTCTGTTGTTGGCTGTGTAGTGTGTTCCGTGGTGGACTCAGTTGTTTCTTCTGTTGTTGTCTGTGTACTTTCTTCTGTGGTAGACACCGTTGTTTCTAGGGTTGTTTCCTCTGTGGAACTTTCTGTTGATTCTTCTGTTGTCTCCGTTAATTCTTCTGTCGTTGACTGACTGGTTTCTTCAGTGGTAGACTCCGTTGTTTCTTCTGTTGTTGGCTGTGTAGTGTGTTCCGTGGTGGACTCAGTTGTTTCTTCTGTTGTTGTCTGTGTACTTTCTTCTGTGGTAGACACCGTAGTTTCTAGGGTTGTTTCCTCTGTGGAACTTTCTGTTGATTCTTCTGTTGTCTCCGTTAATTCTTCTGTCGTTGACTGACTGGTTTCTTCAGTGGTAGACTCCGTTGTTTCTTCTGTTGTTGGCTGTGTAGTGTGTTCCGTGGTGGACTCAGTTGTTTCTTCTGTTGTTGTCTGTGTACTTTCTTCTGTGGTAGACACCGTAGTTTCTAGGGTTGTTTCCTCTGTGGAACTTTCTGTTGATTCTTCTGTTGTCTCCGTTAATTCTTCTGTCGTTGACTGACTGGTTTCTTCAGTGGTAGACTCCGTTGTTTCTTCTGTTGTTGGCTGTGTAGTGTGTTCCGTGGTGGACTCAGTTGTTTCTTCTGTTGTTGTCTGTGTACTTTCTTCTGTGGTAGACACCGTAGTTTCTAGGGTTGTTTCCTCTGTGGAACTTTCTGTTGATTCTTCTGTTGTCTCCGTTAATTCTTCTGTCGTTGACTGACTGGTTTCTTCAGTGGTAGACTCCGTTGTTTCTTCTGTTGTTGGCTGTGTAGTGTGTTCCGTGGTGGACTCAGTTGTTTCTTCTGTTGTTGTCTGTGTACTTTCTTCTGTGGTAGACACCGTAGTTTCTAGGGTTGTTTCCTCTGTGGAACTTTCTGTTGATTCTTCTGTTGTCTCCGTTAATTCTTCTGTCGTTGACTGACTGGTTTCTTCAGTGGTAGACTCCGTTGTTTCTTCTGTTGTTGGCTGTGTAGTGTGTTCCGTGGTGGACTCAGTTGTTTCTTCTGTTGTTGTCTGTGTACTTTCTTCTGTGGTAGACACCGTAGTTTCTAGGGTTGTTTCCTCTGTGGAACTCTCTGTTGATTCTTCTGTTGTCTCCGTTAATTCTTCTGTCGTTGACTGACTGGTTTCTTCAGTGGTAGACTCCGTTGTTTCTTCTGTTGTTGGCTGTGTAGTGTGTTCCGTGGTGGACTCAGTTGTTTCTTCTGTTGTTGTCTGTGTACTTTCTTCTGTGGTAGACACCGTAGTTTCTAGGGTTGTTTCCTCTGTGGAACTTTCTCCGTTGATTCTTCTGTTGTCTCCGTTAATTCTTCTGTCGTTGACTGACTGGTTTCTTCAGTGGTAGACTCCGTTGTTTCTTCTGTTGTTGGCTGTGTAGTGTGTTCCGTGGTGGACTCAGTTGTTTCTTCTGTTGTTGTCTGTGTACTTTCTTCTGTGGTAGACACCGTAGTTTCTAGGGTTGTTTCCTCTGTGGAACTTTCTGTTGATTCTTCTGTTGTCTCCGTTAATTCTTCTGTCGTTGACTGACTGGTTTCTTCAGTGGTAGACTCCGTTGTTTCTTCTGTTGTTGGCTGTGTAGTGTGTTCCGTGGTGGACTCAGTTGTTTCTTCTGTTGTTGTCTGTGTACTTTCTTCTGTGGTAGACACCGTTGTTTCTAGGGTTGTTTCCTCTGTGGAACTTTCTGTTGATTCTTCTGTTGTCTCCGTTAATTCTTCTGTCGTTGACTGACTGGTTTCTTCAGTGGTAGACTCCGTTGTTTCTTCTGTTGTTGGCTGTGTAGTGTGTTCCGTGGTGGACTCAGTTGTTTCTTCTGTTGTTGTCTGTGTACTTTCTTCTGTGGTAGACACCGTAGTTTCTAGGGTTGTTTCCTCTGTGGAACTCTCTGTTGATTCTTCTGTTGTCTCCGTTAATTCTTCTGTCGTTGACTGACTGGTTTCTTCAGTGGTAGACTCCGTTGTTTCTTCTGTTGTTGGCTGTGTAGTGTGTTCCGTGGTGGACTCAGTTGTTTCTTCTGTTGTTGTCTGTGTACTTTCTTCTGTGGTAGACACCGTAGTTTCTAGGGTTGTTTCCTCTGTGGAACTTTCTGTTGATTCTTCTGTTGTCTCCGTTAATTCTTCTGTCGTTGACTGACTGGTTTCTTCAGTGGTAGACTCCGTTGTTTCTTCTGTTGTTGGCTGTGTAGTGTGTTCCGTGGTGGACTCAGTTGTTTCTTCTGTTGTTGTCTGTGTACTTTCTTCTGTGGTAGACACCGTAGTTTCTAGGGTTGTTTCCTCTGTGGAACTCTCTGTTGATTCTTCTGTTGTCTCCGTTAATTCTTCTGTCGTTGACTGACTGGTTTCTTCAGTGGTAGACTCCGTTGTTTCTTCTGTTGTTGGCTGTGTAGTGTGTTCCGTGGTGGACTCAGTTGTTTCTTCTGTTGTTGTCTGTGTACTTTCTTCTGTGGTAGACACCGTAGTTTCTAGGGTTGTTTCCTCTGTGGAACTTTCTGTTGATTCTTCTGTTGTCTCCGTTAATTCTTCTGTCGTTGACTGACTGGTTTCTTCAGTGGTAGACTCCGTTGTTTCTTCTGTTGTTGGCTGTGTAGTGTGTTCCGTGGTGGACTCAGTTGTTTCTTCTGTTGTTGTCTGTGTACTTTCTTCTGTGGTAGACACCGTAGTTTCTAGGGTTGTTTCCTCTGTGGAACTTTCTGTTGATTCTTCTGTTGTCTCCGTTAATTCTTCTGTCGTTGACTGACTGGTTTCTTCAGTGGTAGACTCCGTTGTTTCTTCTGTTGTTGGCTGTGTAGTGTGTTCCGTGGTGGACTCAGTTGTTTCTTCTGTTGTTGTCTGTGTACTTTCTTCTGTGGTAGACACCGTAGTTTCTAGGGTTGTTTCCTCTGTGGAACTCTCTGTTGATTCTTCTGTTGTCTCCGTTAATTCTTCTGTCGTTGACTGACTGGTTTCTTCAGTGGTAGACTCCGTTGTTTCTTCTGTTGTTGGCTGTGTAGTGTGTTCCGTGGTGGACTCAGTTGTTTCTTCTGTTGTTGTCTGTGTACTTTCTTCTGTGGTAGACACCGTAGTTTCTAGGGTTGTTTCCTCTGTGGAACTCTCTGTTGATTCTTCTGTTGTCTCCGTTAATTCTTCTGTCGTTGACTGACTGGTTTCTTCAGTGGTAGACTCCGTTGTTTCTTCTGTTGTTGGCTGTGTAGTGTGTTCCGTGGTGGACTCAGTTGTTTCTTCTGTTGTTGTCTGTGTACTTTCTTCTGTGGTAGACACCGTAGTTTCTAGGGTTGTTTCCTCTGTGGAACTCTCTGTTGATTCTTCTGTTGTCTCCGTTAATTCTTCTGTCGTTGACTGACTGGTTTCTTCAGTGGTAGACTCCGTTGTTTCTTCTGTTGTTGGCTGTGTAGTGTGTTCCGTGGTGGACTCAGTTGTTTCTTCTGTTGTTGTCTGTGTACTTTCTTCTGTGGTAGACACCGTAGTTTCTAGGGTTGTTTCCTCTGTGGAACTCTCTGTTGATTCTTCTGTTGTCTCCGTTAATTCTTCTGTCGTTGACTGACTGGTTTCTTCAGTGGTAGACTCCGTTGTTTCTTCTGTTGTTGGCTGTGTAGTGTGTTCCGTGGTGGACTCAGTTGTTTCTTCTGTTGTTGTCTGTGTACTTTCTTCTGTGGTAGACACCGTAGTTTCTAGGGTTGTTTCCTCTGTGGAACTTTCTGTTGATTCTTCTGTTGTCTCCGTTAATTCTTCTGTCGTTGACTGACTGGTTTCTTCAGTGGTAGACTCCGTTGTTTCTTCTGTTGTTGGCTGTGTAGTGTGTTCCGTGGTGGACTCAGTTGTTTCTTCTGTTGTTGTCTGTGTACTTTCTTCTGTGGTAGACACCGTAGTTTCTAGGGTTGTTTCCTCTGTGGAACTCTCTGTTGATTCTTCTGTTGTCTCCGTTAATACTTCTGTCGTTGACTGACTGGTTTCTTCAGTGGTAGACTCCGTTGTTTCTTCTGTTGTTGGCTGTGTAGTGTGTTCCGTGGTGGACTCAGTTGTTTCTTCTGTTGTTGTCTGTGTACTTTCTTCTGTGGTAGACACCGTTGTTTCTAGGGTTGTTTCCTCTGTGGAACTCTCTGTTGATTCTTCTGTTGTCTCCGTTAATTCTTCTGTCGTTGACTGACTGGTTTCTTCAGTGGTAGACTCCGTTGTTTCTTCTGTTGTTGGCTGTGTAGTGTGTTCCGTGGTGGACTCAGTTGTTTCTTCTGTTGTTGTCTGTGTACTTTCTTCTGTGGTAGACACCGTAGTTTCTAGGGTTGTTTCCTCTGTGGAACTCTCTGTTGATTCTTCTGTTGTCTCCGTTAATTCTTCTGTCGTTGACTGACTGGTTTCTTCAGTGGTAGACTCCGTTGTTTCTTCTGTTGTTGGCTGTGTAGTGTGTTCCGTGGTGGACTCAGTTGTTTCTTCTGTTGTTGTCTGTGTACTTTCTTCTGTGGTAGACACCGTAGTTTCTAGGGTTGTTTCCTCTGTGGAACTCTCTGTTGATTCTTCTGTTGTCTCCGTTAATTCTTCTGTCGTTGACTGACTGGTTTCTTCAGTGGTAGACTCCGTTGTTTCTTCTGTTGTTGGCTGTGTAGTGTGTTCCGTGGTGGACTCAGTTGTTTCTTCTGTTGTTGTCTGTGTACTTTCTTCTGTGGTAGACACCGTAGTTTCTAGGGTTGTTTCCTCTGTGGAACTTTCTGTTGATTCTTCTGTTGTCTCCGTTAATTCTTCTGTCGTTGACTGACTGGTTTCTTCAGTGGTAGACTCCGTTGTTTCTTCTGTTGTTGGCTGTGTAGTGTGTTCCGTGGTGGACTCAGTTGTTTCTTCTGTTGTTGTCTGTGTACTTTCTTCTGTGGTAGACACCGTAGTTTCTAGGGTTGTTTCCTCTGTGGAACTTTCTCCGTTGATTCTTCTGTTGTCTCCGTTAATTCTTCTGTCGTTGACTGACTGGTTTCTTCAGTGGTAGACTCCGTTGTTTCTTCTGTTGTTGGCTGTGTAGTGTGTTCCGTGGTGGACTCAGTTGTTTCTTCTGTTGTTGTCTGTGTACTTTCTTCTGTGGTAGACACCGTAGTTTCTAGGGTTGTTTCCTCTGTGGAACTCTCTGTTGATTCTTCTGTTGTCTCCGTTAATTCTTCTGTCGTTGACTGACTGGTTTCTTCAGTGGTAGACTCCGTTGTTTCTTCTGTTGTTGGCTGTGTAGTGTGTTCCGTGGTGGACTCAGTTGTTTCTTCTGTTGTTGTCTGTGTACTTTCTTCTGTGGTAGACACCGTAGTTTCTAGGGTTGTTTCCTCTGTGGAACTCTCTGTTGATTCTTCTGTTGTCTCCGTTAATTCTTCTGTCGTTGACTGACTGGTTTCTTCAGTGGTAGACTCCGTTGTTTCTTCTGTTGTTGGCTGTGTAGTGTGTTCCGTGGTGGACTCAGTTGTTTCTTCTGTTGTTGTCTGTGTACTTTCTTCTGTGGTAGACACCGTAGTTTCTAGGGTTGTTTCCTCTGTGGAACTCTCTGTTGATTCTTCTGTTGTCTCCGTTAATTCTTCTGTCGTTGACTGACTGGTTTCTTCAGTGGTAGACTCCGTTGTTTCTTCTGTTGTTGGCTGTGTAGTGTGTTCCGTGGTGGACTCAGTTGTTTCTTCTGTTGTTGTCTGTGTACTTTCTTCTGTGGTAGACACCGTAGTTTCTAGGGTTGTTTCCTCTGTGGAACTCTCCGTTGATTCTTCTGTTGTCTCCGTTAATTCTTCTGTCGTTGACTGACTGGTTTCTTCAGTGGTAGACTCCGTTGTTTCTTCTGTTGTTGGCTGTGTAGTGTGTTCCGTGGTGGACTCAGTTGTTTCTTCTGTTGTTGTCTGTGTACTTTCTTCTGTGGTAGACACCGTAGTTTCTAGGGTTGTTTCCTCTGTGGAACTCTCTGTTGATTCTTCTGTTGTCTCCGTTAATTCTTCTGTCGTTGACTGACTGGTTTCTTCAGTGGTAGACTCCGTTGTTTCTTCTGTTGTTGGCTGTGTAGTGTGTTCCGTGGTGGACTCAGTTGTTTCTTCTGTTGTTGTCTGTGTACTTTCTTCTGTGGTAGACACCGTAGTTTCTAGGGTTGTTTCCTCTGTGGAACTTTCTGTTGATTCTTCTGTTGTCTCCGTTAATTCTTCTGTCGTTGACTGACTGGTTTCTTCAGTGGTAGACTCCGTTGTTTCTTCTGTTGTTGGCTGTGTAGTGTGTTCCGTGGTGGACTCAGTTGTTTCTTCTGTTGTTGTCTGTGTACTTTCTTCTGTGGTAGACACCGTAGTTTCTAGGGTTGTTTCCTCTGTGGAACTCTCCGTTGATTCTTCTGTTGTCTCCGTTAATTCTTCTGTCGTTGACTGACTGGTTTCTTCAGTGGTAGACTCCGTTGTTTCTTCTGTTGTTGGCTGTGTAGTGTGTTCCGTGGTGGACTCAGTTGTTTCTTCTGTTGTTGTCTGTGTACTTTCTTCTGTGGTAGACACCGTAGTTTCTAGGGTTGTTTCCTCTGTGGAACTCTCTGTTGATTCTTCTGTTGTCTCCGTTAATTCTTCTGTCGTTGACTGACTGGTTTCTTCAGTGGTAGACTCCGTTGTTTCTTCTGTTGTTGGCTGTGTAGTGTGTTCCGTGGTGGACTCAGTTGTTTCTTCTGTTGTTGTCTGTGTACTTTCTTCTGTGGTAGACACCGTAGTTTCTAGGGTTGTTTCCTCTGTGGAACTCTCTGTTGATTCTTCTGTTGTCTCCGTTAATTCTTCTGTCGTTGACTGACTGGTTTCTTCAGTGGTAGACTCCGTTGTTTCTTCTGTTGTTGGCTGTGTAGTGTGTTCCGTGGTGGACTCAGTTGTTTCTTCTGTTGTTGTCTGTGTACTTTCTTCTGTGGTAGACACCGTAGTTTCTAGGGTTGTTTCCTCTGTGGAACTCTCTGTTGATTCTTCTGTTGTCTCCGTTAATTCTTCTGTCGTTGACTGACTGGTTTCTTCAGTGGTAGACTCCGTTGTTTCTTCTGTTGTTGGCTGTGTAGTGTGTTCCGTGGTGGACTCAGTTGTTTCTTCTGTTGTTGTCTGTGTACTTTCTTCTGTGGTAGACACCGTAGTTTCTAGGGTTGTTTCCTCTGTGGAACTTTCTGTTGATTCTTCTGTTGTCTCCGTTAATTCTTCTGTCGTTGACTGACTGGTTTCTTCAGTGGTAGACTCCGTTGTTTCTTCTGTTGTTGGCTGTGTAGTGTGTTCCGTGGTGGACTCAGTTGTTTCTTCTGTTGTTGTCTGTGTACTTTCTTCTGTGGTAGACACCGTAGTTTCTAGGGTTGTTTCCTCTGTGGAACTCTCTGTTGATTCTTCTGTTGTCTCCGTTAATACTTCTGTCGTTGACTGACTGGTTTCTTCAGTGGTAGACTCCGTTGTTTCTTCTGTTGTTGGCTGTGTAGTGTGTTCCGTGGTGGACTCAGTTGTTTCTTCTGTTGTTGTCTGTGTACTTTCTTCTGTGGTAGACACCGTAGTTTCTAGGGTTGTTTCCTCTGTGGAACTTTCTGTTGATTCTTCTGTTGTCTCCGTTAATTCTTCTGTCGTTGACTGACTGGTTTCTTCAGTGGTAGACTCCGTTGTTTCTTCTGTTGTTGGCTGTGTAGTGTGTTCCGTGGTGGACTCAGTTGTTTCTTCTGTTGTTGTCTGTGTACTTTCTTCTGTGGTAGACACCGTAGTTTCTAGGGTTGTTTCCTCTGTGGAACTTTCTGTTGATTCTTCTGTTGTCTCCGTTAATTCTTCTGTCGTTGACTGACTGGTTTCTTCAGTGGTAGACTCCGTTGTTTCTTCTGTTGTTGGCTGTGTAGTGTGTTCCGTGGTGGACTCAGTTGTTTCTTCTGTTGTTGTCTGTGTACTTTCTTCTGTGGTAGACACCGTAGTTTCTAGGGTTGTTTCCTCTGTGGAACTCTCTGTTGATTCTTCTGTTGTCTCCGTTAATTCTTCTGTCGTTGACTGACTGGTTTCTTCAGTGGTAGACTCCGTTGTTTCTTCTGTTGTTGGCTGTGTAGTGTGTTCCGTGGTGGACTCAGTTGTTTCTTCTGTTGTTGTCTGTGTACTTTCTTCTGTGGTAGACACCGTAGTTTCTAGGGTTGTTTCCTCTGTGGAACTTTCTGTTGATTCTTCTGTTGTCTCCGTTAATTCTTCTGTCGTTGACTGACTGGTTTCTTCAGTGGTAGACTCCGTTGTTTCTTCTGTTGTTGGCTGTGTAGTGTGTTCCGTGGTGGACTCAGTTGTTTCTTCTGTTGTTGTCTGTGTACTTTCTTCTGTGGTAGACACCGTAGTTTCTAGGGTTGTTTCCTCTGTGGAACTCTCTGTTGATTCTTCTGTTGTCTCCGTTAATTCTTCTGTCGTTGACTGACTGGTTTCTTCAGTGGTAGACTCCGTTGTTTCTTCTGTTGTTGGCTGTGTAGTGTGTTCCGTGGTGGACTCAGTTGTTTCTTCTGTTGTTGTCTGTGTACTTTCTTCTGTGGTAGACACCGTAGTTTCTAGGGTTGTTTCCTCTGTGGAACTTTCTGTTGATTCTTCTGTTGTCTCCGTTAATTCTTCTGTCGTTGACTGACTGGTTTCTTCAGTGGTAGACTCCGTTGTTTCTTCTGTTGTTGGCTGTGTAGTGTGTTCCGTGGTGGACTCAGTTGTTTCTTCTGTTGTTGTCTGTGTACTTTCTTCTGTGGTAGACACCGTAGTTTCTAGGGTTGTTTCCTCTGTGGAACTCTCTGTTGATTCTTCTGTTGTCTCCGTTAATACTTCTGTCGTTGACTGACTGGTTTCTTCAGTGGTAGACTCCGTTGTTTCTTCTGTTGTTGGCTGTGTAGTGTGTTCCGTGGTGGACTCAGTTGTTTCTTCTGTTGTTGTCTGTGTACTTTCTTCTGTGGTAGACACCGTAGTTTCTAGGGTTGTTTCCTCTGTGGAACTTTTCGTTGATTCTTCTGTTGTCTCCGTTAATTCTTCTGTCGTTGACTGACTGGTTTCTTCAGTGGTAGACTCCGTTGTTTCTTCTGTTGTTGGCTGTGTAGTGTGTTCCGTGGTGGACTCAGTTGTTTCTTCTGTTGTTGTCTGTGTACTTTCTTCTGTGGTAGACACCGTAGTTTCTAGGGTTGTTTCCTCTGTGGAACTTTCTGTTGATTCTTCTGTTGTCTCCGTTAATTCTTCTGTCGTTGACTGACTGGTTTCTTCAGTGGTAGACTCCGTTGTTTCTTCTGTTGTTGGCTGTGTAGTGTGTTCCGTGGTGGACTCAGTTGTTTCTTCTGTTGTTGTCTGTGTACTTTCTTCTGTGGTAGACACCGTAGTTTCTAGGGTTGTTTCCTCTGTGGAACTCTCTGTTGATTCTTCTGTTGTCTCCGTTAATTCTTCTGTCGTTGACTGACTGGTTTCTTCAGTGGTAGACTCCGTTGTTTCTTCTGTTGTTGGCTGTGTAGTGTGTTCCGTGGTGGACTCAGTTGTTTCTTCTGTTGTTGTCTGTGTACTTTCTTCTGTGGTAGACACCGTTGTTTCTAGGGTTGTTTCCTCTGTGGAACTCTCTGTTGATTCTTCTGTTGTCTCCGTTAATTCTTCTGTCGTTGACTGACTGGTTTCTTCAGTGGTAGACTCCGTTGTTTCTTCTGTTGTTGGCTGTGTAGTGTGTTCCGTGGTGGACTCAGTTGTTTCTTCTGTTGTTGTCTGTGTACTTTCTTCTGTGGTAGACACCGTAGTTTCTAGGGTTGTTTCCTCTGTGGAACTCTCTGTTGATTCTTCTGTTGTCTCCGTTAATTCTTCTGTCGTTGACTGACTGGTTTCTTCAGTGGTAGACTCCGTTGTTTCTTCTGTTGTTGGCTGTGTAGTGTGTTCCGTGGTGGACTCAGTTGTTTCTTCTGTTGTTGTCTGTGTACTTTCTTCTGTGGTAGACACCGTAGTTTCTAGGGTTGTTTCCTCTGTGGAACTTTCTGTTGATTCTTCTGTTGTCTCCGTTAATTCTTCTGTCGTTGACTGACTGGTTTCTTCAGTGGTAGACTCCGTTGTTTCTTCTGTTGTTGGCTGTGTAGTGTGTTCCGTGGTGGACTCAGTTGTTTCTTCTGTTGTTGTCTGTGTACTTTCTTCTGTGGTAGACACCGTAGTTTCTAGGGTTGTTTCCTCTGTGGAACTTTCTGTTGATTCTTCTGTTGTCTCCGTTAATTCTTCTGTCGTTGACTGACTGGTTTCTTCAGTGGTAGACTCCGTTGTTTCTTCTGTTGTTGGCTGTGTAGTGTGTTCCGTGGTGGACTCAGTTGTTTCTTCTGTTGTTGTCTGTGTACTTTCTTCTGTGGTAGACACCGTAGTTTCTAGGGTTGTTTCCTCTGTGGAACTCTCCGTTGATTCTTCTGTTGTCTCCGTTAATACTTCTGTCGTTGACTGACTGGTTTCTTCAGTGGTAGACTCCGTTGTTTCTTCTGTTGTTGGCTGTGTAGTGTGTTCCGTGGTGGACTCAGTTGTTTCTTCTGTTGTTGTCTGTGTACTTTCTTCTGTGGTAGACACCGTAGTTTCTAGGGTTGTTTCCTCTGTGGAACTCTCCGTTGATTCTTCTGTTGTCTCCGTTAATACTTCTGTCGTTGACTGACTGGTTTCTTCAGTGGTAGACTCCGTTGTTTCTTCTGTTGTTGGCTGTGTAGTGTGTTCCGTGGTGGACTCAGTTGTTTCTTCTGTTGTTGTCTGTGTACTTTCTTCTGTGGTAGACACCGTAGTTTCTAGGGTTGTTTCCTCTGTGGAACTCTCCGTTGATTCTTCTGTTGTCTCCGTTAATTCTTCTGTCGTTGACTGACTGGTTTCTTCAGTGGTAGACTCCGTTGTTTCTTCTGTTGTTGGCTGTGTAGTGTGTTCCGTGGTGGACTCAGTTGTTTCTTCTGTTGTTGTCTGTGTACTTTCTTCTGTGGTAGACACCGTAGTTTCTAGGGTTGTTTCCTCTGTGGAACTCTCTGTTGATTCTTCTGTTGTCTCCGTTAATTCTTCTG
Source organism: Lordiphosa collinella (assembly GCA_018904265.1). Taxonomy (NCBI): domain Eukaryota; kingdom Metazoa; phylum Arthropoda; class Insecta; order Diptera; family Drosophilidae; genus Lordiphosa; species Lordiphosa collinella. The sequence goes on along the minus strand of JAEIFV010000106.1, from coordinate 484,925 downwards.
TCGTTGACTGACTGGTTTCTTCAGTGGTAGACTCCGTTGTTTCTTCTGTTGTTGGCTGTGTAGTGTGTTCCGTGGTGGACTCAGTTGTTTCTTCTGTTGTTGTCTGTGTACTTTCTTCTGTGGTAGACACCGTAGTTTCTAGGGTTGTTTCCTCTGTGGAACTCTCTGTTGATTCTTCTGTTGTCTCCGTTAATACTTCTGTCGTTGACTGACTGGTTTCTTCAGTGGTAGACTCCGTTGTTTCTTCTGTTGTTGGCTGTGTAGTGTGTTCCGTGGTGGACTCAGTTGTTTCTTCTGTTGTTGTCTGTGTACTTTCTTCTGTGGTAGACACCGTAGTTTCTAGGGTTGTTTCCTCTGTGGAACTCTCCGTTGATTCTTCTGTTGTCTCCGTTAATACTTCTGTCGTTGACTGACTGGTTTCTTCAGTGGTAGACTCCGTTGTTTCTTCTGTTGTTGGCTGTGTAGTGTGTTCCGTGGTGGACTCAGTTGTTTCTTCTGTTGTTGTCTGTGTACTTTCTTCTGTGGTAGACACCGTAGTTTCTAGGGTTGTTTCCTCTGTGGAACTCTCTGTTGATTCTTCTGTTGTCTCCGTTAATACTTCTGTCGTTGACTGACTGGTTTCTTCAGTGGTAGACTCCGTTGTTTCTTCTGTTGTTGGCTGTGTAGTGTGTTCCGTGGTGGACTCAGTTGTTTCTTCTGTTGTTGTCTGTGTACTTTCTTCTGTGGTAGACACCGTAGTTTCTAGGGTTGTTTCCTCTGTGGAACTCTCCGTTGATTCTTCTGTTGTCTCCGTTAATTCTTCTGTCGTTGACTGACTGGTTTCTTCAGTGGTAGACTCCGTTGTTTCTTCTGTTGTTGGCTGTGTAGTGTGTTCCGTGGTGGACTCAGTTGTTTCTTCTGTTGTTGTCTGTGTACTTTCTTCTGTGGTAGACACCGTAGTTTCTAGGGTTGTTTCCTCTGTGGAACTCTCTGTTGATTCTTCTGTTGTCTCCGTTAATACTTCTGTCGTTGACTGACTGGTTTCTTCAGTGGTAGACTCCGTTGTTTCTTCTGTTGTTGGCTGTGTAGTGTGTTCCGTGGTGGACTCAGTTGTTTCTTCTGTTGTTGTCTGTGTACTTTCTTCTGTGGTAGACACCGTAGTTTCTAGGGTTGTTTCCTCTGTGGAACTCTCTGTTGATTCTTCTGTTGTCTCCGTTAATACTTCTGTCGTTGACTGACTGGTTTCTTCAGTGGTAGACTCCGTTGTTTCTTCTGTTGTTGGCTGTGTAGTGTGTTCCGTGGTGGACTCAGTTGTTTCTTCTGTTGTTGTCTGTGTACTTTCTTCTGTGGTAGACACCGTAGTTTCTAGGGTTGTTTCCTCTGTGGAACTCTCTGTTGATTCTTCTGTTGTCTCCGTTAATACTTCTGTCGTTGACTGACTGGTTTCTTCAGTGGTAGACTCCGTTGTTTCTTCTGTTGTTGGCTGTGTAGTGTGTTCCGTGGTGGACTCAGTTGTTTCTTCTGTTGTTGTCTGTGTACTTTCTTCTGTGGTAGACACCGTAGTTTCTAGGGTTGTTTCCTCTGTGGAACTCTCTGTTGATTCTTCTGTTGTCTCCGTTAATACTTCTGTCGTTGACTGACTGGTTTCTTCAGTGGTAGACTCCGTTGTTTCTTCTGTTGTTGGCTGTGTAGTGTGTTCCGTGGTGGACTCAGTTGTTTCTTCTGTTGTTGTCTGTGTACTTTCTTCTGTGGTAGACACCGTAGTTTCTAGGGTTGTTTCCTCTGTGGAACTTTCTGTTGATTCTTCTGTTGTCTCCGTTAATTCTTCTGTCGTTGACTGACTGGTTTCTTCAGTGGTAGACTCCGTTGTTTCTTCTGTTGTTGGCTGTGTAGTGTGTTCCGTGGTGGACTCAGTTGTTTCTTCTGTTGTTGTCTGTGTACTTTCTTCTGTGGTAGACACCGTAGTTTCTAGGGTTGTTTCCTCTGTGGAACTCTCTGTTGATTCTTCTGTTGTCTCCGTTAATTCTTCTGTCGTTGACTGACTGGTTTCTTCAGTGGTAGACTCCGTTGTTTCTTCTGTTGTTGGCTGTGTAGTGTGTTCCGTGGTGGACTCAGTTGTTTCTTCTGTTGTTGTCTGTGTACTTTCTTCTGTGGTAGACACCGTAGTTTCTAGGGTTGTTTCCTCTGTGGAACTCTCTGTTGATTCTTCTGTTGTCTCCGTTAATTCTTCTGTCGTTGACTGACTGGTTTCTTCAGTGGTAGACTCCGTTGTTTCTTCTGTTGTTGGCTGTGTAGTGTGTTCCGTGGTGGACTCAGTTGTTTCTTCTGTTGTTGTCTGTGTACTTTCTTCTGTGGTAGACACCGTAGTTTCTAGGGTTGTTTCCTCTGTGGAACTTTCTGTTGATTCTTCTGTTGTCTCCGTTAATTCTTCTGTCGTTGACTGACTGGTTTCTTCAGTGGTAGACTCCGTTGTTTCTTCTGTTGTTGGCTGTGTAGTGTGTTCCGTGGTGGACTCAGTTGTTTCTTCTGTTGTTGTCTGTGTACTTTCTTCTGTGGTAGACACCGTAGTTTCTAGGGTTGTTTCCTCTGTGGAACTCTCTGTTGATTCTTCTGTTGTCTCCGTTAATACTTCTGTCGTTGACTGACTGGTTTCTTCAGTGGTAGACTCCGTTGTTTCTTCTGTTGTTGGCTGTGTAGTGTGTTCCGTGGTGGACTCAGTTGTTTCTTCTGTTGTTGTCTGTGTACTTTCTTCTGTGGTAGACACCGTAGTTTCTAGGGTTGTTTCCTCTGTGGAACTCTCTGTTGATTCTTCTGTTGTCTCCGTTAATTCTTCTGTCGTTGACTGACTGGTTTCTTCAGTGGTAGACTCCGTTGTTTCTTCTGTTGTTGGCTGTGTAGTGTGTTCCGTGGTGGACTCAGTTGTTTCTTCTGTTGTTGTCTGTGTACTTTCTTCTGTGGTAGACACCGTAGTTTCTAGGGTTGTTTCCTCTGTGGAACTCTCTGTTGATTCTTCTGTTGTCTCCGTTAATTCTTCTGTCGTTGACTGACTGGTTTCTTCAGTGGTAGACTCCGTTGTTTCTTCTGTTGTTGGCTGTGTAGTGTGTTCCGTGGTGGACTCAGTTGTTTCTTCTGTTGTTGTCTGTGTACTTTCTTCTGTGGTAGACACCGTAGTTTCTAGGGTTGTTTCCTCTGTGGAACTTTCTGTTGATTCTTCTGTTGTCTCCGTTAATTCTTCTGTCGTTGACTGACTGGTTTCTTCAGTGGTAGACTCCGTTGTTTCTTCTGTTGTTGGCTGTGTAGTGTGTTCCGTGGTGGACTCAGTTGTTTCTTCTGTTGTTGTCTGTGTACTTTCTTCTGTGGTAGACACCGTAGTTTCTAGGGTTGTTTCCTCTGTGGAACTCTCTGTTGATTCTTCTGTTGTCTCCGTTAATTCTTCTGTCGTTGACTGACTGGTTTCTTCAGTGGTAGACTCCGTTGTTTCTTCTGTTGTTGGCTGTGTAGTGTGTTCCGTGGTGGACTCAGTTGTTTCTTCTGTTGTTGTCTGTGTACTTTCTTCTGTAGTAGACACCGTAGTTTCTAGGGTTGTTTCCTCTGTGGAACTCTCTGTTGATTCTTCTGTTGTCTCCGTTAATTCTTCTGTCGTTGACTGACTGGTTTCTTCAGTGGTAGACTCCGTTGTTTCTTCTGTTGTTGGCTGTGTAGTGTGTTCCGTGGTGGACTCAGTTGTTTCTTCTGTTGTTGTCTGTGTACTTTCTTCTGTAGTAGACACCGTAGTTTCTAGGGTTGTTTCCTCTGTGGAACTCTCTGTTGATTCTTCTGTTGTCTCCGTTAATACTTCTGTCGTTGACTGACTGGTTTCTTCAGTGGTAGACTCCGTTGTTTCTTCTGTTGTTGGCTGTGTAGTGTGTTCCGTGGTGGACTCAGTTGTTTCTTCTGTCGTTGTCTGTGTACTATCTTCTGTTGTAAACTCCGTAGTTTCTGGGTTGTTTCCTCTTTGGAGCTCTCTGTTGATTCTTCTGTTGTCTCCGTTAATTCTTCTGTCGTTGACTGACTGGTTTTTTCCGTGTGGACTCAGTTGTTTCTTCTGTCGTTGTCTGTGTGATATCTTCTGTTGTAAACTCCGTAGTTTCTGGGTTGTTTCCTCTTTGGAGCTCTTTGTCGAGAGATTTTTCCTCTTTGGAACTCTCTGTTGATTCTCTTATTTTCTCTGTTATTTCTTCAGTCGTTGACTGACTGGTTTCTTCTTTGGTTTCTTCACTGCTTTTTTCACTGATTTCTTCACTGCTTTCTTCATGCTTTCTTCACTGCTTTCTTCACTGGTTTCTTCTGTGGAAGACGTCGTTTTTTTTTCTATTGATAACTGTAAATTGTGTTCCACCAAAGACTGTGTAGTTTCTTTTGTGCTGGACATTGTTGTTTCTCTGGTAGATTCTTTTTTTTCTGTGTCTGACTCTGCTGTTTCTTCTGTGGTGGGCTTCGTTGTTTCCTCTGCCGTTGACTGAATAGTTGCTCCCGTTGTAGATTTAATTGTTACTGCTGTTGTTGGCTGCGAAGTGAGTTCCATGATGGGTTCAGTTGTTTCTTTTACCGCTGACTGTGTTCCTTCTAATCTGATAATCTCTCTTGGTTCAATTGTTGTTGACTTTGGTGTTTCTTTATTTGATTTAACTGTTATTGTTACTTCTTTTATGGACTGTGTTGCTACTGTCGTTGACTGCGTTATTTCTGCTCTCGTCGACTGTGTTGAAATCTCCGGCTCACTACAGTACCAGCGTAACACTTCCAACACTCGCTCTATATACGATTCACTACGAAATCCGGATAGAACATACCGCATCTGGTCCTCGAGATTGCGGTAGTAGTTTTTGCAGAGCTTTCCGCTATTCGTGATCAGTTTCAGAAAGGCCAAAATCTTGACTTGCAGCCAATAGCCCAGCGATATTTTTTGGTTGTACCTTTGTTCGTTTATTTGGACGGCTTTGTCGGACTGTTGCTGTCGCTGGCCTTGGGGCCTGACTTGCCGATTTATCTCTTTTAAGTTGATCTGCTCAGTGCTCTGCAGCAGATCTATGGGGCGTGCAGTTATGTCCAGCACATGGGCCACAATTACCCAAAGCACAAGCTGCGTGTGAGTGCCCATTGTTTGGTCCAACTTAAGATAGTTATTTACAATTGTCGTCTAATAATTTCCTAAAATACTGAGCACTTATCATGGACTAAGCATGTTTTCGCACCAATCGCTTTCGCTTGCTCTGGAGAGGTATATAATGAGCGTTACATTACAATTAGTACGGCGGTGTTCTTGGTGTGCTGATGCCAGACTAGATTTGTACCCTAAAAATATTTGTACTGAAAATTGTGTTGGGGTAAACTACTTTGTGCCAAAAATTGGTAACGAAAGAAGTGGAAGGTATGAAAAATATTTTGTTTACAGAAAATGTTATTCGAGTTTCCCACTGTGGCAACATTCACTGGCCACACTGTGATGCTGCTGCTAAAATACTACATAAATGGCAAAGTTTTCAGCTAAGACTTAAACAACGGCAAAGTATCACCAGTTAGCTAGTTGCTCTTACCGTGTACAGCTTATAAATTATGTTCGTATATGCAGCTAAATCCGCTTTAATAGTGTCCCCTCCTCCTCACCCGTCCCACCAGAGACTTCGTTCGGTCTTACCACAGGAGAACGAAGCAACCAGTTTTCCTTACTCATCTCGCTCAACTTTCCACTGGCAAAATACAAAACTTTAATTTGCCAGGAGTGTCTTCATTATGCCATCCATGGCTTCTTCTTCTACTACTGCCATTCAGCAACCTCGTCATATCTTAAATGCAACGACTGCAGCGTTGCCTGTCAGTTTGCTTCCTGCTGGCTGACTGGCTCCTGTTCTGGCTTGCGATTTCTTTGGTGTGTGTGTGTGCGCCAGTTTTGAAAACGTTGCGGGGTTCACTGCATCTCTGCGGCAGCATCTGCATTTGCTGTGCTTAGAAACGTATGCCTTCCGCTACCGGTGAAGTGCAGCAGTATACGCATTTAGACAACAACAACAACAAAAGCCAGGCAGGGGGGCGTGGTGGGTGTGGTGGGCTTGGGTTTATGCATTTGACGGGCAAGAAAAAAGGCGAATGTACTTAGGTTGGCATCAATTTTAGCTACAGCAAAAGCACCAGCAGCATCAGCTTAACATGTTGTTACCACTTTTGTGGCCATTAGTTTTTGGGAATTGACGGAAGGCTGTTTAGATATGTATTAGGTTGCATAAACAATATCATACCCTAGCGGTTATATGCTGTAATCTTGACATTGTCTGGGTCTTAGTGAATTTTTATTATCAATTTTGCAACTCTTAACTCTCTATTGATGTCGCGCGATTTGTCTTATAGAGCTTGCAAAATCTTTGTTTGATTTAGATTGATTTTAGATTGATTTTTGTAATCAAAAGACAGCAAGTGAACCCATTCTGTTTCGATTATGTTTCTGGATCAATTATGCTTTACTATATGTGAGTGTAACTCGTTCTTTATGCCTTGTTCAGTATGCTATGCTTCTGAAAAGGAACTCAAACTAGGAATTCCACCTAGAACTCGCAATTTTTTTTTAGTACACGGGTTTTTGGTCATAAAATGAGAACGAACGAATATTTTTCAAAACTTTTTGCGTCTTTTTATTCGGTCACTCAATGGCTACAAATCGTAGAACAACTTATTCGAAATGGCCGCCTTGTGCCTTCCAGCAACACCGAAGTCTCTCTGGCCACCCATCGATCGCAGTGCGCACCTCATACATTGGGATACTTTCAAAGACTCTAGTAGAGCAAACCATAGCCTCGAGAAAAGACCACAGTTTGTAGTCCAAATGATTGAGATCTGGGTTACCAGCAGGCCAATCATCCGTACAAATGAAGCTCGGTACATGTCAGTGGGCATTATTCGCATACTATTTCGATTTTGTCCAGAGATCTTGTTTCAATGTTGTTGTGAGCAAGTGGCCGGTGTGTCTCTTGTATGCACTGAGTTCTGTGCTTGCAGATATTCATCTCACGAGACATGCTTTTCTGTTTGCGCAGTGGATTGATGATGATGCCTCTCATTGAGGTGTCTCGGTCGAGGAGCCTAAGTTGAGGGTGTAGTTGCCTCTAGTTCTTGTTGCCTCGTATGAGGACTTTTTGTGCCCCGGTTGACGGCTGTGTTGTGCCTCGGTTAAGGGGTTTGTTGTGCCTCGGTTGAGGGCTTTGCGTGCAGGTTCACAGGCGTGTGCGTTGTAGACACGACTGAACCGGAATCGGTGGTGCCTAGGTTGAGGGCTTGGCTATGCCTCGGTTGAGGACTTTGTGTACAGGCTTACAGGCGTGTACCTAGTAGACACGACTGAAACAGAATCGGTTGTGCCTCGGTTGAGGGCTTTGTTGTGCCTCGGTTGAGGGCTTTGTTGTGCCTCGGTTGAGGGCTTTGTTGTGCCTCGGTTGAGGGCTTTGTGTTCAGGTTCACTGTCGTGTGCGTAGTAGACACGAATGAACCTGAATCGGTTGTGCCTCGGTTGAGGGCTTTGTGTTCAAGTTCACAGGAAAGTACGTACTATACACGACTGAAACAGAATCGGTTGTGCCCCGGTTGAGGGCTTCTTGAGCCTCGGTTGAGAACTTTGTGTTCAGGATCACAGGCAATTGGACCAGAATAGGTTGTGCCTCGGTTGAGGGCTTTGTTGTGCCTCGGATGAGTGCTTGTTGTGCCTCGGCTATGGACTTTGTGTTCAGGTTTACAGTCGTGTACGTAAGTAGTAAACACGATTGAAACAGAATCGGTTGTGCCCCGGTTGAGAGCTTTCTTGTGCCTCGGTTGAGGACTTTGTGTTCAGGTTTACAGGCGTGTACGTAGTAAACATGACTGAACCATCATCGGTTATGCCTCGGTTGAGGGTTTTGTTGTACATCGGTTGAGGGCTTTGTTGTGCCTCGATTGAGTGCTTTGTTGTGCCTCAGTTGAGGGCTTTGTGTTCAGTTTCACAGTCGTGTGCGTTGTAGACACGACTGAACCAGAATTGGTTGTGCCTCGGTTGAGGGCTTGTTGTGTCTCGGTTGAGGACTTTGTTGTGCTTCGCACTTTGTGTTCAGGTGTACAGGCGTGAGCTACAAACATCTGAACAGTTCTTATATATCTTCTAAAAGGATATAATAAAGATTCATTTAACTTCTTGAGGAGGAGCCATTCTCAAAGTCCTTCGTCCCTGAAAGGCAAACTTGCTTAACTTAACAGTATTTGTTCAGGTACACGGAAACAAACCGATCTTAAAACAAGTCAAATTTGGCTGTAAATACTTTCATTAAGAGGTTTCAGGCTTTAAATAAGATTTCCAATGATTAGCTTAGCGATATATGATGTAAATCTTTCGTGAATAAAGTACCTTCTTCGCGTAGGGGAGAATCGCACTCCTAATTACGGCTCGGTATATCTGAAAGTTTGTAAATTTGTGTGTACGTTGAAATTTTAAAACTTTTTGCAAAGCTGTGAAAAATTATTATTACGCTATCGGCTTTTGTTAGCTCTATGAAAACATGAAATTGAAAGGAAGTAACACACACACTCACACTCAGTTACATAAGTGAATGGACTGTGCCTGTATGCACGCATGTCTGTATGTCTTTATATATAAGTGTGTGCTTTGTTTTTAGACAAAAACTTTGGCCAGGCGACTGAACGGTGCTCTTGGTGAAAATTATGAGTTAGTAGAATGCAATAAACTCGCTTTGCTTTTGCATGTAAGAGTGGAAATGTATACAATCATACACATACAAGTGTGGATGTGTGTATGCAGCCATTTAGCCAGAGAGTAGACATGGAGCAACTTGTATATGACGAAAAATTTAACGAAGCAACAGTGCAAAATAATTGCAAGCAAACAACATTTTTCTTTTGCAGCACTGCAAACACCTACATACGCACACACACACACATAATGCAACTTAGTTTGCACTTTCACCCAAACACAACGATGGCGCATGCTAAATGCTTCCTGCTTGACAGGGCCTTATAGTGGGTCATACAGACGCAGTTCGTATGTAGAGGTATGTAAGCTTTAGTGTCTGTGTATGTGTGTGCAGTGCGTGGTCCCGCCTCTGTAATGAAGCAAATTTGCTTAATTGCAAAGAAAAAACATATATCACATATAGAACTCGTCTGTAAATGGGAAATGTTGTTACATTTCTGGAAAGTTTCACCTAGTAGGCCATACTTTAAAGCCTGGTCTTCTTGGTCAAGCAACTTAACAACGAGTTTTGATCATGTTTTTGGGCTTTGATATACTGAATTCAGAAGTTTCGAATGTGGAATGAGCAGGCGTAGACATATCTCTAGTTGAACTTGAAACTTTGGCATATTTGAATGTAACTGAATTGTCTGATAAGTCTTCCCTTCAATCCAAATCAAACTTCAAAGGAAATATTCTAAAATTTGTATTAAATTCTTACAATGTTGATATCGATTTTTGTACCTTAAAAGTAGGCTACGTTTTTAAGTAAGCTAACACCCAAACGTATGCCATACTAATTGGCATTTTTTTTTTATTACCAATTCAAACTCTCTGTTTCTCTCTCTAAGCAAAACGGATGACTTTCCTAATCCAAGTGGTGGCAAAGTGGCCGACTTTAAGGCAACCAAACCACGTGCCGGCAGCATAATAGCAGGCCCATGTTGCCCGAAACATGTGCACACACACACACACACACACACACTAAACCAATTCATACTCATGCTGTTTCTCCCACAGGCTGAAGCAGCAGCCCTTTGGCCAGCAGCATCAGACCATATCCATATACATGCATACAAACGTGTGCACTCCTTGGCACGAATTTGCGGCAAATGCTTTGTTTATGATTTCACGTAGAGAGGGGGAGACCCTGGTCCTTTTTTTTTTGGTTATGTCTGTGTGCTGGGCTTAATCTCGATACATTGAATTTCCATTATATTTTAATGGAAATCACGCATCTGTTTATGGCTTTATCAGGGGCCAGCCAGTTTTTGGGTGCCGCTGACACACATTTTTGTGGTTATTACGAGCGAATGCACGAAATCGCCACAAAAGTGTGCTATGATATCTAGTCATGCGGCTGTGTGTGTGGCGTGTGCAAGCGACCCCACCAATTGCTGGCCAGTCCCTAATGTCCACACGTTTAAGCCAACCCACTTGCCTCCTGGCATAACAGTGCACCATACACTTAGGTACCAAGTGAAAGCTGCCTGACATTAATGTCTTAGATCTCTAATGGATTTCGTGCTTTATTCATCAATAGCAAACTTATTCGATCGAGAGGTCAGTGGTAGGTACATGAGCTCTGTGTCAAAGACGATGCGCGGGCTTAACACAACATATTTCAAATGAGATATGACTCTGAGCCGCTTTTGAACCGGTTAACTCTTATTATCTACCTACAGACCAATTTTCCAGTGTATAGCTTAAATATTTTCTAAGTTATGCCACTGAACCACTTTTGAACCGGTTCAGCCCGATGATTCGGTACCGGGAAAGTATCCAACTTTAAACTACTAACCTACACATTAATTTTCCAATTCATAACTTAAATAACTTCTGAGATATGGCTCTGAACCACTTTTAAACCGGTCTTGAACCAGTAAAATATCTAGCTCCAGGTTGATAGTAACCTACTCACAAAATTCCAGGTATAGAGCTTAAACATATGCTAAGTTATGGTACTCAACAACTTTAGAACCGGTTCATCCGGCTGTTTTCAAACCGGGAGAAAAATCTTATTACATACTAAGTACCATCCTTGACCCAATATTTCAGGCTAATAGCTTCAAAAATTTTTGAGGTCTTGACTCTGAACAACCACTAAACCGTTTTTTAACGCTTTCGAACCATTTCAGAGACTTGGTACACAGCCTATGATTCTTTTGCGATCAACATGAGCATACGTTGAAGATTTCCTGAAGATCGATTTTGCGGCTTGGACACCATTAAGAAACACAAGCATACGGGGTGTGTTCAAAGGAAAAGGTAAATTTTGAATTTTTTTGAAAAGCACTTATTTATTCATCAATATCAATTTTGTTCCCTTCAAAGTTTATGCCAACGGCTTTTCCAATCCTCGAAGCACTTCTGAAATTCTCGTTCTTCGAGTCTGACTTGATTTCCTCAATTGTGGCAAAACGCTTTCCTTTCATTGGTCTCTTCAGTTTTGGGAACAGAATCCACGACGAATCCACATGACGCGGAATCCACGATTTGTTTTTCAACAATTCCGATCGTTTGAGCCGTATTCAAAGCACGTAAACATCTCTCAACCCATATTTTCAGTCTGCTCTGCTCACGACCAAAACCGAAAAAAATAAAAAGATAAAGGGCTCGGTCGTCCCTCAACCGATTGTGTGCTGCTTTTGAGCTCGCTGTTAAGCGGCTGTTGTTGTACACTCAGGCTGGTCGGTCTGACATCAACCCAATAACAGGCCCATTTCAGTCAAGCGGCCCCAAAGTGTGAGTTAATTAAATCCCCTCACATCATAATGTTATTGTGAAAAGGTTGCGAAAGCAGTCTCTGGTGCGATCAGAGAGTATCAGTGTGAGAGAGACTGAGAGAGCGAATGCACTTATGCAGAAAATGTATAAGATGTAAGCGCGCAGTGAGTGAGCTCGCACACAAACATACACACAGAAAAGACCTTTTCGGCAAGCGGTCTTTTCCAAACGGTCGGCAAAAGACCAAGAGCGAAAAAGCAAAGACAAATGTGTTTCTCTCCTCTCAAGCCCGAAAAAAACCGAGAGCGCTGTTAAAGGTTGCTTACATCCCTCTTTGTCAATGCGCCGGTTTTTTTTTGTGAGAACTGCAAAGAGAGGACCGTTTATTGCGACCTCTGGCCGTATTTCTTTACGCAAACGTTGCATAACTTTCTTGTAGTATTCCTTATTAACTGTACGACCTCTTAGCTGGAACTCATGATGCACCACACCATTGTAATCAAAGAAAACGTCGCTTCCCTTTATATTTGTGATCTACGGCATTGTCGGGCGAGCGTTTGATAGTCGTATGAGCTAAGATGCAATAATTTCTAAATTCCCGAGACAAGGTGAGTTGTGAGTTCCAGTCCCAGAGAAGGTAAGTTAAAAACAATAAAATTTAGGTTGTCAGAAGGAAGACCTGTGCCCATTCTACCTATTCCTCCCCACACTACCCTCCTCCCTAAACTCCCTTGTGTAAATAGTAACGCGGCGTGTAGAAAAAGTAATCGCGGCAATTTGGAACAAACGTAATATCTCCGTCAGTTTTATAGTTAGAGAGGTTCGAACCCACTGGACATATTTTGAAATCAGTATTTATCGATCCACCAAAGGAATGGTAAAGATCGGATGAACGGTTGTAGAGTTATAAGGAAAACAAACAATTAGGGGCAGCACCGGTCGTAACGGTGATGGGCAGCACTTCACAGGTACAGAGAATGTTATAATCGGGCTTGACCCACTTTCTTTCTTGTTTTTATACCCTTGCAAAGGGTATTAAAAAATTGTCCGGATGTTTGTAACGCATAGAAGAAAGCATCTCCGACCACATAAAGGTTATATATTCTTGATCAGCACGACGAGCTGAGTTGATTTAGCCCTGACCGTCTGTCCGTCTGTTTCAATGTTCATATACTTTTACCCAATTCTACAAAGTTTGGTCGAAATCGGTATAACATACAGCTGCCATAGGCGATCGGAAAACTAGAAAATTAAAAAACGATCGGTCGAAAAACTAGTTCTAGTGAGAAAAACTTTTTGTTTTTAGAAAACGATCTTAGCATTAGCTGATAGGCGACTAGTTCTAGGAAACTTTTTGTTTTTAATGAAAACGTCCTTATCATTGGCATACACTATTTTAATAACAAAGTTTGGTCGAAATCGGATGACTATAGCATATAGCTCCCATAGGAACGATCGGTCGAAAAACTAGTTCTAGTGAGGAAAACTTTTTTGTTTTTAGCGAAAATGTCCTTATCATTGGCATGCACTTATTTTATATACTTTTACCCAATTCTACAAAGTTTGGTCGAAATCGGATGACTATAGCATATAGCTGCAGTATGAATCATCGGTCGAAAAAGAAGTTCTAGTGAGAAAAACTTTTTGGTTACAAATGGGATCGCCTCCAAATTTCGCAAATAACAGTGTATTATGCTTTTCCATGATTTCACTAAGTTTGGTCGAAATCAGACATAGTATATATAGTATAGATCCCATAGAAAAGTAAGGTCCAAAAAGTAGTCTTAGTTAGAAAAACTTTTTGTTTTCAATGGAAGCTGCAAGGGTATACAAATCTTCGGCCGAGCCGAAGTTAACTTTCCACTAATTTTTTTACTTATTAAGATCTTGGTTCCCAGCGATTAGCTCCAAACTCATTTTCAAAACTACACATAAAATAAGAATACTTTCAAGTTTCGAAAATCTACTCCTAAAGCTCTGCTTTCAGTTGTAAAGAACTAAAATACCTCGGTTTACTATGAGTTGGCTATCAAAAACCTCATTTGTACACTCAGATAGACTACTTCTCATGCAGCTTTTTATATATTTTTTTTGCTTCTCAGATTGACTATTACACTTGTCTGATATCTTATGTGGAGAAACACAGACAAGTGAAAATACAGCTTAACGTCGGAAAATGGAAAACTTCTGAATGAAACTTTTCGGCTTACAATCAAATCTTTTTGGTTTCCTATTCGATTGGATTCAAACGCATTTCTAAGTTATATTTGGAATGTTCATAAAAATGATGTTGACTTTCAGCCACCTGCATGGAAATTGGTAAGTTTAATTTTAAATTTTCTTACGATTAGCTTTAAACTCATTTTTAAACCTATTTAAAATTCGTAACTTAAAATTTTGGTAACATCTACCTCCAAAGTCGAAAAATGGTCGGAAAACTGTAAGATACAACTTTTCTGTTTTTAAATCAACCAGATTCAAACTCATTTTCAAAGATTTATATGAAACTTGTATACCAAAATGGTTTTTAAAATGGTTTGTTTGGGCGAAAGTTTACTTTCAGATATTTTCAGAGCGAATTGGAAAATTTGAAAAAATCTAAGCACAAATTCTGAAAAATGGGCGGAAAACTGTTGTATGAAACTTTGTTGTTCTTTATTCGAACAGTTCCAAACTTGTTTTTAAAGCTTCACATTAAACCAAGTAAGAAAGTCGGTCAAGCCCGACTATTATATTCTCTGTACCAAAGGAAAGTGTATGCTCAGCTTGCATTTTGATGTTGGAGTAGCATCTGAAAGTAGCGCTTTTGACCCATACATGTCAAACCTCTATCTCTTACCAGCTCTGAGATCTGTTTGTTCATACGGAACGAGCGATCAGATGAAACAAAATAGGTTCACTTAAACTTTAACGGGTACTTATCTTTCCAACTCCTACCTTTTTCGTAGTGCCAGAATGATCTACATCCTTTTTAGGATACTCAGCAATAAGTGGGTTTTCTCCATTTTGCTATGGTTTCTCTTTGTATTTAACTAGTAACTCAGTTAAACAACTAATTTTGGTTTGATTTGCCATACATCCTCAGCGGGTATAATGTGAACATTGTTCCCAATCAACAAGTAAATGCATTTCAAATTGCTTCAAATTTCATAGAAAATTCCGTTGTAGCCACTAAAGCTGGCCCATCCGTTGTTCGCCTATCTGCTCAATCTGTCTCCGGCACAAAAAAAAAAAAAAAAAGAGGGAAAAAAAAAAAAAACTCTTGCTCTGCGGCATATTGCGTATACGCTCAGCTGGGAACAACAAGGATGGCGATGATGATGACTAGGACAACAAACGACGACGACCAGAACGGGCGTTTATTGCTCTCGAGGCCTTAAATTAAAAACCAATTAGCAGCATCTGTTGCCATGTTTTCCATTTACCATTTTCCACCAACGCATCGGCTGGCACGGCCGCCTCTGTCGTTATTCGTGTCTAATTCGTGATTTGTAATTCAAAAATCAGTTTTTGCAAGTAGTTTTCGGTAACTATCTTCGATTTTGCTTGTAGCTCTGGCCTAATTACGGCAATATGACGCTTGTGCTTGCCTAATTGGCAATGCCAGTGCAGTTTGGTGGATGAACAATTTCAGGCAGATCCAAAAGTGGAAGAAGGAGTCGCTTGAAAGGATTTTCAATTCGAAGCTTAAGTCGTATGTAAAATGTCAATAATCGTTAGTTGAGCTCATGGAATGGAAAAGGCGCCATCAGCTAGTTACTCAGTGAAGCAAAACGAACCCTAGAGACAGAGATGATAGCGTGACACGAAACTGCAAATGCTTATAACTATCAAAGGAATTGTTATTTTCCTAAACTAAGTTCGCAAAATTAGGACACACGCGCTATACCGATCTTGGGCAACAAAAGCTCGGAACTCTTGGATATCGAGGGGGTTTCCAAAAGAGCTAGACAGCCATCTTAGCAGTCGACAATTCGAACACTGCTCATTCGAGATGACGATAAGTACACGAATAGGGGGCAATTAGTAAGCTCTTATAAACGCTCATTGTCCGGTTTGCACATCGGTCGCTGATATCGACAAACACAAGGAAGTGAGCCTCCCGAATGAACTTATGACACCAGCCAGCAATCAGTGAGCCACAGTGCAGAGAAATGGAAGATTCCCCGTCGGAGATTATCTCACCAGGGCTTTACGTAAGCCACAGTGCATTTCTGAGCATAATGATGGATGTCTCAGGTTGTCTTTCGGTGCCCCTTGAGTTTTTAGAACTGCAGACCGTCCAGCTTTAACTTCTACCTACTCAAGATGCTATAGACAGAAACAGGGAAGAAAAATGGCTAAAACGGTGCTGCATTCTCTTGAAATATCCTTAGAGAGAGTGTTCTTCCATAATAAGAATTATGCTCTAGAATGCAATGCTCCATCGCTTCGCCCACCTGCTGAAGAAATACAAATAACGACGCCGGTGCATGGGTCTCCCGACTTAATAGCAATGTCGTCAGCAAATGTTGCAATTTGGAAATCTTGAGGGTCCTCAATGGGTATTGTTCCTCCTGTAGACATATCTCACAAGTGTAGATAGAGTAGAAGGTTTGTCCAAGGCCACTTCCTTGTGACACACCAGCGTGCATTACCCTCACGCTGGAAACAGCGAGAAAGTCCTGTCAGTGAGAAAGCTTCTCACAGGAGTGTAAAGCTAAGGCTGTAGGATGTCATTTATCTTACAGAGCTGTCCGTCTCTATCTATCAAAAGCCTTCGTAATGTCCAGGTAGACCGCAACCACGTATTTCTTGGCCTGAAATCCGTCGAGATAAAAGATGTCAGGAACTCTAGCCTTCGGAGTGCTCGCCGAGTCCAGGGTTGCAGAAATGTATTATTTCGTATAGTCGTGGTTGCAGCAAATAAATACCCTAAACGACAATACCAGGCTCCAATGTGTGGCCTTAGTTATGGATCTATGGTTACGAGGACTTTCGGGTTTTCCGTGGTTGGTTCCGCTCGGCTGGCTCCTTCTGTGGGAGTCAGTACCTGATTCCCTGTGTCTTGTTCCGGCAATTCTGGCCCGCAGGAGAAAAGAAAGTGAGATGTCGGGCTGCTGCCGGGAATTCTTACTCTGGACGGGGTAGGTTCTCAGACTTATCCAAGAGTTATGAGGCGGCTCGATTGCTCCGTACCGTATTCCACTTCTGGGGAGAATTGGCTATCTAAGAATCAGAGATGAGTAGAGGGGACGACTTCTCTGTAGAGCAGAGGTAGGCAAAAAATACATTTACATTTTTGCATTGGTGTGTGTGAGAGCAGCACGTAAGTTGCTCTCAGTTTCAGTAGCAACGACTGTGTCGCGGCGTAGGAAAGCAAGCAACGCAGCGGCGCTTGTACAGCTTATACTATGTGTGTCGGAGCAGCGCTGTTTTGAGATATTACGTATGCACACGAGCCTGTCCCTGCTGTAGAGTATTATAACATTGGGTAGGATTGGCTCTCCAAGATGTAGAAGAACAGGGTTAGAGTATTACAACTCTGGGGAGGATTGGCAATCCAAGAGAGTCAAGAACTAGCTGGATGCACTACGTCTCCGTAGAGTATTAAAACTCTGGGAAGGATTGACAATCCAAACTACAAAAACCAAGGTGGATGCCCTACGGCTCCATACCTAAGAAAGCTAAGTACCTCTGCGGGATTACCTGTGTTCTCCGAGCCCCGGTGACTAAGTGACTTTCTAAGCGCTCGGGTCGGCCTTTGATATGCTTTGCTCCCTTCTGGCTCACGCAATTCTGAGCTTTTTGTAGGGTTGCCATCGATAATTATTGATATCTATCGCTGGCGCCAATACGTTGCATTTGAAATTCAAACCAGCCGTTATTTTAATTGTGCGCGCTGGTACAGTGCCACTACTTAGCTGCTCAGTGGTCCCATGTGACTCTCTAAACCCGAACTGAAAGGAAGGTATCCTGCCACTCACGCCCCTGATCTCTAGGAAAGTTTATACTTGGTTTCCACCAAGGATTCCTCATAGTGCCCCTGGTTCTATAGGGAAGTTTATCTTTGGTCTCCACCAAGGATTCACCATAGTGCCCTGATCTCTAGGAAAGTTTATCCTTGGTTTCCCCCAAGGATTCCCCGTAGTGACCCTGGTCTTTAGGAAGCTTATCTTTGGTTTTTCACCAAGGATTCCCCGTAGTGCCCTGATCTCTAGGAAAGTTTATCCTTGGTTTTTTACTGAGGATTCCCCATAGCGTCCTGATCTCTAGGAAAGCTTATCTTTTGATTTCACCAAGGATTCCCCGTAGTGCCCTGGTCTCTAAGAAAGTTTATCTTTGGTCTCCACCAAGGATCCCCCATAGTGCCCCCGGTCTCTAGGAAGTTTAGCCTTGGTTTCCACCAAGGTCCCCCGTAGTGCCCCTGGTCTCTAGGGAAGTTTAGCTTTGGTTTCCACCAAGGTTCCCTAAAAGTTTCCCTGATCTCGAGGTCAAGTAATCCTCTGTTTCTGACGAGGATCCCTAATAGATTCTTTGATCTCCAGGCAAGGTTTACCCTCTGGTTTACACCGAGGAATTCCATTTATTCCTCTGGTCTTCACCGTGAAACTAAATCCCTAGAAATTTGGCACAAATACGACACATCCTCCTACCATTCAGGTCCCATCAACTTTACAAATTTCTTGTAAGGACCCTGGCGAACCTCGGCAGGGAACTACTTTACAAGTGGATACTGTGGATAGGAGAAGGAAGGGCTTTGATGACCCTATTGTCAAGGCCATCCTCGCCTGGGGCCTGCTGAAAGAGAGATATATAAAATTCTAAGCTACGATCTTGAGAGAGAAACTGTTTTAGTGAGCCATTTACCACAAGTCAAATCTTCTTGGCACGAGGCAAACTTTAGGGACTAAACTTCATGCGGAATATTAGGCGAGCCGATACAAAGTCTTAAGTCAAGCAGAAGTCTGCAGAATAGAAATACAAAATGGTTGCCTATAACGATTTGATTTAATTTTAGTCAGAGTTCTAGTTTAGCTGTCTCAAGGTCGGGGAGTGATTATTATTTAAAAATCCTCAAGAAATCAACAACAAATGATATGAACCTACGGTTAAGGTTTCCCAGACATGACCATGTTTCGTCTAGTACCACTAGACTCGTCAGTGAGATTCTAACCGCTTACCACACCACAGCCATTAACAAACAAAAACACACATATGAATACAAGCTCCTCACTACCATAATTGTAAAATGGCTTGACACAACCCCAAAAGGCCAAAGCCGAGCCTCTCTCAATCTCTTGGCTTGTGCGCTTCTAATTTTCGCACAAGAGAAAGGGACCTACAGTTTAACGCCGAATCCGAACGTCAGTTTGAGAAGCTTTCCATGGCTAATTACTACAAAGCTGGCGCCAACAGCAGAGAGGGGTGACCGGGTGTAAAGTTTATTCAAAGAAAAAACTTTTTCATTAGATGTTAACGAGGCGGGATCGAACCCACGACCGCTTGCACAGCGGTCGCGCACACCAGCCGCTAAGCAACCCGGTCACTACCATCATTACACATGCAAAAACTGTGTATGCTAAAGCTGTAGCTATTAATAGCAACATGTGAACAAGAAACAGACATTGACTATTGTTATAATTCACCAGTTCAAATTCGGCTATTTCTCAATTTTTAATGGCTGTGGTGTGGTACGACGAGTCGAGTGGTACTAGACGAATCATGGTCATGTCTGAGAAACCTTAACCTGCTTGTGTCCATATGTTCATATCATTTGTTTTTGATTTCTTAAGATTATTGAATTAGATTCACTCCCCGACCTTGAAACAGCTAAACTAGCACTCTGACTATAAATAGTTTGTTTTAGAACAAAGTATATTCTGTAAAGCCAATACTCTCGATCTGGTAACTGGGGACGACCCGGGAAGCCCAGTGTAGTAGGTTGTGACCGACTTCCGCTCTACTATCAATTTGTTTTCTTCTGGGGGATCTCGGGGTAGCTAAGGTCCACTCTAACCCTTTGAATATACAAGCACTTACAACTATGTCGGATGTCGGAAAAGGAAATATAAGAAATGCATGATTAAGCGAAAGTCCTAGCTAATTCTGCTGATGAGAGGTTCTTCAAATTTTCATAGAAAAATTTGGTTATCTGGCTTGGGCTATTTAGTACATTTCAAGATTCTTCCTCAGGGACCTAAACTGATTCCAATCTATGGGTCGCAGTTACCGCCTTGTTAAGGCAAATAAGAAAGAATCCTTAGTTTGGACAGCATCCATTGCTAGACTGTTCAATTTTATAAGTCATTTACTGGCTTAATCAGTCCACTGCTTTAGTTTGACTGTCTGTATATCATTAGATAATAATTCATCGATTCAATACTAGGCGTTACTCTCTTCAATCTGGTCTCCTGGTAAGAGTTGATTTGCGACTTCGTTTTGATCAACTTTTAAAATTTCTTTTATGACTGTTTTAATGACCTTTATTATACTGTTAACTTGCAGTTTTTACTGGCTCGAGGTCTTGTTATGCTGTTGGCATAACTTTAAACAGAGGCACACACCACAACAAAGGAGGCTTCAGGTTCGATCGGACGCGTTTCATGAGGGACCAAATCCTCACTCATCAGAGATCTTGAGCCTGAAATGTCTATCCAAAGAGCAGACTCTATATGCCAGCGATGGCAAAACTGTTTGGGAATTCCAAAGGCAGCTTGCGCGCAACACACCAAAAAGACAGCCATTCCCCTTTGTAAATTTTTAAAATTTCTTGATTGAAACTAAACTTTTCGAATTCGCGACAACAAATATCCGGCTCGAAAGAACCAACAAAAAGTATGGAAAAGATGAGCCCTGTTTACTGCGTACCTTAAAACTATCTTAGCTCATACCGGTTCAAAAAAAAATGAAGAGATTTAAAGCTGCACAAAAAAAATCGATTTGGACTGGATATGTCTTTAATATCCTTTTATCATCCAACGGAGCTGAAAAATCATCCAAATGATGATAATTTTTCATATCCTTTGGATGTTTTTCAGCTCCAAATGGATACGGGAAATCATCCAATGGATATTTTTAAATGTGTTTGTAAGACACAAAGAGTGGGTGGATCAATCTTAGCTTTGATTTGGTGTTAAAAGCAAACACCTGGTCTCAAGTGCTTCCCAACGAAACGGAAGCTTAAGTCTTACAAACAAAAAAACTCTCATTGAAAACTACAGAAACTGGCACATCTCTGGCCTACACAACTATGACGCCGTGGGGAATGGTGGAATGGGGTCGGATGAGTTGCGACGAAATGGACGCCGCATGTCAGTTAATTTTGCACTTTAATGTTTTGACGCAGGGCGGTTGTTATGCTAGTTTCGGGTTATGTCTGGGGTCAGCCCCCTTAGTTGGTGCTCCTGTTGTTTCTTTTTTTTTCTCTCTCTCTCTCTCTCTTTCTCATTTTTGGGTCTCGGTCGGCGTTTAGACGGCCTGGTCGTTTCGGTCTAACGTAATTAACAGCTCGCAGACGACTTTGCATATTTTAAAGCAAAGCTTTTGCCCCAAAACAAAGGCACGCAAAGGCACATACATATGGGCGTACTCTTGTCTGTCTGTATGCTTGTATGCAGCCCTGCATGCCCCGGGAGTGTGTTTGTGTGTGTGTGTGTGTGGAAGTGCGGGGTTTATCTGTGCGTGTGCGCTGGGCATTCATTTGCGTAATCAGCGCAAAAGCGTTTCTTCTCTGACATTAAATGGCCGCCAGCGTGAAAAGTGCTTCACTTTTCTTTTTGATAGTAACTTAATCGCCTTAATTATTTCTGGATTTTTGTTAATTTACTTTGGGGACAAAGTCGAGCGCAAGTTGAGATAAGGCTGCAAAAGCTATGTAAAGCGGATCTCAGAAAATCGGTGTATTTATGCGGTTATGTTCAATCTTAGGTATAAGCCACTTATAAAACAACCCCGAGGAGCGGGAGGGAAAGAGGGAAGGAAGGAAAGAAGAAAAAAAGAGAACGGGTAAGAAAAAAACAGTAAAAGGAAAAAAAAGAAGATAAAAAAAAAAAATATAATTAAAATTTTAATTTTTTAAAAATAAAAAAAAAAAAAAAATTCTTATTTATTATTTTTCTTTCCACTTTTTCCCACTATTAAAAAAAAAAAAAAAAATATAAAAAAAAATAAAAAAAATAAAATAAAAAAAAAATAAAAAAAAAAAAAAAAAATAAAAAAATAAAATTTTTTTTTTTTAAAAACAAAAAAAAAAAAAAAAAATTTTTTTTTTTTTTTTTATAAAAAATAAAAAAAGATAAAAATCGAATAATAATAGATAATAGCTGTATTAAAAACAATCGGTCGAAAAACTAGTTCCAGTGAGAAAAACTTTTTTGTTTCCAATGGCATATACTTATTTTATATACTCTTACACAACTCTACTAAGTTTTGTTTAAAATCGGATGACTATAGCATGTAGCTGCAGTACTAATAATTGTTCGAAAAAAAGTTCTAGTGAGAAAAACTTGTTTGTTTCAAATGCAATCGCCTCCAAATTTCGTAATTGTTAGTTTTTTATGCTTTTCCATGATTCCATTTAGTTTGGTCGAACTCGGAGCTCTATAAAGCATAGCTCCCTTTGAAAAGTAAGGTCCGAAAAGTAGTCTTACGGCCCTGTTCTAAATTCCGTGACGGTTTTTGTGTCAACGTTGCTTTTTCTAAGATAAAGTTCACAATTTTATATCAAAAGTAAGCAGAATGTCTATGGCTACTAGATCAGGTCTTTTCGTTTTGACGAATTGGATCCACTTGGCATTGAGCAATCGGTTTCAGCTGCTTAAGCAATTCCGGTTTTCGTCAAACGTAATCTAGTATCCGTTGGAATGCTTGTCTACTTCCTTATAACATAGTTAAGTTTAAAAGTTAACACGAAAACCGACTCAGGATTCAGTACAGGGCCGTTAGACAATTTTTTGTTTGTTAATGGAGGCTGCAAGGGTATATAAAACATCGGCCGAGCCGAAGTGCCAAGTATTTGAGGTGAAGAGTTAAGCTGTAAATGTGTCCATCTTCTAGTCCCGCCTCAATTGCTAAGATAGAATTCGGCGTACATGCTGGCAGCTTAAGTATCCTCTTAATAAAATATCGTTGCAATTGATCTGCCTCGTCGCCTATTTCTCCTCCCCATGTTTGAGCTCCATAACACTGCATCGTTCTGCTAATAGCGTTGAATATTTTCCATTTTGCAGCTAGGCTTAGGGTTCCCTTGTTTAGAAAATTGGCCCACACTGAGTTTATACTCGCCTTCGCTTCTCTCGTTCTTGCTGCTACATGTTTTTTGAAACTTATTGTTGGTGTCAAGACAACTCCAAGGTATTTGTACTCCTGTGCAACCTTTACCTGTTCTGCCGGAAATGTCCAGTTCTCCAATGCTGACAACCTTCCTCCTTTTCGGAACACCATCTTCTTCGGACTTCATTTTGTTAACCTCCATGCCCCACAATGTGCAGTATATCTCCAGTTTTCCAATAATTAGCTGAAGTGTTGAGGGATTGTCCGCTACAATAACAATATCGTCTGCATACAATAGAATCCGAGACATTGTTGTCGCAGCTTTCATTGGCGGATGTATTAGATGATAATCGGATGCCAAGCTCGAAGTATCGCCACATATTTGTTCTAGGGTGGGATCGCCGCTCACGTTAGCCAGCAGCTTTGCGGGTGCATCGCACGGGGAGGTGTAAGTCGACTTGAAATGCAGTAAGCCAGGATCGCGCTGGGTTTGCCATGTTAAACCGATCAGCAACTTTGCCTCACTATATACGTCCCCATAACCACAGGAAAGTTCCTGCCTTACAAGGAAACCCCAATGAAAACTTAAGGGACTTTATTCAAACCTTATTTATTTTTGAACATTACATCGAAATATTAAATTTTAGTAATGAACTTTTGAAGAATGTACTTTTGAAGGGTAAACTATTGAAGGATGGGGTCTTAAAAGTAAATATAAACTACCGAAGAATGAACTAATGAACTTGGGAAAATTAATTATTGAAGAAGGATCTTTTGAAGGATGAACTATTGTAGGATGTAACTTTAGAGGGATGAACTATTGAGGAATGAACTCTTAAAGGATGATTTATTCAGGAATGGATCTTTGGGGGGATGAACTATTGAGGAATGAACTTTTGAAGATTGAACCAATGAAGCTTACAGTTTTGAAGAGTAAACTAATGAACTTTAAAAGCATGAGCTAGTCAAGAATGAACTTTTGAAGGATGATTTGTTTAAGGATGCACTTTTGGAGGGACGAACTATTAAGGAATGAACTAATGAAGCATGAGGTTTTGAAGGGTAAGCTAATGAACTTTTCAAACATATTCTTCTGAAGATGATTTATTCAGGGATAGACTTTTGGACGGATGAACTGTTGGGGAATAAACTTTTTATGAAGTTTTTTAAGGGTAAGCTAGCGAACTTTTGAAGCATAAACTATTGAAGAATGATCTTTTGAAGGGTAAACAATTGAAAGATGAACCTTTGGATGAATGAACTATTGAAAAATAATGTTTTGAAGGATGATTTATTCAAGGTGATTTGTTCATGGATGCACCTTTGGGGTGCTGAGCTTTAATAGAATAAATTAATGAAGAATGAAGATTTGAATATATATGATTTGAACTTTTGAAGCATAAACTATTGAAGAATGAACTTTTGAAGGATCATTTATTCAGGGGTGAACTTTTGGAGGGATGAACTTTTGAAGAATGAACTAATGAAGCATGAACGAAGAAATAATAAACTCTTTAAGACTAAGCTAATGAGGCATGAAGTTTTGAAAGCTAAACTAATGAACTTTTGAAGCTTAAACTGTAGTGTAAACTTTTGAAGGATGCTTTATTCAGGGATGAACCTTTGGAGGGATGAACTATTGAGGAATGAACTGAATGAACCTCTAATGAGTTACCTTTTGAAGGCTGAACTTTTGTACAACGGACCTTTGGCTGGATGAACTATTGAAGAATAATCTTTTAAAGAATGAGCTAATGAGGAATGAATGAAGAATTAACTTTTATAAGGGTAAACTATTGAACTTCTAAAAGATGAACTGTTTAAGAATGAACTTTTAGAGTGTTGAAGAATAAACTTTTTAGTGATGAACAATTACTTTGGAGGAATCAACCATTGAAGTATTAACTTTTGTGGAATAAACTAATGAAGAATGAAGATTTGAAGGGTAAACTAATGAACTTATGATGCATGAACTATTGAAAAATCAACTTTTGAAGGATCATTTATTTAGGGGTGGACTTTTGGATGAGTGTAAAAAAACAAACTTTTGAAGGAGGAATTTTTGAAGAAGGGTGAATTATTGAAGGAATGAATGATGAACTCTTAAGGGATGGAACTTTAGAGAAATGAACTATTGAAGAATGAACTTCTGTAGAATGAGCTAATAAAGAATAAACTTTTGAAAGGATAAACCATTGAACTTCTAAAGAATGAACTGCTGAAGAATGAACTTTTGAAGAAAAACATTTTAAGTGATGAACTATTAAAGATTGGAACTTTGGAGAAATAAACTATTGAGGAATAAACTTTTGTAGAATGAACTTATGAAGAATGAAGTTTTGAAGGGTAAACTAATGAACTTTTGAAGCATCAACTATTGAAGAATGATCTTTTGAACTCTGAACTATTGAAGGATGGGCCTTCGACTGGATGAACTATTGAAGAATGAAATTTTGAAGAATGAACTTTGAAAAATGAACTTCTTTAGATTAAACTATAGAATTTTTAAAAGACAAACTATTGAAGAATGAACTTTTGAAGGGTAAACTATGGAAGGATGGACCTTTGGAGGAATAAACGATAAAAGAATAAACGTTTGAAGAATCATTTTTTGAAGAATGAACTTTTGAAGGAAGGCCTACTGGGTAGTAGTTTTCTTTCCAGGTTTTTCTCCAAATTTAGCTTTTAATTTCTCTAGAAAAATGCTTTGATTTTTGTGTTGTTTCTTTTTACGATCCCAAGGCCAAAAGTTGAGCCACTTGCCAAACTGGCTGGCTGAACTTTTATGGGTCACGAAACACAAATCAAATACATAATAAATTAAGAGTGCGTACTCAACCAAGTACTACTATTCACACGAAAACCATAAATCTCTTTTGATTTGAATGGCTTCTCGGCAACAGGAAGAGAGTGCGCGCCCAAAAAGTAGGCAACTGACGACAACTCACTCAACTGACTCCGGCTCGTTCCGGGCCAAAATGATGAGAAGGCAAAATAAAATATGCCAAAAGGGTACACAAAAACTGTGTTGACACACATAATCAATTAATTTACAGTTAATGTGTGGCGGCAGGTACTTTGGGTGGGCAGCGGGGGGGCGGGTAGCACTTAATAAACTTGAAGGAAAAACCACACAACGAAAAATATGTTAACTGCTGAAGTGGATCTGCTCCTGCTGCTGTGGCCAAACTAATTACTTAACGGCTTTAATGCTGCGTTGGCATTATGTAAACAAGTACAACAGTCCAGACACTGGGGCTGGCTTGGAGGGAGGGAACTTATCTTTGGCCACATCAAATCGCTTTACGCCCACCACCACCACCACCACCACCACCTTTAGGCCCTTTTCCCAGGTTTTTATTTCTTTGTTTTGGGCAAACATTGAAGAGGAGTCGCTGCTGCTGGCGGAGGCGCCCAGCTTGACATTTAATTTTTGACAATAATTATGTGAAAAGGTTGCGGTCCTTGTCGGATTTGTCTGCTGCGTGGTTAACTCTCTCGCTCCCTTCCAGCCATTTCCTAAATAAATTCTTATTTTTTAATGTTTTTTCTTTCTTTTTTGTTTCATTTTTTTTTGGGGTGTAATGATGATATTTATGTTTATGTAGAGCCCCGGCTTAAGGGTCTAATTAGTTTTAGCTGCCAGTTGGCCAAAGAATCCATTAGTTGAAATTAGATTAGGAGAGGGGAAACTAGCTTTAAGATTCCCCTGCATTGAACCGCAACAAATGACCTTAAGGCAGACAGTCAGCCCAATAACCCCGAATCACATCCTCACTCGCAGCGAGTTAAAGTTCAAAGCACGAGCAGCAATTGCAGTGAAACTATTTTAACGAAAGGATTATCCGACTATGTAGGTGACGGCGGCAAGGAGGGAGAAGGAGGATGTATTTCATTTGATTGACAAGCGACAGTCGGGCCGCCAGGCAATGTCATTCACTCCAAAAAACAAGCAATGGGTGGGTGTGTGTGTGTGTGTGTGTGTTGGCTGGCTGCTAAAATGTTGAAATGAATCTCTGCGAGGCTGCGTTGCGGTGAAATACTTTTCAGACATTTGCATAAAAATAATTTGCATTTCAACTACTAACCTCCCCACGCTCCTCCTGCTCCTGCTCCTGCTCCAACCAGGCAGCTAAAAACTGCGCTCAACAATTGAAATTGAATCAGAAAACAAAATCAGCATTCAAGCCGAAAGTAAATGAAAGAGGCGCGCGTGCTTTCTGAGGCAATCCCGCAGCCCCACCCCCAGTTTCCACCCACAAATCACTTGAAATAATTTCGCATTCAACATCAGGCGTCAAAAGCAAGTCAAATGTTTAAAAACTCATTTGAATGCCACAAGGAAAAACGCACAGCTCTGCGGTTCCTCCAGCACCCACCCACTCTTCTCTCTGCGGTCTCAAGACCAAAGTCGGTTAAAAGTTTTGACTACCGACTAGAGGAGCAGGGCGACCACTGCCAGTTCAGAGCCAAAGACAACGCAACATCTTGCAATTTGTTTGGCTTCAAGGTGATGCTAGCAACACCGATTTTCGTCCAAGTTGACTTTGATGAGTGAATTATGTCGGGCTTCGTACACAAATGGAGCTGTGGTGTGCGATGGATGGGGCCACTTTAGCGGCTATTGCGCATCTTCATTCGCGTAAAAGATGACTTTTTGTAAGGGTATGATGTGGCGATGGCAGACTGCAAAGCGGTAGGAAACCAAATATTTGGAAACGGGTTTGGTTTTGGAAAATCAGCTCTGTATTTCAAAAATATTTGAGTGAACTCAGATCAATTTACAGACCTGAGCTTTTCAGACCTGAGTGTCACAAAACTCAGCTTAGCAACTCAGTTCAGCATGCCTGAGAAGCTCAGTTGAATCAATTACAGATCCAATGGTTCATTGAGCGCTCTGCTGTGCGGTCAGTTCAATTTGAACCGGTTCTAAAGGGTGATTTTTTAGCTATTTTCTTTTTTAGCAACACTGGTTTAAACAGCTCACGCACGTTTCGTGTCTTGTTTTACTGTCAAACATCTTCAGTTTGGTCTATAATTTAACCATGAATCGTCTTACAAACGAACAACGCTTGCAAATTATTGAATTTTTTTATCAAAATGCGTGCTCTGTTAAGAAAGTTCATCGCGCGCTTCTTCCATTTTATGGTCAGTTAATCGACCAAAATAAGAGGTATTGGGGCTGGGGCTATTGTGACCAAAAAATTTCGCACCAAATTTACATTGTTGGACATTAAGCCACCAACACGCTTACGTAGCCTTTTAAAGCATAGTTTATCCACCTTATCTACATAAACTATCCAACCGAAACTTTGAGGCATTCTCGAAATTTCAACAAATTCGTTAGCAACAGGGTGGCTGATGAATATTGCTACAAAAAGAAACTCAAATAACTGTTTTTTCAGTGCATGGAATTTATTGTTCTTCTGTTCGTGTTAAAGCTCATTCAATTTTATTAAAAATAGCTCAATTAGTTATAAAAATAATAGTATTTAAATGCTCCCTGGTCGTTTATGCATGCAAAAGTTGAGACAAGAATAGCCTCAATTGTTACTCGAATGGATTACCTTAGTTCATTCAAATTTGTCGGTGTTGTTTTGTAGACAATAACCCAACAAGAAAAAGTCAGGTGCAGTAAGGTCACGCGACCTGGGGGCCAACGGCATTGAGTATCTGTGGGTTGGAAGCACTCCATATACGACAATTTTGTTTGTTTACGTTGCCGTTTAAGTTGAAATGGAGCTGTTTTCGTCCTCTTCAACCATTTGAAGCATCTTCTGGCTAAATTCCAAGCGAATCGGCAAGTCTGCTGCGTTCAGTTTGTCGGCCATTTGAATTTCATAGGGGAATAAGTTCAAGTCATTGTGCATAATTGACTGCAATGACAGTCTGCTTATACCCATTTGAGCAGATAAGTTCCTTGTCGAAACTCTTGGATTGTTTTGTATGGCAGAAGCTATAGCAGCGACTGTTTCCTCCATCCGAACTGTAGGGTTTCGATGGTAAGGTCTTCTTTGAAAAAAAAACTTATTTTCTCTTATCAAGTACCCTTTGCATTTGGCCACGCAACATTTAACTTTTCTACATGGCTCGCTCTCTTTTTTTATATCTACATGCAGCGTGTAGTTGGTCTACATGCCACGTGTAACTTTCTGTTTTCTACATTTTTCGTGTTAAGCTAAGCAGGGCAAAATAGGTTTCGTTTAGAATTGTCGTTTCTACACGCGGCGCGTATATAATTTTGTTTTGCTCTGGACTGGATAACTTAGATCACTTCAACTCGGGGGATGGATTGACTCAAGGATGATTACCTAAGCAGTTATAAACATATTTCCAAATAAATCAAATTTTATTGCAACAAGTTAAATGCAGAACATTATTGGGTCCCTCAAACCGCATGTAAGTTATCTGCAATCGTTCCAGGGGGTAGCCATAATTGATGCCCAATTAGCATCCCCTCTGCATGTATGCATCGTATGTGAGTATGTGACCAATTGAGGTCACTCCGACCACAACCACTAATACTCATAATTGGTATATGAGTGCAGCAGAGAAACAGTGTTGGGCGAGAAAAGAATTTTGCGGTTGAACTAAGCTGGTGGAAGCAAAGGAGCCTACTTAACACGGCCTTTTGTGCAGATTGCCTGCTGATTTAATTCAAATGCAATTTCACCAAGGAGACAATCTCCGCTCTGCTCCATTTAACCCAATTTCCGTCAAAGTAGCAAGTCAATATTAACCCCCCGCACAGAGGCAAACTGTGTGTGAGGCATATGAGTTTCCATGAAAAGAATGAAGAGCCCATAAGAGTGCGGCTTCCGTGTGTGTGTGTGTGTGCGTGGGAGTGTGTGGGTGTGTGTGTGTGTTTTTAATTTTTAATATTTCGCTCGATTAAGTTTACCAATTAAAAGGCAATTTAAATATTAAAGTGTTTTTGGGGTAGGCGGTTGCTCTTCTTCAGTTGCAATATGTTGGGCATCCAATGGCCCTTCCTTTTGCCTGAAAAATGGTAGCAACAACTAACTCCCTTTGATGTTTTCACTCCATCAGACGGTTTTAATTTTGGATGAAACTTCAAACTGCATAAACCTTTTAGCGCCAGTCGCTGCGCTTCTGCGGAAGTAAAAGCACGCCTGCCATAAGAGGGTAAGGCCAGGTTGAAAAGTTGTTTGCAGCTTGTTAGTTGTCCTTGCCACATGTCGCCTCACCCGCTACCACCTGCATGTTAGTTGCAAACCACAGAATTTACCTACGAAAGAATTTCGCTTGCACTTGGCGTAACTAAGCAGCTTTTTGGTGGTTTTTGCACTGCAAAAAAAAAAAAAAGCAATTTACTTATAAATTTTGTACAACAATTTCACGGCAGACAAATGCACCCGCACTTACACTTACCCGCACCCGTACCCGTGGCTAAAGGTCTTTCTGGGGTCGGAGTGGTGTCAGCTATAATTTAATTTAGACAACAGCCAACCGCGCGCCGCGCGCACTCTCACTCAGACATACGACTTTCGGCACCGGAAGACCAACATACCCACCTAGCCACACTCGCACACACTCGCACACACATGCATACAACGTATTGACGTTGACTTGGACTGAGCTAAAGTTGAATGGGAGTTACGACACCGACGACTTCTCAGCGTAAATAATTTATTAGACAGTTTAATTTTCACTTTAAAAATTGCACAAGGTCAGGAGATGGCTAAAGGGCTAATTCAATAGAAATGACTGAAGGGGGAAATAGGTGCGACTGAAGCGGTTAAGACCTTTGATCGATATTAATTTTCTAGCCGGAAAAGACGGGTTGATGATATAGCCAGACCCCCGCTTGAAGTGTAAACTGCTTATAAAAGCAGGAAAATCAAGTTTACTTTTCATTTTTGACATGTTAAGAAAATCCACATATCTTCCTAAATTTAATGGGTTAAGTGTTTCATCCTTAGGTATATATTCGATATACCAAGTTTGGTAACGATCAAAGAATGTTGTAGTTCTCTATGTAATACTTTGCTTAAGTTTTTCAATCAATCACTTGATTCTTCAGTCCCTCTAACTCTTTGGAACGAATCTTATATTATCGGTCAACTTTACCTCAATGTTTAATGATGGCTTCCTTATGAAAAAGCTAACTGATGTCATTTACACCGACCATGATCTTTTCTTATTAAAGATTGTTCGATTAAGATCCTGTCTTAAAGATAGAATTCAAAAAGAAATGCTACGTTCTAATACTTCTAAGCTTGTGTCTTTGTTATACCCTTGCAAAGGGTACTAAAATTTTGACCAGAAGTTTGCAACGCATTGAAATATTCATTTCCGACCCATAAACTATATATATTCTTGATCAGGGCGACGAGTTGAGCCGATTGAGCTTTTTGCGTCCGTGTGTTTGTTTCTAAGCAAACTAGTCTCTCAGTTTTAAAGCCATCGAGCTGAAATTTTGCACAGAGTCATCTGTCTACTGAACGCTGCTAATATGTCGGAACCGACCGGATCGGATGTCTGCAGCGTAGGAAGGATAGTTCGAAAAACTAGTTTTAGTTTTTATACCCTTGCAGAGGTTATTATAAAATTGTCCGGATGTCTGTAACGCATTGAAGGAAGCATCTCCGACCACATAAAGTATATATATTCTTGATCAGCATGACAAGCTGAGTTGATTTAGCCCTGTCCGTCTGTCCGTCTGTTTCTATGCTATCTCCTCCGTCAGTTTTAAAGCTATTCTCACCAAACTTTGCACGAAGTCTTTTGGTACACATACGCTGCACATTTGTCGGAACCGGCCGGATCGGATGACTATAGCATATAGCTGCCATAGGAACGATCGGTCGAAAAACTAGTTTTTTAATGGAAACGCCTCTAAAGTACGTATTTCTTAGTTTACTATCCGTTTTCATGATTTCACTAAGTTTGGTCGAAATCGGATAACTATAGCATATAGCTGCCATAGGAACGATCGGTTGAAAAACTAGTTTTAGTGAGAAAAACTTTTTTGTTTTTAATGAAAACGTTCTTATCACTGGCATACACTTATTTTATATACTTCTACACAATTCTACAAAGTTTTATCAAAATCGGATGACTATGGCATATAGCTGCAGTAAGAATGATCGGTCGAAAAAGAAGTTCTATTGAGAAAAACGTTTTTGTTTTAATTGGGATCGCCTCCAAATTTCGAAATTAACAGTTTGTTATGCTATTCCATGATTGCACTAAGTTTGGTCGAATTCGGACATCGTTATAGTATAGCTATCATAGAAAAGTAAGGTCCAATAAGTAGTCTTAGAAAAACTTTTGTGCAGCTTCTGCAAGGGTATACAAAACTTCGGCCGAGCCGAAGTTAATTTCTTTCCCCTATTTTTATACCCTTGCAGAGGGTATTATAAAATTGTCCGGATGTTTGTAACGCATAGAAGGAAGCATCTCCGACCACATAAAGTATATATATTCTTGATCAGCACGACGAGCTGAGTTGATTTAGCCTTGTCCGTCTGTCCGTCTGTTCGTCTGTTTCTATGCTATCTCCTCCGTCAGTTTTAAAGCTATCCTCACCAAACTTTGCACAAAGTCTTTTGGTACAAATACGCTGCACATTTGTCGGAACCGGCCGGATCGGATGACTATAGCATATAGCTGCCATAGGAACGATCGGTTGAAAAACAAGTCTTAAAGAGAAAAACTTTTTGTTTTTAATGGAAACGCCTCCAAAGTACGTATTTCTTAGTTTACTATCCCTTCCCATGATTTCACTAAGTTTGGTCGAAATCGGATGACTATAGCATATAGCTGCCATAGGAACGATCGGTCGAAAAACTAGTTCTAGTGAGAAAAACTTTTTTGTTTTTAGTGGAAACGTCCTTATCATTGGCATACACTTAATCTATATACTTTTACACAATTCTATAAAGATTGGTCGAAATCGGATGACTATAGCATATAGCTCCCATAGGAACGATCGGTCGAAAAACTAGTTCTAGTGAGAAAAACTTTTTTGTTTTTAATGAAAACGTCCTTATCATTGGCATACACTTATTTTATATACTTTTACACAATTCTACAAAGATTGGTCGAAATCGGATGACTATAGCATATAGCTCCCATAGGAACGATCGGTCGAAAAACTAGTTCTAGTGAGAAAAACTTTTTGTTTTTAATGGAAACGTCCTTATCATTGGCATACACTTAATTTATATACTTTTACACAATTCTACAAAGTTTGGTCGAAATCGGATGACTATAGCATATAGCTCCCATAGGAACGATCGGTTGAAAAACTAGTTCTAGTGAGAAAAACTTTTTTGTTTTTAATGAAAACGTCCTTATCATTGGCATACACTTAATTTATATACTTTTACACAATTCTACAAAGATTGGTCGAAATCGGATGACTATAGCATATAGCTCCCATAGGAACGATCGGTTGAAAAACTAGTTCTAGTGAGAAAAACTTTTTTGTTTTTAATGGAAACGTCCTTATCATTGGCATACACTTATTTTATACTTTTACACAATTCTACAAAGTTTGGTCGAAATCGGATGACTATAGCATATAGCTCCCATAGGAACGATCGGTCGAAAAACTAGTTCTAGTGAGAAAAACTTTTTTGTTTTTAATGAAAACGTCCTTATCATTGGCATACACTTATTTTATATACTTTTACACAATTCTACAAAGTTTGGTCGAAATCGGATGACTATAGCATATAGCTCCCATAGGAACGATCGGTTGAAAAACTAGTTCTAGTGAGAAAAACTTTTTTTGTTTTTATGAAAACGTCCTTATCATTGGCATACACTTATTTTATATACTTCTACACAATTCTACAAAGTTTTATCAAAATCGGATGACTATGCAGCTGCAGTATGAATGATCGGTCCAAAAAGAAGTTCTATTGAGAAAAACGTTTTTGTTTTAATTGGGATCGCCTCCAAATTTCGTAATTAACAGTTTGTTATGCTATTCCATGATTGCACTAAGTTTGGTCGAATTCGGACATCGTTTTAGTATAGCTATCATAGAAAAGTAAGGTCCAAAAAGTAGTCTTAGAAAAACTTTTGTGCAGCTTCTGCAAGGGTATACAAAACTTCGGCCGAGCCGAAGTTAACTTTCCCCTATTTTTTATTTATGGGTTTGTATTTTTTGTATTTATTGGTTTCCAATGCATTTTCATAATTCCACTAGGCTTAGGTTTTGGGTTAGGTTAGTTTAAATAGGCTGCTCGGCAGAGGCCGAGATCACTCAGAGGCTTTTTGGCACATTGTGATGCCTAATATGGTGGGGAAAAGGTTCGGGTGGGGAGGTGTTCCACAACGCCCTCCTCTTTTTTATGGGGACTTCCAGAGTGCAATGTTCCTTTCCCTAGAAAGTCAACTTTAGTTAGCATTGAATGAGATTTTAAGGATCTTGTGGGTGCGATTTAAGTGGAGTGATAGGAGCAAAGCCTCCCCTGCCTCCACTTTCGATTAAGATTTCCACACTCCACACAGAGCAACAAGCAGCATTGTTTGAATCCGCTTATAAAAATCGTCACATTGCTAAATTATGAATTAATTATAATTTATGCAAAATGAAATTGCATTTCTAGCATTTTGTTATGCCAAAGAGAGCTTTGACAGCTGTTTCAAAGCGCCATAAATCTTTTTAACTGTTGTTTAAACTTGACTCTGCTGCTCTTTTATGTGGTTGGGTCTGTTGCTTTTGTTTTTTGTGTTTGTGGAGTTGGCAAATGTGTCAATTAATGGCATTTAAAATACATAAATGTTTTTTAAATTCATATCAATAGATTTTGTGTTCATAAATCATTTGGAAAGTGAAGGGCTTTGAAGGACATTCCGCGATTTCGCTGGAGATCGATCCAACGATTGATTGATGTCAAATTTGGGTTAATCAAACGGCAGCACAATTTGCATGCTAATTATGCATAATATCATCGAGTCTTCTCTGGGTTGTACAATTACGCACACGTTTGACCAGCAGCTGCTGCTGGTCAGCAAAAGCAGCAGCCTGGAAACAGACGATGAAAAGTTTCCCAGTCACGGCGCATGCAAATCAGTTTATCCGTAAATACGCATCGCATTTCAAAACCCATTCAGTTTGGCATGGCATAATAGTATCGTAGGAAGATGATGATGATGATGATGATGCCAATCAATGGCAGCCAAATACTCCGCTCCCAGCCACCTAATAATGCAAACAAGCAGCAACTAGTTAAACACGCCTCGAACTTCCCCGAGTTGTGGTTGTTGCTGTTGCTGTTGCTAGTTGCTGGCTGTCGCCGCCGCTTTGGCTGTGGCTGTTGCTGCTGGAGTTGCTTCAAGTTTTGTTTTATGTATCAATTAATAGTCGGACATTGGCTCGTCTATCAAAATGTATTCAGGTTTGTTTTTGGAGAGCGGTTTGATTAGTTCCCCAAGTCGTTTAAGAGACAACTTTCTGACCTAACCCAATGCCACGAACAGCCCTCTGTGTTTGCATACGCATTTCTATAATCATTTTTGGTTTCCCTTTTCTTTGTTTTTCGTTTATCACTCTTGACTTTGGCCAAATATTTGAACTTGTTGCCTTTTGTCTCGCGCGCTTCTCGTCTCAAATATCCGTTGGTGCCACTTCTTCGACACAAGTTGAACAAAAAATTGATAAATTATCTATTTATACATGGTTTATTTGCATGCATCATGGGGAGATATATCAGTTGGCTTATTAGTTTTACCAAAATGCTAATTCAATTGAATGAAATATTGATGAATGCAAAGAATCAATAAAACTCCGGAATGGTGCAATGTATTGGAAATACATACAAAAAAAAACAACTAAGACAACAGAGTAAACACTCAGTTTTTGTGCCGTTCATCCGGCTAATAGCTGTCTGGTGTTTTGTGATTTGTGTTTTGGTTTTGGGAGGCAGAGACAACAGTTCAATTATTTGTCTGTGGCGCTCACGTCTTTTGTGTTGCTCTGTTTGTTAACTTAATCTTTGGGGTGGCGACCAACTTGTTAGCGATCGCTTAGACTGTGCACACAATGGTGACTTGAAAGATGGGTCAAGGTTGCTACGCTCACCATTCGGCGGGGAAAGTCATATTGATCATTTGATTATTTATGTGAATTTTTATGGCCCTGGGAAATGTGAAAAAATGTGATAGTAGCTTATACAAGTTTGTTATTGAATTGGCTACAAATATGAATGCTATGATAGCAGCCCACCTCCCGCCCAACCGACTGAGAGGCGCGTAATTAAGTAGCTAAAGGTAAATAGGAGATGAACTTAAACTATGCCCCTTCCATATGAGATTTGCTGCCTTTGGGATTCATTTCTGCACAATATGCCAAGTTTTCGGGGAGCATGGACAGCTTGGCTACCCATATTAAAGAGGCTTCTCGCTACAGATTCAGTACACTGAACGAAAAATCAAGCCACTCGGCATCAACTCAAGCCAAAGCGGTGACAGATCCCGGAATGGCTAAAACTAAACCAGACAGGGTTCAAAATTTTGATCCCGGTCTTAGCCTTGCCAAACTAGAGCTAATCCCTATAATTGAACCAACTTTGAAAGACTAAAGACCGATTTCTCATCTCCCACATAGCTGCTATGTGTCAGATAAACTCATAATTTACTCTGTTATTTGTTAGTTTATGGGACAGATCTATAGTATGTTGAAGATGTGAAATCAGCCCTTGGTCTCCTTTAACAAGATGAAACAAACTTTATACATAGTAGTTTTCTCTACTGAAAATAATAGGTTCTTTACCTTTCGCTTAAAAGTACTAGTAACTTTACCTAGAATTTCCCTACTAAGAAAACTTCATGAAGTAAATCCCGAGTTAAAAGAAAATAATAGAAGAAAGGGAGAAGAGAGAAAAGGAAACACTGAGATTACTTCACTGGGACTTGAACTTAGGACCTCGAAAGACTTAAGGGGCACACCTAGTGTGAAATTTCAAAAAAATCGATTTTTCTTTTTTTCATATTTCGGTAGATTACACCTTTAAAAATAACATATTAAAATTTCAAATCGATATCTCAAATAGTTTTTTGAGTTATAGCAATTTAAAGAGCAGCCGCTCGGCAGCTAGAGAGACGATCATTTTATCTTTAAACGCGTTTTTCTCGAAACAGCATTTTCCGAATTTGCTGCAGTGATTACTCAAAAACAAATGATCCGATCAGTATCGAATTTTTTTTTACATGTTCTATATATGTTCTCCGTACAATGACCTATCGGTTTTTGATTTGATCAAAAAATCGAATTTTGGCAGGCCAAAAACGACCAAAATTTTGGGGTAAAATTCGACTTTTTTTTTTTTAAAACGCCGCCATATTGTCAATTTTTGATTTTTTTTTCTTATCGTAGGTCATTGTACAGACAATATTATCTAGTTTAACGAGAATTTTTTTTTTTTAATTTCATCCACGGAAAAGGCCGGAATCACTGCAGCAGTGAAGGAACTTTTTTTTTCGCGCCGTTGGAGATCGACTATAACTTTAAAAATATTTAATTTTTTTTCTTCAAAAATTTCACTGTATATTCTTGAAACATGTATAAATATATTCTTAAAATTTTGAAATAATTGATAAAGTAGTTTTTGTAATAAAAATTCCCAAAAATCACCTTTTTTTAGGCCATCACACTAGGTGTGCCCCTTAACTCACGGCTGTCTGCATCTTAGCGCACTGGAATATCAAGCGCGCGCAAGAGTTAGCGACCAAATTTAAGACAATCCGATTCGGACTAATTCAGGCTTTGGTTAGGTAAGGTTCGACATCTTAAGCCTCTTCGGGCCCATTGCGATGACATATATATTCACCTGCTACTTAGGGGGTCCTCGTTACTGAACCATTGTGTAGACCGAATGAGTTTTAATTGAGCTGGTATTTCTAGCTCGGATGTCACCAAAAGGTTAGGTAGTAGAGATTGACCTAGTGTCCTAAGTCTCCTTCTACTCATGGTGGGGCAATGGTAGAGAAGTTGTTCAACTGTTTCTTCCTCTTCTTCGTACCTGAAGCTTTTGTAAAAATCATAGATAGATTTTATTTTCACAACTAGTTGAATACCCGGCGTTGCCCGTGTCCTTTGCATTGTTAGAATATGATTCTTATAAAAGCGTTTATAAGCAAGTTTTAAACTGGCTGCAAATAGATATTAATCGTTTTACATTGGGGATAACTACGAATATTAGCCGGCCGGGTGGCTCAGAGGCTAGTGTGCGCGACCGCTGTGCATGAGGTCGTGGGTTCGATCCCGCCTCGGAACATCTAATGAAAAGTTTTTTCTTTGAATAAACTTTACACCCGGCCACACCTCTTAGCTGTTGGCGCCAGCTTTGCAGTAATTAGCCATGAAAAAGCTTCTCAAATTGCCGTTCGGATTCGGCGTTAAACTACAGGTCCCATTCTCTTGTGCTAAAATTAGAAGCGCAAAAGCCAAGAGATTGAGAGAGGCTCGGCTTTGGCCCTTTGGGGCTGTGTCATCTTGACAAGCTAATTTTACTTTTACTTTACTTAATTAAATTCTAAAACTTGTAAAACGTCTAACACTCATACTTCTTCTTCTTCTTCTTCTTATTTGGCCCGATATTTCTATCACAACCGTTTGATGGTCTCGGCTGCTATTAATATAAATACCAATTTTCTTATCGAAAGGTGTAGATCTGAACCACTTCTAAACCGTTTTTTGTTGCTTTCGCACCGGTTTACTAAATACATAGCCTATGATTCTTTCCTGGTCGATATGAACATACTGTCAAATACCGTAAAGATCGGTTCGGCGGCATAAGGTACAAATATATGTATATTTGTACCCATAAAGTACAAATATACATACATCTTCTTCTTCTTATTTGGACCGATATTTCAATCACAACCGTTTGACGATCTCGGCCGCTGCAATGAATGCCCGCCACTCGCCGCTGTCTTGTGCGAGCTGGCACCAGTTGGTCAGTTTAAGTGCCTCAATGTCTTTCAGCACCTGATTTTCCCAACTAAGTTTCTTTTCCCTAATTCGTTCGCCTTCCGCCTGAAACCTTTTTTTTACTGGAGCTTCTTTATCCATACGAGTAACATGTCCAATTCAGCTCAGCCGCTGTTGTTTTATGAGCTTGACTAGATCAGTGTCCCCATGGAGCTCATACAGTTCGTGGTTCATACGGGTGCGGAACTCATCCCAAAAACTTACAGGTTCATCAATCCTTCGAAGGACTTTTCTCTCGAATACGCCGATCGCCTTCTCATCCACTGTTGTTAATGTCCATGCTTCTGCGCCGTATTGTAGGACTTGTATAGCGCAATTTTCGTTTTTCAAGAGAGGGCTCTGTTCTTGAACTCTTAACTAAGCCCGTAGTAACATCGGTTTGCAAGAGTTATTCTTCTTCGGATCGCCAGACTGATGTTGTTGTCGCTGGTAATCTTCGTTCCGAGGTAGACAAAGTCCTTTACAACGTTAATGTCGTACTCTCCTATTGCAACAGATTGTCCAAGACACGTAGCCTCACTGCGCTCTGAGACTAGGAACTTCGTCTTTTCCTCATTTACCTGTCCTCCATGGGTACCGAAACGTCCGTCTGTTTCTAAAACGTAGAAGATTTTATGAACGCTCACTGCTATTTCTCTCCATATTCAATGTCGAAATCGGACATCATAAGATAGCTGTCAAGAAAAGTAGTCTTAGTTAGAAAAACGTTTTTGTTTTCAATGGAAATGTCCTCAAAATTGGCTTGTATTTGTTTTATATGCTCCCACACAATTCAACAAAGTTTGGCCAAAATCGGATGACTATAGCATATAGCTGCCATAGGAACAATCGGTCGAAAAACTAGTTCTTATGGAAAAACTATTTTTGTTTTCAATGGAATCGTCCCTTACGTTGGCATATATTTGTTTTGTATACTTTTACACTATTCTACAAAGTTTTTTTCAAAATCGCATATAGCTGCAGTATGAATGATCGTTCGAAAAAGAAGTTCTAGTGAGAAAACCTTTTTTGTTTTAAACGGAATTGCCTTCAAAAAATGTACATGTTAGTTTGTTATGCTTTTCCATGATTCCACTAAATTTGGTCAAAATCGGACTTCTATATAGAATAGCTCCCATGGAAAAGTAAGGTCCGAAAAGTAGTCTTATTTAGAAAAACAAACTGCAAGAGTATACATAACACCAGGGAGCCGAGGTTAACTTTCCCCTAATTTTATTTTTGTGTACTTGAGATGAAGTGTCAGACTATACTAGTCCTGCGTCGATTCCCAATGTATAGTTCGGCTTGCTATCTGGCAGGTTGAGTATCCTTTTTAAGTAGAATCGCTGCAATTGGTCTACCTCTTCCATTATTTCTCCACCCCAGACTTGAGCTCCATAGCACTGACCCGTTCTGTTTA
Source organism: Lordiphosa collinella (assembly GCA_018904265.1). NCBI lineage: Eukaryota > Metazoa > Arthropoda > Insecta > Diptera > Drosophilidae > Lordiphosa > Lordiphosa collinella. The sequence goes on along the minus strand of JAEIFV010000106.1, from coordinate 444,854 downwards.
CTGTGTTAGAATCCATTTAGATGCTAGGTTTACGGTTCCTTTATTTATAAAATTCGCCCACACCGAGTTTATTCTCGCCATTGCTTTTTTTTCAGGATAACCCAAAGGTATTTGTACTCCGGTACCACCTTCACGAGTTCCTCCTGAAACGTCCAGTTCTCCGATGCTGCCAGTCTGCCGTCTTTTCTAAACTCCATAATTTCGGACTTTGCCTTATTGACTTCCATGCCGTACAATATTCAGTATGTCTCTAGATTATTGATCATTTGCTGTAGGGTTGAAGAATTGTCAGCTGCGTTCACAATATCATCTGCGTACATTAATGTGGGTTTCACAAAATGTTTATTTCTCGGGATAATACATAGGAATATAACTTAATGGTAATTGCAGATGATTAATTAAAACTAAAACATAGTTGGCTTCCACTTTGTTCTTCACTTAAACTCCTTGTTCGACTTATTGGTATCTACACTCAACGACTCCCTTTTCTCTTCTCCCCACACGCGATCTTCCTTCACTCACTCGCCCGCCGCTAGTGTGACCAACTCGCACAAAGCTCAAAACGCCTGCATGTCTGCCTGACACTACCCCATTCCCACATTAATACCCTAATGTTTGTGTTTTCGATATACAGGCCACCTCCCAAGTGTTCGTGCAGATCATAAGACATCCTTGCTTTACTCCATTTATTGTTTGAAAATTCTCAGAAAGCTTGTATCCAGTCCAAACAGCGCAATACTTTTGCGTGTATACTTTTTCTATAAACAGTATTTTTTTCCTCGGCACGCCATGTCGTTCGAGCTTGTACATATATCAGATGTTTGCGGGGTACTCGGTGAAAGGCTGAGAAGGAAAAGAAATCATAGTAACTGACGTCTAGGCGTGCAGCGTGACCCGTCATGGTACCCACCAGATGCGAAATGTGTTTCCTTCTGTGACGTAAAAGCGTGGTAGTACGCTTTAGGCTTTATGTTCGCCAACAGAATTTTGTAGATTTTTATCTTGAGGCATTAACAATTAAGTTCAAATTGTTGTTTCTTTGTTTTTATAGTTCAGAAGTACCCATAGATCGCGAACATAGAACGACTGAAAAACTGGGTATGAGGCGATGCTTACAGAAGTCCCTTCTATCAGAATTTGAGGGTCTCATCCCGGGTTTTTTCCAAAACATGTTAGTCTCTCAGCATGAAAAAAGCTCGGTGGTGCAGATAGTAAAAACGTAGTCTTACAACGGCATGATCGTGAGTTCAAGTCTCCTTCAAAGCATAGATTTCATTAGTGGTCGGCAATGTAAGCAGTGACGTTGGCGACATTTTAGCGAGTCCAGTAGTATTTGTGAGTCAACAGAGAGAAGGAAAATTTGTGTCCGTGCTCTTATAACTGGCTATCTGTCCAACCTTAAAAGAGAAGCTTTTGAAAGCAATATGTTTGAATACTTTCTGAGCGTTCAGAGGCAACTTCTCTGTTCACATTGCCGATCTCTGCTTAAAAGGTCTTGTTATTTTTGTGATTTTCTAAAATATGTTTGAAAAACAAAAGTCTAATTCGTCAAACTCAAAAAAAGCAAGCGAGATGAGCGTAATGAGAAGCCAAGAAACTTCTTCGCAAACGAAGCTCAGGAGAATGCAGCAGTTAATTCGTCAAGCGGATCTAAGAGCTGCCAACACTTCAGCAATCGACGGCAGCAAAAAGCTGAACACATCACATACCACAGTGCTGTTGAAACTCCGAAACAATCACAAGCGCGACTTCACAAACAAGTGAAGCGGAAAGACAGGCTTAGATCAGGCCCGGCCAACCATAGCCCCTGGGGCCCGAAGTCACTCGCCGATACACACCGAATGCTTGCCGAAGTCAATCATCACTGAGTGTCAGAGTGAGTTAGACATACTTTTCTGTCATCTCTATTTGGCCGAGCCTGTCTCATATCTGCAGAAACGCTAGAGCAGGCGAGCAATCGACGCCAGCAATTTGCTATATACATAGCATCCCAGAGAGGGTGCTGAGTCTGCGCAACAATCTCAATAGCGGTTTGATAAACAAGTGGAATGGCAGGCCTGGTTAAGATCTACAGAAACGGCAGAGCAGACGAGCAATCGACGCCAGCAACTTACTGCTAGTCTTTAATAACTATACACCGCTTACCAAGTGCACATTTTTTAAATTACTTACTTTCAAACTTAAAGAAACTGCCTCTCGAAACATTACTGGAAAATAGGTAACTTTGTCATCTTATGCCAAGGATTGCAACACACTTGAATCGTTTAAGCAAGGGAATGGCTGTCTGGATACGTCTTTTTATGTACCATTCCGAATGATGACATACCATAAAAAAGATGCATCATTGTAAACGCTTAGGCAAAACTCCTGCGGGAGTTTACAGAGATATCATCAACATTTCATTAATATTTAAATTTAACTAATTTGTACCTCGAAGGGTCACCCAGCTACTTAAGCAAGACCCGAACCCAGCCCAAGACAAGTCAAGTGTTATCGATATGTCTTAATGAGGCGACATGTGCTTCGTATTATTAATGGCCTAGTCCCCGGCACGGGCTTAGGTTTCTGCAACTGTCTGTTGGCCTATCGTTCAACCCGAAGCAATGCTAATGATATAATAATTTTGGCAATGACAGAAAAATTTAGCGAACATTTTCGAAAGAGCCGAAACATGCATATGTAAAAATGCAAAAATTACAGGAAATTGGACACAAAAAAACAAAACAAGTTGGAGATTATGCAAGTGGGCCCAGAGCAGAGAGAACACAAATGTGGATGAACGATTGACGAATGATTGGCTGGGTCTGGATGTTGTTGCTGTTGGGCTTGGGTATTAATTACATCCGCACTAGGCAGTGGCGATATGCTTTAAGGTGGCGTATGGGAACTTGAATTAATTGAAAGGCCGAGCCAGCTGAAAGCCCAAGCCCGATGCGGCGACACGATGCGTTCGATCAGAGAGCAAGTTTCGAACCTTTGTATAAAACGCGTGGTGGGTCAGGTTGGGGGCATCATTGAACGGTTGGACATCGAGGGCTTAAGCACGACCAACGTAAAGATGAATGTAAGTTAAGTGTGAAGTGATAAAACGATACAAGTGAACGATCCCAGCGAAAAGTGATAACAAATATATATTTTTTTTTATGTTCTTTTTTGTGAAGTTTCTGTGCGTCTTATTGGCGCTGGCCATTTGTGGATTATGCCAAGCGGATATATCACTGAAGCTGCAACAGCAACCACAACAACAGCAACAGCAATACTACAAGACAGGCGGCTTCCAGGAGAGTAATTATGGCAACTCTGGCTATCAAATCTTTGAGGTGCACAATCATGCATACTTGCCACCCCATGAGGAGTTACATATACAACAGCAACAACCGCAACAGCAGCAACAACAGCCACCACAACAGCAACTGCAAAATGATGATAGCTTAGACGTTTCTTTCCTGAGTTTTGCCGATGCTCCTGCTGCTGCCGTGCCCTTCCCTTCCAACTATCAGCATGACTTTCAGAGTCAACAGCCTGCCACTGTAGCCACGCCACAGCAAAGCTATCAGGCTCCTGGATATCTGCCACCAACCACCACAACAGTTACCAGTCAAGTAGCCAAATCAGCTTCAAACTACCAGGCACCCGACTATCTACCTCCACATAAACCACAACAGGAGCAAGTCTATAGAGCACCTGCTTATCTGCCACCCACTAGCAGCAGCAGTAGCAACACCGCCACCGCTTCGGTTGCTGCAGTTCAATCACAAAATACTGTAGCCGAGTACCGTGCACCTGGCTATCTACCACCTGGCTATGAGTTTTCTAATCCAGAAGTGAAGCAAGTGACACTGTTGCAGCCTGTACAACAACATCAGCAGCAGCCAGCAACAACTGCCGCCACTGCTGAGTATCGGGCACCTGGATATTTGCCACCTGGCTATGATTTTGCTAACCCAGACCAGGTGCCAGTTTCAGTTGTTCAAAGTGTTGCTCCGGTGCAGCAACAGCAGCAACATGCTGCGCCGGTGCAGCAACAGCAGCATCATGTTGCGCCTGTGCAGCAACAGCAGCATCATGTTGCGCCTGTGCAGCAACAACATCATGTGGCTCCTGTCCAGCAACAGCAACAGCAATATGTGGCTCCTGTGCAGCAGCATCGACATGTTGCTGCAGTGCCACAACAACAACAGCATCAAGTGGCTCCTCTGCAGCAACAGCCACAGCATCAAGTGGCTCCTCTGCAGCAACAGCCACAGCATCATGTGGCTTCTGTGCAGCAGCAGCAACATGTCGCTCCTGTGCAACAGCTCCAACATATTGCTCATAAGCAACAAGAGCATCATGCAGCTCCTGTACAACAACAAGTTGACAAATACCGTGCTCCGGACTATCTGCCTCCTAGTTATGAGCAACCCAAGCAGCTGCAGACTCAACACCAGACCATCAGCTATCAGCAACATCAACCACAACAACAACATTTGCAGGTAGCAACCACCCAAGCCACACTCAGTCATGCTGGAACTTTGCCCTTGTCTACTGCCCACACTAATGCTGGCGTGACACATGTTGCTCCGGTGCCGACACAGCACAATGTTGCTGCTGTGCAGCCTGTAAACGAGTATCGTGCTCCGGACTATCTACCTCCCAGCTATGAGCAACCTAAGCAATTGCAGGCTCAACCCCAGCCTCAGTCCATCATCTATCAGCAACAACAACAACAGCAGCAGCAACAACAGTTGCCACAGGTGGCCACCACCCAAGCCACACTCAGTTATCCTGGTTCTCTACCAGATGGTTATGAGTTCAGCAAACCAGAAAATGCAGAGGCAGCCATTGCAGAGCTCCATAGCTTACAAACTCAAACAAAATTGCTTAAGCAACAGCAACAGCAGCAACAACAGCAGTTACACTTACAGCAACAGCAACAATTGGTCGTACAGTCACAACAACAGGGTGCCGACATAGTGTATGGCAAACCCAAAACCCAACAGCAACCTTTGGCACCACAGACAACAACGGCAACAGCAACCGCACTGACAGCAACAGGTGGCGCTTATCAGGCTCAGGGTTATTTGCCACCAGTTAGTGTGGCGGCAACACAACAGCAACCATTGGCACCACTGACAACCACGGCAACAGCAACAGGCGGCGCTTATCAGGCTCAGGGTTATTTGCCACCAGTAAATGTGGCGGCAACAGCTACGGTTTACCGCCACAATCAACAGCAGCAACATCAGCAACATCAACAGCAGTACAATGCACCTGGGTATCTGCCACCTGTGCCAGCTCCCGCTCCTGCTCCTTTACCCATTCCTGCTCCCTTACCCACCCAAGTCACACACATCCATTCACTAAGCAGCTACATGAACACGGTGCAACCCTTTACACGTTATGCTCAACAAGTACATCAGCAACATCATCATCATCACCAACAACACCACCATCAGCAGCAATCTCAAGTCATCGAAGTGGCTCCCATGTATCGTGAACAATCCAAACGTCCACGATTCTATGCCCCAGCCATGTCCTATGTACGCAACGCTTTGCCCCAGTCACCTCGTGTGATCACACAGAAACTGCAACCAGTTGCTGCTCCTGCTCCTGCTCCTGCTTTAAGCCTGCAAGCCCAACAATCGTTGCAAAAATTCATGCCCAAAGATATACAAATGGCTGTCAATGTAGCTGTAGCAGCTGCTGCACCCACTCCTCGACGTGGCAGCTCCAAAGTGCGTACCGTACAGATAGTGAAACCTCATGCCGTGCGCACTTTCAAGGTATTGGAGACTCTGGATCACAGTGGCGTGAAAACCATCAAAATACTGGGTGCCACCAATGAGCAGCCGCAGGGTCATCATCATGTGGTAAAGGTGGTCACCGAAACGGGAGCCCAAGGTGTGGAGAATCATGTGCAAACGGTTAAAATCTATGATGATCAGCAGGAGTATCGGGGCTACCTGCCGCCAGTACAGGGACGTCCCAGACGTCAGGCGAAGACATTGCGTCTGCTGCCCGTGCCCAGGCTGCTGTGAGGTCCCCCCCTAACCTCAATTAGGTCTTCCCTAGCACTGATTAGTTGTATTAGTTGTAAAATTTCATCATCAATGTTTTTTTTTTTACCTACCTCATTTCGCATGCATTTGTGTTGAATGGGCCATCATTTGCATGCACAGAAACTCGAAACGAAATGCCTTACCCAATAAAATTATTTAGTATATGTAAATATGTAATTTAACTGTCTGTCGTCTGGCATTATTAAAGGGTTAAGAAAGATGCATGGATTATCGTGCACATTCATTAGGTAGCCGGAGGCGTGTCTCTGACCTTCGTTTTGGGGTTTTTCTTTTACGTTTCCGCTGAAAAACTACGACTGGCGAAAGGCAAACTCGATTATTGATTTGTGATTGTGAATCTGCATATGTTTTGGTATGGTGTAAGGGCTTTTATGAAGCCAATGAATCGCTCGACAGTCACTGATGTGACATAAGTTGATCAATGATCAATAAAGCAGCTACTAAAGAGGCCCAATGTCAACTCAATGTTGACTTTCTTAAGCAACGCCTAGTTTTTATGTCATTTTAAATGGGTAGCAAGGGTATCAAGATATAGTGCCAAGAAGTACATGACACTTAATTCGTATTTCTATTACAAAAAGCTTGATTTCAAACCTTAAAACAAGAATTTATGTATATAAACACTCTTATTCTGAACTCGAGTCAATCCCAATGTGTTCTTGAAACATGAAATTAAACAGTTAGAAGATGTTTTTAAAACTAAGGCCCCAAAAATTCTTAAACTTATATCAATTCCAATCTGTACTCAATCAAATATGTGTGATAAGATCCAAGGGTCGAAAACGTTTCTTTTTCAAAAGAAGTAAGAAAGTTGGTCAAGCCCGACTGTAATGTACTCTGTACCTCCTTAAGTTTTTGTATATATTTGATCAATTTTAAGTTGGATGCCACACAACGTGCTAAGGTGTGTGAAGTGCTGCCCATCGCTGATGCGGCCACTGCTGCCCAGCATAATTGTTTGTTTTCCTTATAGCTAGACTATTGTTCATCCGATCTCCACCAATCCTTTGGTGGATCGATAAATTATCATGGTTAATAAACATGACTGAAAGGTACGGACCATCTGACTATAAAACTGTGGGAGAAATATAAAAGTAAAAGCGCTCTTGAGCTTATTCCGTTTTGCTCTAGAATTTTTTAAGCATGTAACGCTCTTGGGAGTTATAAGGGAGGGCGAACAAATTCGGGAAAAGAAAAAGACAGGGATGACTGAATCAAAGATGGAAAGATCAGCTGTTGGAAATATTGAGGCGCTTGAGGTGACCAACTGGTGACCGCCCGCACAAAGCAAAATGCGAGTGGCGGGTATTTATAGCGGCGGCCAAGACCGTCAAACGGTTGTGATTGAAATATCGGGTTAAATAATAAGAAGAAGATCGGGCTGTCTTTCTCGGGCCATAACTATTGTCTCGGGCCGAAACTATTGTCCGTTTCCTACGGAGTTAAGAAAATGCTTTCGACCAATACCATATATATGCGTTGACCGAAACCGAATTTTGTTTTAAATGGATAATCTGGTTAAAAGAGCATTAACTTGAGTATTATATAGTTTTAAATTAAGACTATTTGGCTTTTGGCACATAAAGTACTTAATATAGGCTTATACTGAGCTCTAAAAGTAGAGGAAGATGGGGTTTGTGATCATAGTTTTGTTTTTCGAACATAAATCCGCCAAAAATCAATATTTATACTCTGTACCAAAGGTACATAGAGTATAATAAGTTTGTGCAAAAGCCATGTCCGTCTGTCCGTCTGTCTGTCCGTATGAACGCACAGATCTCAGAGATGGCTTCTTATACTTGCAGGCAGTTCAAGTTTATATTCAATTTTTGCCACGCCCCCTCCAGGCCCCGCAAATTGGAAAAAACGTAATATCTCCCATAGTTTTATAGATAGAAGGTTCGTTCCTTCTGGACACATTTAGTAATTAGGATTAATAATCGATCCGCCAAAGGAATGGAAGAGATCGGATGAACGGTTGTCGAGTTATAATGAAAACAAACAATTATGGGCAGCACCGGTCGCAACGGTAATGGGCAGCACTTCACAGGTACAGAGTATGTTATAGTCGGGCTTGACCGACTTTCTTTCTTGTTTTTGTAGTCTAGTGTAAAAAAGTACTAAAAATTGTTGTATCTAAAAGTTGAAGGTTCAGGACAGAATGACGACAATTTTGCGTCGTTTGACACCTCGCTAAACAAAATCGGTCCAGTAGTTTTGGCTGAATCGCGGCCGCCATTTTGATAAACGTGGTTTCGAGAAAAGCGCGTTTAAAGTTTGCAGTGGCTAAGACATTTGGGTCACCTTGAGTCACTAAAAGGGCTATATCTCCAAAACTAATTCGAGTTTTCGAAAATCGTTTTGGGAAAATAATTTTGAATATCTGAGCTATGAAAAAAAAGCAAAAAAAAAAAGTCGATTTTTTTTACCGGCCCAACTTGTACTACCCGCTTAAATTGGTGAACCGAACCTCATTATTCGAGAAAGAGGTCCGGTTCGGGTTCAGGTTTGAGGAGTCAAAAATAATACCCGAGCCCGAATCTATCCGGTTCTCAGAGGTTCGGTTCCGGACGGGTTTGCAGCCTTTGTTGAGATACATAACAGAATGAAATGTCAAAATAAGGCGAAGCTTTTTGTGAATGATTTGCACATGTGTGGCACAGAACTGCAATGCGTTGTCATTAATGCGTACTAAGTATTTTTTTTGAGTACGCATACGCACACATACGCATTAGAAATAGTAGGCTACGCATACGCACACTACGCATCATGATGTAATAAGTATAAGGTGGTCCAGTCATGAGAGCAGCTCTCTCGATTAGTCACCTATTGTCAGTACTTAACAGGCTGTTAACAGAAAAGGCTCGTATCGGACGAAATTTTTCGGATTTTTTTGTTTGTTGCTTTAACCCTTACGTGAGCAGAAAAAAAATGGCCTTTTGCATTTATTGTCGTGCGAGTATTAATACTGAGGGAGTAAATTTTATTCATGTGGGAAGATTTCTTAGGATGCAGTTTTGGTCCAAATGAAAAAATCTGCCATACACATTTTAAAGCTACCGATTGGAAGCTTTTAACCAACAAAGGCCAGGTATCGAATAGAAGAAGTCTCATGCCAGATGCAATACCAGAGCCGGAGCGTGAACCGAAAATCATTTGACATGGGGCATAGGTTGTTACAGTAGGCTGCAAATGTACCCCACTGCCAGTCTAAAGGTTAAACACAGAAAATGTTACGGACGGGGCCACCTTATACTAATTTCATCATGCTACGCATTACAAAAAAAATTAGTATGCGTAGTACGTTGACGCAAAAGTTATAGTCATACGTACGCTGAACCATTAGGAAAAGTACGCATTATATACGCTCTCAAACTGAGCAGTAGGCATTTACATTTTGCTTCATTTTGTACTTTATTTATGCTTCATTTTTGCGTACTTTGTAATTTCTATAGGAAATTTAAAAGTCTTTGTTAAATTTTGCTGTTGTTTTACTTAGCAATATACTTAGTTAGTCAGTTTATCGTATTATGAGTTAATTTTAACCAAAAACTTTTCCTCGCTGTTTTAATTTTAAACAAGATAATCGAATTTTTCCGGTGTGGTGTTGCTGCTTTCAACAAGGTCTTGAAGAATCTTTGCTGGTGGTGGCCTCTCGCTGTCATGAGCCAGATAATAAGATGCCAGGCTGATGGATACTCCTCAGTTCCAGACTGGCCGTTGGATTGTCTCCATCACTGAACTGAGGAAGTAAAAGAGTGTTAAAATGCATTTCGGTTTAAATATATGTTCGAATTTTACCCGAACCCTTGGTGTATACAACTCCTAGTTACATCAGAAATCCACGGCTCCTGGACAAGTTCTATATCCATTTTGCCGGAGGATTGGCGAAGTAGAAGTGCAGCGGTTGTTGCTTTACGACGATAACAATCTATTTGGAAACTCCGTATCTATTTGAGTCAGTAAAGAAGCCCAAAAGATGGTATATAGTCGGAACCCGTAGAAATAAACAGCCATGCTCCCGCTTTCACTTAATTTTGCGATTTGCGATTTAAGCCAATTCGTACGATTTCAATTCAGAGCGCTCCGAAATTCGCCAGTTTTTATTATCGATAATGTTCCATTTCCAACTTGTTTTGCGTCACTTCACATTACAAAAATAGCTGATGAGCGCCTATCGATAGTCATATATCGATATATACCTCAGCCAAATCGCAAATTGTGGTTTTTGTGAGCAGTTTAACCCCTTGCTCAGTTTCGTATGCAAAATGAGTAGGAGACTCCGTAGGAATAATCCTAAAATGTTAAAGAACTAAATAAAAATAGTTCCGTGGGTTGTCTGTTTGTGCATCAACCTATAATTAGCATTTACTTTTCATTTCACGGACTCGGATGACGCCGGTTTAAAAACGAACCTCGGAGCACCAACTTTTACGATTTGCCGATCAAATCGCAAAGTTTTTGCGAAAGCGAAAATGGGAGCATGGCTGAAGTCACTGTGCTCCTATTGTATAGTGGTAAGCTCTGTATCATTTCTTCTTCACTTTGCTCTTTTCCTCAACGCTATCTACTAGGTAAGCAAGGGTCGTAGGATCTGTCTTACAGACTTACATGTAAACCCGCTGGAACGCATAGTTTAACGTTCCGCCGCACTTGGCTGAGTATTCTGCAGATTCTTTATCTAGCTAAAATTTGACCAGAGTGGTTGCCGGCTTAAGCGCTCCGTTTTGATCACCGTCCAATTTTTGGTAAAGAGCGCTTGGGTTAAGCATTCTCATAAGCTTTAATATTTTTCGGGTTCCGCTGGGAGTACGGGTTTCTTTGGGTTCCCTGGTCTTCGATTCCACGACTTAAAACTAAAGCTATTAAAAGTAATTTGCTGATATGTATATGTCCGAAAAGTTTCCTTTTTATCCAAATTTGTATACAAATTTGTCCAAATCATTTGCCTGTAGGACCTATACGCATTGAAAAAAGCGTAGTGTTTGTAAGCTTCAAATTTAAAAACGTAGTTTGCGTACTTATGAAGTATGCGTATTGAGTTCTAAGGAAGGACATAGCGCCATCTGTCATTCATTCTGTGGTATAAAATATCCTTAACGACCCATTTTCACGAGACTTTGAAATATATAGATTTTTTATTGTTTATTCTAGAAGTCGCTTTTGTAATTAAAGTTCTGCTATTTACATTAATTTTGGGCTAAATATAAAACAACTTAAGGGCCATTTCCGAAGCTCACAAAAAAAGGATTCAAAATAAGCATAATGTTCGGCTTTTCTTTATTATTAAACTAAGGGTCGGCAATGGGGGCAGAGAAGCAAGTCTTACGAAGCTTATCAACAAGCTCTTTTCTACAAAGTTCGTCAAAAAACTCTTTCCTACAGTTTCTCTCTCTTAAAAGTTTTATAATGCTTATTCTGCCTTAACCGTGTTTTACACGGTGAAGCAAACTTCATAAGGTTTTTCAAAAAGCTGTTGCTTGTTGGAAAGGGGTGTAGAGGGGCAAGCAATACCACTGCACCTCTTTCCTACAAACAAAAACAGCCTGAAGTTTCCTTCACCGTGTAAGTCACGTCTTACTCAGTAGGAAAAAGCTGTCAATGTGTATACTACGAATTGTATACTACCTTTTTTCTCAGTGACCAGTGGCAACTTCTCTGCTGACATTGCCGACCCTTTTGGAACAGTGGACAGTTAAAAGTAAGGCCCTTAACACAGTACTGAACAGACAACCTGCCTGCCTAAAATCCCTGATTCAGTTAAAAATTAGTTCCTATCGCTTGACAAAGTCCAACCAAATTCCACCCCTGTGGGCGCCCACAAATATATAAGGATCCAGTTCGATACCCTCGCGTGTGCGTGCATTGACCCGCACCTCAAAGCGTTGCACAATCGCCGCCAAAGCTGACTTGGCCTGGGCCAAGCCCAAACGCATGCCCACACACTGACGCGGACCATTGCCGAAGCCCAGAAAGACACCCAATTTCTGGTAGCTCTTAAGGCCACCGTTGAGAAAGCGTTCTGGTCGAAATACCGAAGGTTCGGGATAAAAGTTGGGATCATGATGCAGGCCATAGATGGGTATCATGATGTTATCGCCGGGGTGGATACGTAAAGGTTCGCTATGATAGGTGCCCTCAAAGGTATAGGGCTCGGTGCAGGTCTTGGAGGCCCAACCGCCAGCCGGATAGATGCGTAAGCTTTCTGAGAGGGTTACAATTAGTTATGGAATAGTTGAGCGCAAGTCATCATACCATTAAAACAGGCACTCAAATAGGGCAGCTCATTGAGTACATCAAAGTCGGGCAGACCATTGCCGTGGGGAGAGACTTCCTTCAGCTCTAGCCAAAGGCGTTGCTGACACTCCGGATAGCGTCCCAACTGTACGGACAATAATTAAGGCTAAGTTGTGGGTTCCAAAGAGTTTCCATTTACCAGCAACAGACAATGCGCTATGGTCGAGGAGGTGGTATCCAGGCCATCGAACATAAAGGTCATGGCATGCGAGGTGAGCTGGGTCTCGCTCAGCCGGTGCTCCCGCTGTAGTTCCAGCAGATGATTGATGAAATCATTCCGTTCCTGATGCTCCACACGCCTCAAGCGAAACGCCTGACTTATAAGCTGTCCAAAGAAGAGATCGTACGACTGGGGAAACACCTTGGGACGCAACCAGCGTGGCAGGCTGGGAAAAATCCCATTGAGTGCACCAGCTATGGCCAGACCAGGATTATCATTGGACATCTCGCGATTGTGTTTGATAATGGGCAAGGGTTTCTCACTGAAGCTACCCGCCTGGATGCCCAAAACACAATCGAACAGACTCTCGCCGGTGAAACGCAAAGCCAGCTGTGGAAGAGTAGGCACAACTGAACCATTAGAAACCCCGGAGCAACCACTCTCCCTAACTCACATCCATGCCATCCTGTGGCTTACCCAAGCTCGCCTCCTGCTCTATAAATTCACACAGATCATGGCAGACGCGCTGCATGATGGCGCAGGTGGTGCGTATGCGTCCATTGGTTAACAGCGAGGAGAAAATGGCACGCTCTCGGCGCCACTCATCGCCATCGAGCACAAAGGGATTGCAGCAGACGAGCTTGTCCTTGCGTGTGTCAATCATGCGCGAAGCATCGTTGTCCATAAAGTGCCGGAAGCCACTGACAAACACCTCGTACACCAGTTTGGGCTCCAGCAACAGCAATTTGGGGGAACGCAACAGAAAGGTGCCCACATAGCTGTCGCTTTCACGATATTTCCTGCCTCAAGGAAACGAATCATCATCTGTAAAGGAAGCTCTTCTAGCAGGTACCTACATATACAGATCCCGCATGTCCAGGGTAAAATGCTGTCGCGGCCATACAATATTGGGAAAAGAGCCGAGCAGGGGTAGAGCGCTAGGCTCCCTCACTCCACGCCTGCGCCAGTGACCAAAGTTCCATGTTGAGAAAATGTAGAGTAGGATCAGTAGAGCCACCACCAGCAGCAGCAACACTGTATAACACATGACTGAGGCCTACGAGCAATTGATTCACTGCCAAGCGTTCCGGATTCGTTTTCATTGTCAATGCCAATCAAAATGTACTCTACTTGACGGGGTCGTAGTCCGCTTAGACTGCGTGCCAGCCACCCACTAACATTGCGCAATGACGCTTGGCGTGTCTAAGTGAGGGCCCCCTTCCTCCTTCACATTATCGCATTAGAAACTAAACTGTGCGGCGGTTTGATGAGTCCAGAATTGAAAAGTCTAGTATGGGCAGCGACTACAGATTGACTGATGCTGATCACAGTTATTATTGCTGCCGGAAAGAGTAGGCAGGTTTTGTAAGCGGCAATTTATATTAGAGAAAATTCTACCCCGATTCCTTAAGGCTATATCGCTAAGTTCCATTCGAAGAACAGCTAAAATATGCAAGAGTGGCGGCTTTCCATCACCATTCTTCCACTAGAATTGATGTCAAAAAAGAGATATCAAGCAATTCAGTTCTCAAATTAAGAGAACGAGGACACCTCGGGACACTCAATTATACTTAGACGGGATTTACACGGTGAAGCGGGGATTCACACGGGTTTTAAATGGTCAAGCAAACTTCATCAAGTTTTTCTTAAATGCTCTTGTTTAAAGAAAAGAGGTTTAGAGAGGCACCACTACACTTCTTTCCTACAAACCAAAGCTTCATGAAGTTTGCTTCATCTTACTAATCCCGACTTAAACTAGTGCTCTTAAAATAGAAAACAATCAGAAACTTGATTAGAAACAGGGTAATCCCGGATATTCTTGAGCCGAGCCCACAAAAAAAGTTTTATTTGACCCAAGAATCCCAAATTGAATCCCAAAAAAAGGATCACTTTAAGCGTGGTCGGCATTATTCTGTTTTCAACTTGCGATGAAAAAGTTATCATTCACAAATTATTATTGGACGAAATAAACTTTAGTGACTATTCTTTAGTTAGAAAGTATGACAATGTTTTGAAAAACTTGAATAATTTGGTAACACTCATCTTTATCAATGTCATAGACAATTTATGCGATCTGCTGCTTGTTAACAATCGTTTTACACGGCCATAAAATAATCAACTGACCCTTTCAAATGGAAACAAACTAGGTCTATGGTCTTTTGTCAATGCTTTTGATTGATTTGTTCGCTGATCAATGAATGTGTTTGGACATAAATGTGAATGAAATCAATGAAGTCGTCACACCTGTCACTTATGTGACATAAGAGACCAAACAATTGAAAGCGGTTCCCAAGCAAGAGCTTTGCTTCGAGTCTCGGGCGCTTGATTGGCCACAAAATTGGCAACTCAATTTGCTTAAAGTCGGAAGCCGGCTACATTAATCATCCATACGTAAATTATGTTCGCAAGCATCTTTCACATGTGAATCTTCCTTTCCTTTATGACATTGACATGGTTGGTCTGGCTGGTCTATGCATGACCAATTGACCCATTAACGATTAGCGATTAAATGACTTGAGGTCAAAACAAACAAAGCGGATTAAATTTTTAACTATGGCCCCTGTAAATGTGAATGAAGTAAGACAAAACAAGCACCGAAAAAGCGATTATTATCCAACATGGATATTATGCAATCCGGCGCTAAGAATGCCATAATGGTAAAAGTTTTCTAGAATATGCTGAACCAAACCGAAAGCACGGTTTGGTTCACTTCATTGACTTCCATTACGACGTGAAGTGCAAGATTCGATATTGGGTTCTAATATGGACGTTGACGTACAATGCACAGTAAGTTCAAGTGGCCCTTGCGACACCAAGCCGAAGCCTGTTACAAGGCAAAATAGCAGCCCACCTCCCGCCCAACCAACCGAGAGGCGCAGCCGCCAACGTGCTACACAAAAGCCAGATCGAAAAGTACAAAATAATGTTAAGTACGGGCCAAATGAGTTAAAATAGCGGTTTTAAAAGCAGGAAGAGAAAGTTCCGAATTGATTAAGCGGTAAAGTTTGTTGTAATCAGCACAGAGGACACGAAACGGATCATGCAAAGCATAGTTAGTAGTACAATGTTTTAGAGATAAGGGGACAAAGTTACGGGACATTCTACAAGGAACATTAAGATTAATTTGGCTAACCAACTCCGATGAGTCGATTTCGCCATTAATTAGTCTATGTATGAAGATTGCACCAAGCATAAGTTTACGGTTAAGGTAAGGAAGGAAGATTCATTAAAAGTAGTCTACTAGAGTAAGATGGTAAACGGACCTCAGGATTCCAGCCTAAGCGACGAAGGGCAAACAATAAGAATTGCTTTTGCACTGATTCTATTCTATCTTGATGGGTCGAATATTGCGGAGACCACACACTTGAACCATACTCAAGTGAAGGACGGACAAGAGAAGTGTAAATAATCTTGGTAGTGTAGGGATCGTCAAATTCTTTCGACCACCGCTTAATAAACCCAAGAACACTTCTGGCCTTATTAACAGTAGCAGTTACATGAGAGTTAAATTTAAGTTGATGGTCAAGAATAACCCCAAGATCATTTACTAAGGCTCTCATTACATAACTCTGTAGCTTATTCCAGTCCGCGCCGTTGAGGATGTCAACTATTTCGTGCGGTCGTAGGGTACATTTTCCAAAAATTAAAAGCCGGAGTTCTCGTAGAATGGGGCAAGTTCCCATTAAATGAATGACATTTAATAGCTCACTCAAGTTGCACAGAGGGCAGTTTGTTTTTCTCCTTGTAACATTTGGTATGAAATTCAATTTGAATATTTCACCTCTGGCCATAAAAATGTTTCGTATTCCTTCAATGGAAACCTCATCAGAGAAATAGTTATTCTCACCCAGATCGTAATGCAGCTGCCTATAGATCAGTCGCTCTGAGCTTCTCTGGGATTCTTCAACAAATTGGATCCTATATGCTGCCTGCATTTTAATGGTGATGTTTCTAGCCCAAGTTTTCCAAGACGCGGTATCTTCCAAATTCAGTCGCATTCCGTACTCCGCGGCTAAATTGTCCCACTCTCTGAAGCATTGCAGACGATCTTTTAACAAATATTCTGCTAAGATCCTAGGTACCCTTCTTTCCTCCATATTTTTGACTTTTTGCATGTAGTCGAAATGCAGATTAACTGTATAGAGATGCAGAGGCGATAGTCCCGTCTCCAGATATAACATTCTGTTCGGCGTGTACTGTGGCAGACGAACAATTTTCTTAAGAAAGTACCTTTGAAGACTCTCTACCTCATCGTATCGCCGTATCCCCCATACTTGTGCACCATAACACATTATTGCTCACACTGCGGCAATAAACAATTTGTATTTTGTGCTAGTTGGAACGTCCTTTTTGCCTAGTATCGATTTCCAAGTACTATTAATAGCTACTTTGGAGTCTTTTAGCTTTTCTCCCAGGTGAAAGTTAAATTGAGCATTGTGATGAATCCAGACTCCTAAATATTTGTACGACTTCACAACCTCCAAGTCAGTCTCACCCAGTTTTCATTTTTCAGCAGATGCGAGCCTTCTCCAATATTTTTTAAAAATTAGCACCTTTGACTTTTCGCAATTAATCGTTAGACCCCAAACATTGCAATACTCTTGTAGAACGTTGATAGTGTCTTGCATAGCTTTTAGTGATTTAGCAAAAACCACTATATCATCTGCGTATAACAATGTTTTAATCTCCAGACCGCTTATTGTGATTCCTGTTTGGAAGAAATTCCACTAAATCATTTAAAAATATTGAAAAGAGGATAGGGCTCAGTAGGTATCCTTGCTTAACTCCAGAGTCAGTAGGGAACCACTCAGAAAGCCTTGCACCGTCCCACACTGCTGCTTCATTGTTTTCATACATACTTTGCAAGGTTTTTATAAATTTTGTGCAAATGCCGATATGGCTCAGCTTATACATTAGAGTCCTTCTATCAAGTGAGTCAAAGGCAGCCTTAAAATCCACGAAGAAGGCATAGAGTTTTTTGTTGTTGTCCAGGTTGGTTCGTGCAATGGTATCCAGACAGAAAACATTATCTACAGTGGAATAACCTTTTCGAAATCCAGACTGAAACCCTGTTACCTAGACTCTACCTAGACGTTCGAGAAGAACTGCAGAGAATACTTTGGCTATTGCGTTCTGAAAGGTAATTCCCCTGTAGTTACTGGTTACTTCTGGATCGCCTTTCTTGAAAATTGGGAAAATTATGGCTTTCTGGAAACTATTGGGGGCTTTCCTGGTTTGCAGTATATTGTTGTACGCTTCTGCTAGTCTTTGTAGGAATGAAGGTGACGAAAATTTTATAAATTCAGCCGGTATGCGATCAGGTCCAGGTGCTTTATTATCTTTTATATTAGCGACAATACCAGAAATTTCTTGTGCTGTTATTTTTCCATCTAGTGCTTCATTAACTATGCTTGGTAGATCATATTGCAAGGGCTGCTTCGAGCTAAATTTAAGTAGGCTGCCAAAATAGTTGGTCAACTGAGCGGCGGCCACTCCTATGCCTTTTACGAAAGATATTCCATTTAACCTTCTAATGGTGCTCCAGTACGTCTTGCTGACCCTTTACAAACCACACAAATTGATGATTGAACAAAACTTGACAAGAGGCTTACCTGTGGGGAAAAGTATAAATCAAACACTCTTAGAGTCCAATTTCCCAATGTACGTTTTATATTTCAAGTACTTTGAGAAATCGACCCTAGTTTTTTCCAATTTATACGCATATATAATTGTAATTAAGGTATTTATTTATATTAAAATCCTTTTTTTTTGTTAATTTTCTCTTGATTTTTTTTGTATGACACTTTACATCAAGTTGTTGTATGTAATTGATTAAATTTATGTTTTGGTTTTAACTAAAAGTTTCATACATAGACGACAAATGGTTTAGATGCGGGTTTAAGTATGAATACGCATAATTAAGCTAATTGAACAAGTAATGCCAATTGTTGTATGTATGTAGGTATGTAAGTATGTATATATGTTAGCTTTAACTGGAAAATCAATGTGCATATGGAGGACAAGTATAAAAAACGTTTCATTTAAAGTTACATCTGGCCAGCAGCAGCAATCCCAAGCGAATCTACAAATACTTTACAGGGGAGTAGGAGTCGATTCTGGATTTGTATCTAAATATATATATATATATATATGTATATAGAGCTTTATGTTTTGTCAAATATGTACAAAAATATATGGTTTATGTATGTATATGATTTGTGTTCCTTTTACTTTGCACTGTGTTTCTTTTCACTTTTGTGTGTGGGAGTTTCTGAAGTTGAAAAATAGATTTAGTTTAGATTTGTATATGGATATGTTTTTTTTTTTTTTTTTTTGTATTGGCTACTGCAAGTGGAATGAACAAATTGGAAGTATAAAAAAGAGTACAAAATGAAGAAATAATGTTGGCCTGCGCACATCGATCTCTGGTTTGCCATTTGCAATGGTTTTAAGACATATATTTTTATGGTTTTGTTTATGTTTTTAGTTTAAATATCACGGCATTCAGCTGAGGTCTGATCTGATCTATTCTCTGTATGTGTGTGTTTTTTTGTAAAATTTTTTGATTTACTATTATTAGATATTAAACATAAATGAATGATACAAAACAAAATAGATGCGAAATTAAACTAGAAATAAGGTGATACTAAAAAAGAATAGCTAGAAGACTTAATTTACTTCGGCCGTGCCGAAGATTGTATATCCTTGCCACATGGTGGGATTAGATCGTCAGATCTGGAAGTGATAAATGCTAAATTTCGATTTGATTTTTAACCACTCGATACAAAAACTTTGAGCACCCATTGAAATGCCTTTCCGCGCCTCAAGGCAAGTCGGTTTGCTACACTGTTAACTGAAGAATGAACACCCTGAGGGTATTCACAAGCTTTGTCTTAAGCAGCAAACTTTTTAGATTCTGCATATATTTCTTTGAGTTACTTTAGTATATCTCTGGAGCAAATTACAATAATTTAAGCTCAACTTTGAAACACAAGAGAAATCTTTTAAATTCTTTCCTGGATAGTTAATCCATAAACTCTCGAGCGAATTACAATAAGTTAAGCTGAACTTTCAAACACCAAAAAGGCTTTTCAAATTCTGCCCCTATATCTTGAGTTACGTTTCCCTTCTCTGGATAATTGCTTCATGAATTCTCGAGTGAAATACAATTATTAAAGCTGAAATTTCCAACACCAAAAATAACTTTTAAATTCTGCCCCTATATCTAAAGTTACGTTGGTATATATGGCTTCTCTGGATAGCTGGTCCATGAATTCTTAAGTGAAATACAATTATAAAATCAGAACTTTTAAATACCAAAAAGAGTTTTTAAATTCTGCCCCTATATCTTGAGTTACTTTAGTATATTAAGCTTCCCTGGATAGTTAGTCCATGAACTCTCGAGCGAATTACAATAATTTAAGCTGAACTTTTAAATACCAAAAAGAGTTTTTAAATTCTGCCCCTATATCTTGAGTTACTTTAGTATATTAAGCTTCCCTGGATAGTTAGTCCATGAACTCTCGAGCGATTACATAATTTAAGCAAGTTTAAATACAAACAAAAGAGTTTTAAATTCGCCCTGAGTTACTTTAGTATATTAAGCTTCCCTGGATAGTTAGTCCATGAACTCTCAAGCCAATTACAATAATTTAAGCGGAACTTTTAAATACCAAAAAGAGTTTTCAAATTCTGCCCCTATATCTTGAGTTACTTTAGTATATTAAGCTTCCCTGGATAGTTAGTCCATGAACTCTCGAGCGAATTACAATAATTTAAGCTGAACTTTTAAATACCAAAAAGAGTTTTCAAATTCTGCCCCTATATCTTGAGTTACTTTAGTATATTAAGCTTCCCTGGATAGTTAGTCCATGAACTCTCGAAGCGAATTACAATAATTTAAGCTGAACTTTTAAATACCAAAAAGAGTTTTCAAATTCTGCCCCTATATCTTGAGTTACTTTAGTATATTAAGCTTCCCTGGATAGTTAGTCCATGAACTCTCGAGCGAATTACAATAATTTAAGCTGAACTTTTAAATACCAAAAAGAGTTTTTAAATTCTGCCCCTATATCTTGAGTTACTTTAGTATATTAAGCTTCCCTGGATAGTTAGTCCATGAACTCTCGAGCGAATTACAATAATTTAAGCTGAAATTGAAAATACCAAAAAGAATTTTTAATTTCTGCCCCTATATCTTGAGTTACTGTACTCACAAGCTTTGTTTCAACACGTAATTAAATTTAAAAGCAGCAAACCTTTAAAATTCTGCAGCAGGTAGACTCCCAAGGTTTGTAGCCCGTTAGCGGCTTGGGTTTTGATTCAAAACTTAGTTTATAGCTTTTATGGATCATTAAAACATTAGAGCAGGCATGCCCAAAAGCAGCATAGGGCAGAGCACTCACCAATCCTCACAAAGAAATTGGGTAAGGCAACAACAAAATCACATGAAATTGTTGTTGGTCAGTTTGCTTGCGAGCGCAAAGTTTGCGCTCATGTGCCAATTTAAGAAGAGAACAAACCCGGGTTTTGTTCTACGCGACGCGTACACAGGAAATCGTTTGAATGTGTGTCGTTTTGTATACTTCGCGCCCTGCATGTATACGATCATTGATTTTCTATCTTCGGTGCAATTACAAAAACATTACGTACCCAAAGAGCATAAGGTTGGGCATCGCAGCATTAGAGCATATATTTTTGTTCAAATTTAGCAAGAAGTTTTGAAATGAGGAACTTTTTGGCTTTATTTTTGTTGAAGAGGAAGCTATTCGTGGCGTTAATTTCTGTATTGTCATTGGTAAACCAGGGATGAAAACCGGTTCTGAAGCGAACCGAACCGCTTTTTCCAGCTGGTGAACCGAACCGCAAACCGAACCGGCTTCCTTTCAGAAATGCTGAACCGAACCGAAAACCACAAAGAAAAACGGTTCGGTTCGGTTCAGTTCTCTGATTAGTTTGAAAACGTGAATCGCTTTCCTTTTGCCAATGATACCTACTTTTTAACTTCGTTTTAGTTCGACCCTCTACCAAAGGGATCACTGATAGACCGAATTGATCCTTAGAAGAGATAAAGCCATTAAGAATGACTTGACACAAATTGTACAACATGTACTCCTGTAAGTCTACCGCAATTGCGGGCTGATCTCTTAATGTACCTGTCACCAGTCTACATTCTGTTCCTAAAAGTTGATAATCATTTAATCTTAGCCAGGAGAGTTTTTTCTCTTCTTGCCGACATTCTCCGTTTTCGAAGTGCATTCCTTGAACTTATAGACGAGTCCTATGAATGCGACTTCAAAAGTTTTGGACATTTTTATAAGAATCTTAAAGATACTCAGATGGTTTATAGGAATTCAATTTCCAAAGTGTACGAAAAGTCACATTACGACAGAAATCGTAATAAAGTCGAACTTCTCTATTAAGAACTTCTGTACAATGAAGTTTTCTTTATAGCGAATTAACTTCCAGAACACTGCAATTTCGTTCAATATTCTAACTATTCTATATTACGAATTTTCTATATAACGTAGTTAATATTTTTCCCCTTAAGATTCGCTATACAGAAGTTCGACTGTATTTCATAATATGCCTATATGAACCACTGAACCAAACCAATACCCCGGTTCAGCTAGCTGCAAAAACCATGTAATGAACCGAACCGGCGGCACTGAACCGAACCAGTACTTATTTTCAAGTGATTTTCATCCCTGTGGTAAACTTGACTTGTTTTATTTTGCTTTCCAAATCTTAATATCCTGCATTTGAATAAGATTTCCAACAAACGGTTTAGGAAATTATGAAAGATTTACATTGGTTGAACCGAATCTAATATGAAAAAAGGGGCGCGAACTGGTTTTGCGGGGCCTTGGTCAAAAACATGGCTCGCAAAATATGTTCAACCAATTTATTTTGTGCTGTCTGCTCACCAAAATGACAGGTACAAACTAAGCAGACTCGCTCACTCGCTGAACATCCCAGCGGGGCAGAGCTGAATGAGGTTATTCCACAACATGCTTTACAGTAAGCGTCCACGTAATGGGACTTCGCGCTACGTGTCGAATACAGAGTTGTGGGTAGAGATTTACAATCTCATTAAACAGTGTCCAAGGTTGTAAAGTATTTGCTATACAAATCCATATCAGTCCAGTCAAATTAGGGTTTCACCTCGGAATGAGAGATAACAAAGTGAAATTTCGCATACACCTTCATTTTGATGTTGTAAAGCAGAGGCAGGCAAAAAATACATTAACATTATTGCATTGGTGTGTGTGAGAGCAGCACATAAGTTTCTCTCAATTTCAGTAGCAACGACGGCGTCGCGGCGTAGGAAAGCAAGAAACGCAGCGGCGCTTGTACAGCTTATACTATGTGTGTCGGAGCAGCGCTTCTTTGAGATTTTTCGTATGCACACGAGATGGGAATGTGCCTGTCCCTGTTGTAAAGGTTGTCTCCAAAAGTCTCATAAAATTTCGATGCGGCGTCGTAAGTTATTCAGGGTCTAAGGTCACCAAAATCAGTTGTTCGCGATTATCTCGACTTCCATAGCTTCAATGATGTTAACATCTATTATAAAAGTAGGTAAGTCTTATTAAATGAATATACTAGATAAAAGCGAAATGTTATTATATATAAAGTATTAACTAATAAATAATTGAAATTACTTAGTTATTGTTAATGATATTTTAATGATTTAATAACTTTATACAAGGTATTATTCACGGTTGACCTTGCATTACATTCGGTATGGCTGTGCGCTGTGGTCTCTCAGTTTTCTACTTCAGTCACGGTTGGGCGTATGAAAAATTTTATAAAACGAAATTTGTTGCAAATTTTATGCTCTACAATTTTTATAATAGATGTTAACATCATTGGAGCTATATAAGCCAAGTTAGTGGCAAACAACTGATTTTGGTAACTTTTGACCTTGAATAACTCACGACGCCGCAATGAGATTTTATGAGACTTTTGAGGCAACCTTTAGAACATCAAAATGAAGGTGTATACGAGATTTCAGACGTTGACCCCTTTTTTTTTTTTTGCTTATTTGACTGGGCTATATATATAGTGTGGATGCGTGCACAGTTAGTCCACTCACAAATTTCCAATTAGAGTATCGTGTTGGGAACTGAGCGAATACTTCCTCGCCAACATTTTCTCCTATAGTATATTGAGATGTAATCTAAAGCCGAAGTGTTGTCTGTTATAAGCGCACTTTTCCGATGGCATAAAACTCTGTTTTGAAATCAGGAGGCCTACTAAAACGGGCCTACTACAGGATTGTAATCCATACTTGAGTGCTGTGCCAGCCTACAAAGTTTTAAAGAGAGCATCGATCTTGTAATGTGCTTTTGCGCCGCTGGGCTTCTCTCGTGTTTTCTGTTTTATAGTACCCGACGAGAGAAACACACAAAGCTGTCTTTCGATAACGTTTTAAAGTGGAAAACTATGTTGGACTCTCAGCAGCAACTGAGCCAAACGAGCCAAGTGTGTTTTTCGTTTTAGAAGCAAACTAGCACGCATACACACTTGCAGTTTACATGCGCAAAAGAAACTTTCTGTAGCGGCTGCCCAGCAAAGTGACTCTTGAAAAGAAATGAAGAAAGTAAGCAAAGTGAAAGGTCAGAAGCGAAAGATTATTTTGGCTCCCTTTTTCAGGGTGTCCTAAAGTAACTGTTTACTGTCTGTAAAAGGTTAAGTTTTTTGTTGATAAAATCTTAACACTCAGTACAGTACAGTACACTCAGTCTCAGTACATTTCCTTTCGATCTTAGATCGATAAATATGCCGAATTTGGCCATTATATTGCACAAATCATAAAATTCTTGAAACTTGTATGCCATATACGAACCTTTAACTTTGGCTTCGGTCTGTAAACCAAACCCCAATGCTTTAGGGCAGCGTTGGGCAACGCTCAGCTCTTCTGTCCCTCGCAGCCCGGCTAGTTATGCTGGCTTAAAAGTAATGACAACAATAAAATACGGCCACAAAAATCTGCTGCCCACCTCTGCTTTAAGAGAAGCAAACTGCTCGATGGTAGGGTTTAAACTACCGCTTTGGTTCACCGCGGAACGCGGATATGTTTCGGTTCTTTCTTATATGAATTTTTTTTTTAAATTTCTTCTAGGAATTCTAGAAAACTACTTAAAAGTCTTATTGTAAGTGTACACAAAGAAAAAATGCATAATTTTTGATGACCCATTGAATGATTTTGGTATTCATTTGAACTTTATATTAAAATAAACATTCAATGTTAAATTGATCTTGGATATTCATCCAAAAGGGGCGGAAAATCTTCAAATATATATTATAATACCAAAAAAAGTATATTAATTACTATCCAACCCTAATGGATTTGCTTTTTTCTGTGTACTTATTTAAAATCGGTTGTGCTGGCAATAACTGCCTTAGAACCTTGAAAACGTTACGTATCTTCGCAACAGTAGCTGACTAAGCTAACGAACAGAAGCTGACCAACCTCAGAAAAGCAAAGAGCACATCCCTTAACCTTTTCAAACTCTTAGGGCCAATTTCTCTACATAGAGATATCTGCCATATAAACTAACAACCCTCTAGTAAGACTGGGGTCAGTCACAGTATTTGTGTCAACCCAGCGTTGTCGTGACGACAACGATTGAGGCTTATGTAGCTTTTCTGCATGGCATTTCGTCAATCGAGCGTCGCTCATGTCGGTTCCTGCATGGCATTGCGTCGACCTAGCGTGCCTGGGGAGTCGTTAACATATTGAGCAAACATCGCCTTGCAAAATACGTCAGTCGAACACATTGTAAGAGGTATAAGGGTGGGTCGACGACAGTCACAAAATCGTCGACGGAACGTTGATACAGTGTTGGTCGGCAGTACTAGAGGGAAATAACAGAGTAAATTGTAAGTTTATGTGACACATAGCAATTCATATATGGATGAAGAGAAATCGGCCCTTAAATATGCACCAGCAACCGAAATTATGATAAAACCAGGGATGCAAAACCGTTCTGAAACGAATATTTGTCATCATTCTGCACTCGTTTCATGAACGTTGCAGTTCAAATTGTAAGAGTTTCCAGAATAACCTGCAAATTCCTACTAAAGCAAGGGATGTATTTTCTACTGCAGTTTTAAAGATATTAATACATGATCTTCTCGATTTTAGAATGATCATTTTGTTTTCTGAACGCCCTAGTAGCTGAGAATCCAATAGATATGCTTCCTGCTCTTGGAATAAAACGAAACGCCCTTAATTTCCGTGCGGTTAGCATACCAGCTTTTAACATTTTGGTTCTCAGTTCGGATTATTAACACAAGTCACCGTTTGTATACCTGAGATGGGAACCTTCCTTAAGAAAATACTTCGTAGGTACATTCACTAAGACTCACTCTTGGGCTCATTATGTGTATTTCAGTTCTTTATCTAAGTCGTAAGACTTTACGAAATGGTGCACCTATTCAAAAGTTATTTTAAAGGTGAAATTGCTAGATAAAAAGTGTTTAAGTTCTTCAGAAGGATAAAGGGACAAAATGCATATAAATCTGATTTAAGCGGAATAGCGGATAGACTCTAAGGGCCACTAGGTGACCATTTTTTAAACAAAGCCCTTTCTAAACAAGGGTCATGTAAGCTTTAGTTCATGATTCAAAAGACATAAAAAGGGGAAGGACTCAGAGGGCGCAAAGGGCCACTAGCTGCCTATTTTTTAAGCAAATCTCTTTCTTAAATACGTTTGGATGACTACAAAACAGACAATCGGACACTTGTCTAAAACGACCTGCAAGGATATACAAAATAGCTAAAATTTATAGAAGAACAAGCACCAAAAGCTAAGTTTAAGGTTTTTCGGCATTGGGATTATCAAACAAATGCCCACAGATGCGACGCAAATTGATATTTCCAACGATCAGCGTCGCCCCCTGTCGCATTAGACGTTGTGCCGTCGGCCTCTGGATTAACTCTCACAAATTTTGCCTACCCAAGGCTTTGACCCTTGGCTTTGACTTATGCGCCGCCGCCTCGGTCTCGGAATCATCATCATCATCATCGTCTTCTTCTTCATCCTCCTCATCGACGTCGTCTTCATCATCATCGTCCTCATCGCCTGGTAGTGTTACAACTGCAGTGCTGGCACTGAAATGCATTAAATTGGTATCAATCAGCCCTCCATTGGTGAGACTTAGCGGTGGCGATGACTGCGATGGTGGACCCTCCAACGAGAGTCGACTATTGGTACTGATGCTGCTCAGGCTTAGCTGATCATCAAAGACATCGATGTTCACCACCGTGGCCAGTTCAGTGGTTGTACTGTTGTCCGCCGTGGAGAAGCCACTTGTTGAGGGCTTTGGGGAAGACACATTTTCCGAAGGTTGTTGATGGCTGCTCAAATTGTTGTTGGTTTTGCCACCTTTGGCCTTACTGCCCGCTGTGGTGGGTATAATGTTGTTGTTGGTGTTGTTATTATTATTGTTGTTGTTGTTATGTGGCAAACCATCCAACTGATCCGTGGTAAAGAATTGGGCTGTAAAGATGTAGAGAATCAAGTGGTTATTAAGAGGTCAGTACCAAAACGGCTTTTGCATAGGTTCTAACAGATAACTGATTAAATAGAGTTGATTTGAACAAAAACAAGAGTTGATTTGAACAAAAACAGCAATCGTGGGTTTGATATTTCTCTAAATTGCTTTGCCTCTGCTTTTGATCAGGAGCGCAAGTCGAAGCTGCTGCTTTTGATCCAAAGCACAAGTCACGACAAAAGTGGCTCGTGACTGTCTTCTGCTTTTGCGATTTCGAATCGTTGGTGATTCAATAGTGAAAACTGAAAAGTTAAGTTTGGTAAAAGGCTATTCACACTGAGCACATCTAACATCTTTCATCCAAAATTATGAGTCATAGAACTTTGCTCGGTCAAAATTTGAAATGTATGCAGCATATTTTTATAAGACACTGATTCACTTAACAATTTGACAAAACAAAAATTTTAAAAAGTTGGCATAGAAAATAGTTGTTAAGCATTTTAACTCAGGATGTGGGATGTTAGATGAAAGATGTGCTCAGTGTGAATAGCCTATAAACAGAGCTCCCAAAATATGCTCAACCAAAATTTTACAAGCTGTCTGCTCACTGAAATAACAGGGAAAAATTAGACAGACTCGCTCACTCTCTGAACAGAACACTTAACATTTGTGTCTCTCGTGTTTTCTGTTTTATGCTGATGAGTGAGAGAACACACGAAGCGCTCTTGCGACAACAGTTTGAATGGGATATTTTTGCTCGGCGCTCCTCAACTGAGCCTCAGCAACTGAGCAAAACGATTTGCGTTAAGGCACAAAGTGTCTTTTTATACCCTTGCAGAGGGTATTATAAAATTGTCCGGATGTTTGTAACGCATTGAAGGAACCATCTCCGACCACATAAAGTATATATATTCTTGATCAGCATGACAAGCTGAGTTCATTTAGCCTTGTCCGTCTGTCCGTCCGTCCGTCTGTCCGTCTGTCTGTTTCTATGGTATTTCCTCCGTCAGTTTTAGAGCTATCCTCACCAAACTTTGCACGAAGTCTTTTGGTACAAATACGCTGCACATTTGTCGGAACCGGCCGGATCGGATGACTATAGCATATAGCTGCCATAGGAACGATCGGTCAAAAAACTAGTTTTAGTGAAAAAAACTTTTTTGTTTTTTAAGGAAACGCCTCCAAAATCCGTATTTCTTAGTTTACTACCCTTTTCCATGATTTCACTAAGTTTGGTCGAAATCGGATGACTATAGCATATAGCTGCCATAGGAACGATCGGTCGAAAAACTACTTCGAGTGAGGAAAACTTTTTTGTTTATAATGAAAACGTCGTTTTTATTGGCATATTCTTATTTTATATACTTTAACACATTTCTACAAAGTTTTATCAAAATCGGATGACTATAGCATATAGCTGCAGTATGAATGATCGGTCGAAAAAGAAGTTCTAGTAAGAAAAACTTTTTTGTTTTAAATGGGATCGCCTCCAAATTTCGTAATTAACAGTGTATTATGCTTTTCCATGATTTCACCAAGCTTGGTCGATATAAAGTATAGCTCCCAGAGAAAAGTAAGGTCCGAAAAAAGTCTTATTTAGAAAAACAAACTGAAAGGGTATACAAAACTTCGACAGAGCCGAAGTTAACTTTCCCCTATTTTTTTTTTGTTGTTTCGTTAGTGCTTTGTTGTTGCTTTATTTCATCAGAGGCAAAGCGTGAAAGAGTGAGAGAGAGAGAGAGAGAGAAATGGTCACTTGCTGGGACGTTAATCTGTGCGTATGAATATACATATGTTCATAATTAAACTCATGACGACTCATGACGACGGACCTGCTGCACGCAATTCTGAAATAGCACAACTAAAGCGAACGCGCAACACACATACATGCACAAAAGTCACTCTCACTGATTTCAAGTCTCGTGTGAGCGCGTACATAAAGAGAGCGACAAGAAGCTCTCGCTGAGTAAAAACAGGTTTAAAGCAGAGGCAGGCAAGAAATACATCCACATTTTTGCATTGGTATGTGTGAGAGCAGCGCAAAAATTTCTCTCTTTTCCAGTAGCAACGACTGCGTCGCGAACACGTAACGCAGCGGAGCTTTAACAGTTTATACCGTGTGTGTGGAAGCAGCGCAGCTTTGAGATTTTTCGTATGCAAGCCAGATAGCAAGCTGCCGGCCCCTGGTTTAAAGTGTCTTTTTGATCCCGTTGTCAATTGTGTCTGCGAGCAACAGTTTTTTTTGGGACTTTCTGCAAAAAAGGACCACTTCTTGCGAGCTCTGCCTATAAATGATAATGGATGTTGATTATTTCATCAATAACACTAGGCAACAAGGTACAGTATCTTGAATGGTTGGTAGTGATTCTAGATGATTGAAAAAAATCATTTCAAAGCAAAGGACTGCTACTTTCCGATGGAATCAAAGAGAGTCCAAACAATAGAATAGATTCCCCGAAAAACGCTTTTAGCACTTTTAGCAACTTTAAGCTCAAAATAATAAAAATTTCGACGTGATGGACAATTTCTGAAAACGCAGTCTTGCTTAGCACACTAAAACCGAATTTTTTTTGCCTTGTGTAATTATCCCTTTTCCCCTTCAAACATCAAAGACGCCCTTCTTTTATGGTAGTTTTAACTAAAATTGCATTTATTTAAATATACATAGATTTTAATTTAATTAATTTGTAAATTTCCTCATTTTGTTGTTTCATAAAAATCATAAATACTGCAAGTTAAATATTTACACAGAAAAGGAAATAAAACAGAAATTGAGACCAAAAACATGATACCCCTAAAAGTTCTTTAGCCAAAAAAGAGACCAACAAAATGTACTAGAAATTTAAAGAATTGCTACGTTTTTTTTTTTTTTTATAATAAATTAAACAAGGTTATGGGGGGGACAGTTGTAACGCAAGTTTTGTTCTGGCTTTTGGGGGAAGGCGTAAACTTAACGAAACTTAAAACAAAAATTGTGGCTTTTGGACAGTGGAAATTCAAGTTTAGTTTTGGTTGGTATTGATTTGAGTGTGTGTGTGTGTGTGTGTGTTTTTTCGAGTGGTTAAGCTGAGCAATTTCCAAAAATTGATTTGTGTGTTTGTTTTAGTTTTCAATTGTTTGTATATACATTTTAAAACTTAGAGCATTAATTGTAGAATTGGGTCTTTTTTTTTATTAGTTTGTAAATACATAGTTCTTATACAAAGTCTTTAAAGTTACATGGGTTTACTAAAGCTCATTCTATTGAAGACTTTTCTGTTTGTGAAAAGATTTAACGAAACAAGGCAATCGAGTTAAAATTTTGCAATATGTCGGAGCGACCCGGATCGAATGACTATTTCTTGTAACTGCCATAGGAAAGATGGCGGTTTCAAGTGTATCAAAACTTCGGCACAGGCCAAGTTAGAGTTGCTTTCTCGTTTGGGGTAATCAGGGTATCGAAAACGTATCTACTCTGCTCGCTGTGTTTCATTCAGAAGAAAACCAACTGTTTTTTTTTTTTGTATTATTGTGGTTTTCTATGGCTGTGAAACCGTATCTATTGTTACCATGGTGTTTCATTCAATAATGAGGGATACTTTGGTAGGGAAAATGTCTTTACGGTGCTCACAGTGTTTATTTAGAAGGAAACACCCACCATTTTTGGGTTGATCAGGAAATCTATAGTAAATATAGCGTTTCTACTGTGGTCACAGTGTTTCATTTAAAGAAGAACCAACAAATTTTTGATTAATTAGGAATAATATGGAGTTATAGTGGTAAAGTTTCAACTGTCGTCTTGATCCCTCATGAGCGATGCCAAGTTTTAAATAAAACCGGTACTCACAGTGAATCCTTCTATAGAAATCATGAATTCTTTTGTAAGTATAACGTCTCTACTGTGCTCACAGTGTTTCAGTCTGAAGAAAACCAGCCAATTTTGGATTAAGCAGGCACAATACGGTAGAGTTAAAGTCTCTACTGTTCTCACAGTGATTCATTCTAAAGCTAGCCATCCATTTTTGGGTTAATGAGGAATTCTATGGTAGAGTTAAAGTCTTTACTGTGCTCACAGTGATTCATATTAAAACAAATTCCATTTCTGGGTTAATGAGGGATTCTATCAAAGACCAATAGAGTCTCTAAGACGAGTAACGCCATACGATTTTTGTTGCCCATCGTTTCGCGATCTCTTTACAGCCATTTACGCTGAAAATTCTAGGCTAAGCCCAGTCGAGAAATTATTTCATCTTAATGCCAAGACCAGTGGCAAAGCCAAAGCCATCTTCGCGAAATCTCCACTCACCAATGAGGGTTTTGCTTCCGCATGGAAAGCACTAACCGATAGGTTCGAGAACAAGCGGCTTTCAGTAAACAGCCAGCTTAAAATCCTATATAATCTGCCTGAGAGCGCGATTTTCGTCGCCACCAAAAATATAGCTGCGTATTGCAAAACCATTGTATGGCCGTTCGGCATCTTCCCACCCAATATTTGGAAGATCGTTTTAACAAAAATCACCTTAATGATTCTTTTACGAGCCCTTTTAATGATTAAAAAGAGATTTCTGCCTAACGATTAAAAGAAGACTCTAAAATTACCCATGAAAAATGTTGAAAAATGTGATTTATTGAAATATTACTTGAAATATACTGTCAAAATGACTCGAAAAGGAGTCGAAACTGATGAGAAGAACGGGTTAAAAACGACTCTTCAAGAAAAGTCGCGGCTAGGGAATTCGCTTATGCAAAGACATGCGTTTGGCAAACAGAGCAATATTAAGAGAGAAATATCCATTACCTATTTTTGACACGTTTATGACGAAGTTCCGGGATGCCAAATTCTGGAACTTCACAAGTCGAGTAGAGAAATAACGACATTCGTTACAAACAAGGGACTCTTTCGTTATAAGAGGTTGATGTTCGGAGTTACATCGGCTCCAGAAATCTTTCAGAGAAAACTAGAAGAGCTACTTTCATCTTGCTCTAACGTTTTGAATTATCTCGATGATGTCATAATTTTTGCAAAAACAGAAAAAGAACACGATGAAGCGGTGAGTAAAGTTTGCCAGATTTTTGAAGAAAACAATGTTTGTCTGAACAAGGGAGAATGTGAATGGAAAAGTTCCCAGCTAAAATTCCTTGGTCATGTTCTGTCGGACAAAGGAATCAAAGTCGATGTGGAAAAAGTGAATACAATTTTAGAATGCCGAGAACCCAAAAACAAAGAAGAAACAAGGAGTTTTTTCGGGCTAGTTACGTACGTCGGGAAATTTATTCCTGATTTAGCGGACTGCACCGAACCACTCAGGAGGTTACTAAAAAAAGATGTCAAATTTGTGTGGGATGAAGCACAGAGAAAGGCTTTTGAGGATTTAAAAAATCGAGTGGGAAATATACCAACCTATTTCGATCGTAAAAGGAAAACTCGATTAGTGGCTGATGCTAGTCCCGATGGCTTAGGGGCAGTGTTGATCCAATTTAATCAACAAAATGAACCAAATGTTATATCTTTTGCAAGTAAGAACCTTTCGGAAGTAGAAAAGCGATACTCAGAGACGGAGAAAGAAAGTTTGGCATTGGTTTGGGCTGTGGAAAAATTCTATTATTATCTAGCAGGTCTTGAATTCGAGCTGTTCACAGATCATAAACCATTAGAAACCATTTTTAAGCCAACATCGAAGCCACCTGCCAAAATTGAACGATGGCTCCTGCGCCTTCAGGCGTATAAGTTTACTGTTATCTACAAAACAGGTAAAGAAAATATAGCTGACGCCCTGTCCCGACTCTGCCGACCAAATCCTGCACATTTTGACTGGAATGGGGAACATAATATTTTACAGATTCTATCAGAATCAATTCCTTTAGCTTTGACGATCTCCGAGATTGCAGAAAATAGTGCAAATGACGAAGAAATTGTCGATGCTATGTCGTGCCTTATGTCTGTTTCTTGGGACTCGGCCCTATCAAACAGCTATTATCCTTTCAGATTGGTGTTATCAACGGTTGGAAATATCATGTTAAGGGGATGCCGATTAGTTATTCCCATTTTTCTTCGACCAAGAATGTTAGAGTTGGCGCACGAAGGTCATCCGGGTGCGTCAGCAATGAAGCGGCGGTTGAGATCTAAGGTATGGTGGCCTGTAATGGACAGACAAGCTGAACAGTTTGTAAAAAACGGCATGGATTGCATTTTAGTGTCGTAGGCGACAAATCCATCTCAAATGGATAGACATGCTTTCCCTTCAAGTCCATGGGTGCATGTCGCGACTGACCTCCTAGGACCATTACCGAACAACGAGCATGTGCTAGTCTTAATCGACTATATAGGTATATGGAAGCAAAATTTATTCGAACAATATCATCAACTATAATAATTAACGAGATGAAAGAAATATTTTCCAGACTGGGATATCCAAAGTTCCTGAGAACGGATAATGGGAGACAATTGTTTAGTGCGGAGATGACAGAATATTGCAAAATTTGTGGGATCGAACAAATAAAAACTCCACCATATTGGCCACAAGCCAATGGCGAAGTAGAGAATATGAATAAGGCATTGGTTAAGAGTCTAAAAATTGCACATGCTAATAAAGAAAACTATAAGGAGGCAGTGCGGAAATTTATATTTAACGATTTAAATTCCCAAATTAATAAGTATCATTGGCTAGATGAAAGCGATTCACGTCCTTAAACTCGTCGGAAAACCGAACCGTTTTTATTTGTGGTCTTCGGTTCGGTTCAGCATTTCTGAAAGGAAGACGGTTCGGTTTGCGGTTCGGTACATCAGCTGAAATAAGCGGTTCGGTTCGGTCCCTGATTGAAATAGTCTCTATATTGGTTTAATCAGGGATTCTTTTGTTGGTATAACGACTCTACTGTGCTCACAGTGATTCAGTCATTAGCTAACCACACTGAGAGACTCAAGGGTAGAGAAAGCAACTCTTCTCTTCTCAAAGTGTTTAATTTAGAAAGGAATTAACCAATTCTTCGATTCATCGGGGACTTTAAAACAAAGTTATCACAAGTGTGTGTGTTTTCTCCACCGATAACTTTGGACCCAGTATAAGAACTATATATATACAAAACCCATACAAGGGGACCTCAACTCGAATTAACTGTGATTTATGCATACGCCTTTATGTGGTGTAAATTTATATATATATATATATGTATGTATATATGTTTATATAGAGGTTTTTCTTTAGATCTAATAATATAACTTTTGCACTTAAAAATTGTTAGCATTTTCTTTTTGTTTTTTATGGTGTTTTTCCTTTAAACGAATTGTTAAATATTTGTAATCACATTTTTTTGTAGAGTTTTGTTTTTTCTGCATTTTTTTTTCTCGTTAATTTGTTTTTGTTTTTTGTGTTTTTTTTGTTTTTTTTTTTTTGTTAATGAAACTGAAGTTTAAGCTTTTGCGGGGAGGGTGGAGAGGAGAGGGCGGGGATGTTTGCTGTGTCTGGCGGTTTCATTCATGCATGGGCGGCCATCATCAACAGGCCTGCATCCGCTGGTGGCTCCTTTTGCTGGCCCTGATGATTCACATACAACAAATGCCACAGCACAATGAGACTGAAGACGCACAACAAACAAATTGCTAATTCTTATCTCTTCCGACGTTTGGTCTTCTTCTTTGTGGCACTCGGCTGACCACCAGACGACACACCCGCTCCTGCACCGGTGACGCTGGAACAGGCAGCGGCGGCTGTTGTGGAGGAGCTGGTGGTGACAACAGTGGAGCTGCTGCAAGTGATTGAGGGTGAGGCGTCCTCTGCTGCTGCTACTGCTGCTGGTGGTGGTGGTGCCATTGCGGTCTCCACGCTGCTTTCCTCCGCCGAGGAGGTGGATGAAGAGGTGGCCGCCTCAATGGCGGCTATAAGATTTATTTTATGTTCCAATTTCTTGGTCTTGAGCTTGTTTAGCGTGGAGGAGGCAGTTGTGGCGGAGCTGTAGCTGAGATTATCATCGGATGTGGTTGCCGGTAGAGGACCCTCGCTGTCGGTTGTGGTTGTTGTGGTGTTGGTGGTGTTTCTGCCAAAATGCAGCAAATCTTCGGGCAGTGTTTCCTCATCTGGCTGGGATTTAAGAGGTACCTCTAGCTGGGAATCACACATGCTGATGCTGATCAAAGGACGCAGTTCCTCATCCTGTTCCTGCTGCTGCTGCTGCTGTTGTTGTTGTTGCTTCAAGCGTTTGTGCTTTTTGCTCAGCTTTTTGAGGGGTTCTTCTATCAGTATAATTTCCTCGGAGCCAGAAGAATTATTGGAAGTTGAGTTAGAGTAGCTGGTGCTGGCCTGTGGCTGCTCTAGCTGTGTATACTGCTGCTCGTTCTCATAGTGCAGTGAACCGCAAAGGGCCAGTATCAGATTTTGCTCCGTAAAACCACGTGGCGGTGGTGTAATCTTCCTCTGTAAAGCCAAGGCATTCTCCTCTCGCAAGGGACTCTCGAAGTTAATCAAACTTACGGGTGAGTCTGTGTCCAGTTCATGCATTTCAAGCGGTTCCAGGGCAGGCATAGGTGGCAGCGATTCCAGAAAGTCATCAAAACTCTTGGCTGCGGGTGTAATTAGCTTGGGTTTGACTTTACTGCTCAGACTGGGAAAATCTTCTACTATGAGCGAAGACTTCTCCTCGCTGACCGCTTTCCAGGGACTGGGAGCCTTGGGTAAATCTTGTTCCACCACTCTAACTTGATAGATTTGCGGCTCCGGGCTTGTTTCTACATGCAGACTTAAGCCCTGAGCACTGGCACTGCTCACCATGACGGCGGCTATGCTCGACTTATTGGCCAGCAGTTGATCAGCATGATCCTCTGTTTCGGACTCTGGCTCTGGCTCCGGCAGCAGCTTCTTCTCCTTGTCTTTGTTATTGCTCTTGGCAGTAGTAGATTTGTTCATTACTTTTTTTGGCTTATTCAAATGCGAGAGTTCCGCAAATCTCAGGGCCTGAGCCGCATCCTCTTGTATCTTCAGGGATTTCTGTTGTGATTTTTGTGATTTCTGTTTCTCCTTTTGAACCAGAACCTCATCCACTTCTTTGGCTATGACCGGCACTATAAGTTTATTGCCCAAGACCACAGGAGGTGGCTTTTTGTCCTGCTCCTGTTCGTTTTGTAGCTGCTGCTCATGCTTGAGCTGCTCGGCCAGCTCATCACAGAAAATGGCCACCACGGGACGAAACAGTGCCTCATCACAATTCTCATGTATGACGGTATCCTCGTTGGCCAACTGACAGACCACCTCATCCAACATATCCGTTTGCAGTTCCCCACTTATGCCCGCATGGACATCGGTGACCGTGCCCAAGGGGTTGACTATCTTCTCGATTTTGGTAGGATGCTGATCGTAGCTACAAATGTTGGGCAAAACCGAGGCCAAGGCTGACAAAGTCTCCGTTTTCAACTCCTTCTCCTTTTCCCTCTCCTGGGCTTCTTCCTCCTCATGATCATGCTCGGCCAGTGCATCATAGTAGCAGGCATTATCGCTAGTGGAAGCCGCCGCCGCCGCCGCTGCTGGACTGGCTAGTTCCGGCGCTTGGCCTAAGGCAAACACACACCACGACGTGGAACACAGAGTAGAGAAGGAGAAATAGAGAAGAGAAGAAAACAAATGATGAGAAAAGCTTTTTTTCCTTTACAAGAAACAAAAAACAAAAAGCCAAAGGCGCAAAAAACTTTTGTTGGACTTTGAAAATGTTTAATTTTTTTTTTTTTTTTCGGTTAAGTGAAATTGCATTGTAGGTAGCTAAACTCTAACTTGTTGCAAAGCAAATGAAAAGAAAAAGCTGCTGCAGGAAATTTCTTTTGTGAAATTTTTGTAATTTCTACTTTGGTGTAAAACTTAAGAACTAGAGTAAAGTTTTGGAAATGAATTTAGAGAATTTAGATTCGAAATTAAATGGCTTTGGCTTTTTATTAAAAGTTTTCATGTAGAAGTTAAAAATGTGCTCTTTCTTCTCAACTGTTCTCTGTTTCGCTTGCTCTCTCGCTCGTACAGTCACCAACAAAACAGAGAAAACAAAAAGAAACCAAGCAGAAAAAGAAATGAAGGGAGGGAGATGGAAAGTGTGTGAGAGTGGGTGGGATGAGTGGAAGGTTAAACGGTTCCAGATTCTTAAGCTAATTTTGAATATTTTTTCATATCCTTTTGATATTTTTCAGCTCCTTTGGATGAAATTCTGGGATCAATTTGACATTAAATGGATATTTTAAGCAGGGATTAAAACCGAAACGATTTACGGTATTGGTCGGGTTGTTTAACTCGAGCCATAGGTATATTTCGGCTGAGATTATATTGTGGAAAACGGACAGAGAGGTTGCCTGTCCGATTCCTAAACAGTTAAAAAATGCTTTCAGCCCCTATAAATGCCTTGACTCGGAGCTCTTGACTCTCAATAACAGTAAAACGCTTGTAGCGCTGGCTTTAAACTCAGAGCGAAAGTTAGAGAATCGAGAACTCTCGACTCTGAGTTCAAGCTCAAGAATCGGGATATCTTGACTTTGAGCTTAGAGCAAAAGCTCGGGAGCCGGAAAAAACAATCGGCTCGCAGCTCTTTACGCGGCTTTCGCTCAATAACGAAACCTCTCAGCTAGAGTCTAAAGCTGTGTCTCAAACCGCTCGCAGCACTTGGCTAAGAGCTTAAAACGAAAGCTTAAGAGTCGGGAGGAGCAAACAGTTTGGAGCTCTTGGTACTGAGCTGCTAGCCTGCAGTATTGGAGGTGGCCATAGCTACTGCTTACATAGACTAATTAACTGGTGGCAATCGCTACCTTATCGCTTTACAAGTAAGTACTGCAAATAAGTACCTACGGTTGGTAACCCCGACAGGGTTAACCTATTGGTAAAGCGGCGTCCACAAAAAGGTAAGCGAAACTTACAGTTCTAGAGTTACATCCTACAGTTATCGGTACTTACTTTACTACTTACAAGCAAAGCAAAGAGATGGAGATTGATTTCCCCAAGTGAAGTAAGCACTGAAATGCATTGCGGTCTGCACCCATGTACTAGTGCAGCGTACTGCAGGGTAGCAACAAGTCAAAAGCAGGGAGCCAGCAGTTGTCTTTCGCTCGTGAGGAACAGCTCGCAGCTTAGAGCCCAGAGCTGTGTCTCAAATCGCTCGCAGCTCTGGGCTCTGAGCTCAAAGCGAAAGCTCGAGAACCAGAAGGAGCTGTGTCCGCAGGGTAACAACAGGTCAAGAGCAGGGAGCCAGCAGTTGGCTTTCGCTCTTGAGGAACAGCTCGCAGCTTAGAGCCCAGAGCTGTGTCTCAAATCGCTCGCAGCTCTGGGCTCTGAGCTCAAAGCGAAAGCTCGGGAACCAGTCGCAGCAGCGTCAACAACTTAGCGCAGCAGAGAATACCCCTGCCCAGGACCTCCAGAACCAACCATGCCCAATTAAGATTATGGCTATTTCTGTCCGTGATGCAAAGAAACTAACACAATCGAGCTTTGCGCTTGTGTGCGTAGCAGAGAATCATGAAGTAAATCAGTGTTCCCCAGCCATGCCACGGAGGGGCCGAACACACTCGCCAATTCACGTCGAATGCTTGCCGAAGTAATGCATCAGTGAGTGTTACAGAGAGAGACAGAGAGCCTCTTTTCTTGGGGAACCCTGAAGTAAATGTCACAACAACAAGCAAACGAAGAAATGCCTAGTGAGAGAACAAAAAGCCGAAAGCACGCTTCGTGAGAGAGCAAGCCGTCGAGCGGGCTATTGTAAGCAGGGTTCCCCAACAAGAGAGGCTCTCTGTCTCTCTCTGTAACACTCACTGATGCATTACTTCGGCACTGAACACTGATTTATAGAACACACGTATTCTATTTCTCTATTTCTCTTCTTCTCCCCCTCTATAACCTACTATACTAACTGCCCCAAACTTTGCCTTTTTACCCTATATTTTAACTTTTCTACTCTCTCTCTCTCTTTCTCTCATCCCCCTACACGTACATACTCCACAAGCCGCTACAGCAACAACCTGCGTGGACAACGATAGTCAACACCCAGCTCGATGACATTGTTATCGTGGATGGAAAAAGAATTCCCATCAGCAAGTATTTAAAAAATTTGGAGGTGACGTTTACCAATCTCTTCTACTTTCAGAGAACCCCGCTCGCAAGATGAGGGAGAGGAACAGGGAGCACAAACAGCACGAAGACCTACTGACAACGCTGCTGCAGCCTGGTCGCCAGCAGTATTCAGCTCTGAGGACAGTCACTGGATGGCATGAAGCTCAACTTTACGAGTCAGAACCCACTGCATCATGATGGACAAGCAATTCCTCACTAGTGAGCGTTTTGGAAGACTAAGCAAGCCACACCTCGATCAAGAAAGTCAAATGTTACATCTACAACTTACTGAAGCTGGATCTAGGGTACTCGCCCACTATTCTATCACCCCCAAACTTTCTCTTTGTATCCTGTATCTAAACTTTTCTACTCTCTCTCATCCGTATAGCTGAGCCAGCAGTCGGCTTTAGCTTGAGAGCAACAGCTTAGCACCAAGAGCTGAATCGAAAAGCTATAAGCCGTTTGCTGCTCACTGCTCAGAACCGAGAGCTGAGTGTCACTTGCAGAGAGCGCTTTGCTGCTCTCGGCTCTCAAGAGAGTCGCCTGTTAGTTACCGGCTTAGAGCCCAAACCCAAAACGCTCGCTGCTCTTACCTCTGAGTTCAGATCGAAAGCTAAAACTCAAGAACAGGAAGGGACAAACACCTCGTGGCTCTTTATTTTACTCTACTGAAAGCGGGAGCATGACAACAGGACGCCAGCAATCGGCTCTCTCAGCTCAGAGCAGTGTCTTAGGAGCCAAGAGCGGGCTGCTAGCTTCTTGCTGGCTTCCGTCCATCTTTCAAACATTGATTTGCAGCTCTAGTCTAAGAGCCAGAGCTCTTGACGAGTAAGCAGTTTTTAACACACTTGCGGCTGACAGATGAACTGACGGCTGAGCAGGAGATTTGAGCACGTCAGCAAGGCAAAATAAATAAACATGCCTTAAGTTTATCTTTCAGCCGTATGTGTGGGCGTGCCCTAAAACCCGTCCAGATACGATAGAAGTAAGAACAACGTTAAAAGCTTCAAAGAAAGTTAGGTTGTAATGACTAGAAGCCAGAAATCCATCCTACATGTCTGATGCACATATATTTCCTTATATACGGGGATGACACAGAAATCTCTAGAGATTTTGCCGTCGTTTGGTTTATAAATGTCTCGAAAAATTCGTCGGTAACTTCTGAAGATTTCATTTTCTTATTCGAAAGTCTAGTAAGAAGGTGTGTGTATAGGATTATGGTGCAACTACAAAAACAGGGCTGCAAATTATTTATAAAAGTTTTTATTCATAGCTATTTTCTACTTGAGTTAGACTTGCCAGACCTGGTTTGTCTCCGCTAACTTGTTTGCTTGTTACGTTGGTTTGCGAATTGGCTTTGGTTGGAATTTCAAAATCTAACAAAATACGAGAGATTTGAAACCAATCGATAGAGATTTCTGTGGTACCTAAGAATTGGAATTCGGTTGGAATGTGCTTGGAAGAGGTTTCTGTGCCACCTCCGATAAACCACCCCCGACAGAATCATTGTGAGAAAGGTATACGGCCGTGTCCCAGAAATCTCTTCCAACCAAATTCCAACCCAAAACCAATTCTCGGTTGGTTTCAAACCTCTCGTATTTTTTGGGAGATTTTGGCAAACCAAACAATACTCAAACCAGCCAATACACAAACCAACCAGTAGCGACTTCACGAACGCACTCAATATATAACTGTTTTTGTAGTAGGACCATAATCTTATATACACACCTTTCGAACTCGACTTTCGAAGAAAACGAAATCTCTCGAAGTTCTGGAACACCGACGGATTTCTCCAGCGATTTTCAAATCAACCGAAGCCAAAATCTCTAGAGATTTCCAGGACTCTCCCGATAGAGACGGTTGGAAAAGGTAACATCCTCTTCCCTCCCACCTACAGCTTGCATACTGATACTGAACTTCAGCGAGCAGAGCGCTCTGATGTGCCGTTACACCTGATCGCTCCACCTGATCGCTCATCCGAGTAATGACGCCTGTTTATTGAGAGATCAGGTCGTATAAATTGGACTTTACTCCGAAGCTAGGCGCCAGAGTGCTTTCCTCCGAGATTGCAGAGCTTTTAGCTGAGAGCCAAAATGTAGACGTGTAGCGTGGCTGCATTTAAGAGTTTGCCTTTGCCCAGTAGAGGGTGAACATCGCTGGTTTAGATCAGAGGCAGGCAAAAAATACATATACATTTTTACATTGGTGTGAGAGCAGCGCAAAAATTCCTCTCAAATTATGTCGGAGCAGCGCTGCTTTTAGTTTTTCCTATGCACACGAGATGGCAATGTGCCTGTCCCTGTTGTAAAGGGAGCTTAACGTAGCTTAGAGTCATTAGTTTGATACCACTTTCCTTTACGGTTTAGAAAAACTGGGATTGGGACTTGCGAAATAAGACCAACCCAGAATGAAATCACAACCCCTCAGTCGTTGATTTTCATACAGACGCAAGCCTAACTAATGATTTTGTAAATCGGTGAGCGCAAAATTCTCTCTTGCTCACCTCTTCATTAGGCCGGTCCTGCTATAAACCAGTGTTTCCCAGCCATAAGCCTATGGGGCCGAACACACTCGGCTGTTCACACCGAATGCTTGACAAAGAATGGTTAATGCATCGGTGAATGTCAAAGAGAGGCAAAGAGCCTCTCTTTTTGGGGAATGATGCTATAAACCAGGCCCGGTCAAATAGAGAGGACATTGCAATTTGGCTGATTCTCAATGACACTAAGTGATGATTGACTTCGGCAAGCGTTTGGTGTGACTTGCCGGGTGTGTTCGGCCCCCCGGGGCATGGCTGGGGAACACTGTTCTAGTTGAATAATTTGAAGAGAAAGAGAGAAAAGTTTCGCATGGAACCAAATTGTTGATGGAACAAATAAGGCCGAATTTTTGTGTGAATATGTTGATTGTGTATGTGTATGTTTGTGTGTGTGTGTGTGTGTAAATGTGTATGCCACGGCAAAAATTTTGGTTAGCTTAAATTTACATTAATATCATAAGGAAATTGGTAATAGTTAAGTCTAGACAGAAA
This sequence comes from Lordiphosa collinella, assembly GCA_018904265.1. Lineage (NCBI taxonomy): Eukaryota > Metazoa > Arthropoda > Insecta > Diptera > Drosophilidae > Lordiphosa > Lordiphosa collinella. Next base: position 402,758 of record JAEIFV010000106.1, on the reverse strand, counting down.
ACACCAACAACAAACAGATTTTTGGATCTGAAAATTTTGAAAAAATAAAAACAAGTAGGGGAAATTTTCTCAAACAAACACACTCCGCCACACACACCACACTTTAAGGTTTAAGCAGAAGTAGAATGAAAAGCTGATTTAGTTTTCCATGCAAGCGGCAGGGCTGAATGAGTAATGGAATGAAGAAGTGGTCAGAGGGTAAAGATAGAATTCACTGCAAATTGCTCAACAATGCCAATTTCGTGGTGTTTTCGTTTTAACTATTTCACCATTTTTGAATTAAACATTTTCATTAAGGCGTTCGATTTGAAATCATAAATACATAAACCAAAAATTGCGATTATATTCTAAAAAGTAGTTGTAATATTTAGATTAAAAGAAATGTGAGAAAAACTCAGAGATTTAAGAAATAGGTCGCATTGAAACGTCTTGAGCCTAACCTTCTGAACCCATCTTTTGGGAAAATATGAATTAATCAATTTTGTTTATCAAATAAAAAACTTTTTCAATAAAATCACGCAGGCCACACACTAACAAAGGGGAATGGCTGTCTTAGGCTGTCTTTTTTGTGTTTTTGCGCGCAAGCTGCCTTTGGAATTCCCAAACAGTTTAGCCGTCGCTGGCATGGAGAGGCTGCTCTTTGGACAGACATTTCAGGCTCAAGATCGCTGATGAGTGAGGATTTGGTCCCTCATGAAACGTCGTCCGATCAACCTGAAGTCTCCTTTGTTGTGTTGTGTGCCTCTGTTTAAAGCATAGCAAGACCTCGAGCCAGTAAAAACAGCAAGTTAAAATCAATCTGTAGCGTTGCAAAATAAGTCTCGTAGAAGCTTTTAATTCGCCTTGCATCTATCCACCAAATCCTCTCGTGGTCTCAGAGTGCGCCTTGCATCTGTCCACCAAATCCTCACGTGGTCTCAGAGTGCGCCGTACTCGGTCCACCCAAACGACTCTAAGCTAATATTGGGAATTGTCCCTTGGAACACGGCACGAAGTACTCCATTACAGCCAGCCAATTTCCCCTAGCAACTCTGGAAGTACGCGAAACATCATATCGAGGCACCTCAACATCTGTATCGCGGTTCCGGCGGAAGCCCGAAACCTAGAGGGTGTTCTCCTTTATTATCGCTAAAGAATTAAGTCAAAGTGAATGTTAGCAGGCTCAAGGTCGAGGTTTGATTATATTAGTTCAATAATCAACCTGAAAATTCAACAGAGAATACATATGAATATGAACAGTAGCTGTGGCTGTGTAGACGGCCGTCTATCATTCACTTTGACTAAAATCAAAACAGGTCGGTAAACCCATATTCAGCTATAGAATTAAGTTAAAATAAAACTATCACCTGAATAAAGTCAATACAGTGAAGACTCGATTGAGACACAATTCTTGTTCTTTCTGGGAGGACTCAAGGGACATTTATGTACAGCAACCACGCGTAAACAAAAAGGAATCAATTTTCTGTAACCCCTGGCCTCGGCGAGCTACCTTCGGCCAAGTATCGTTACAAGATCAAATACATAACATCATAACAGCCATCGATGTTGCTTCATTATCTCTAGCCAGATGGGGTCCAATTCGGTATCAATTGACTTAAAAACCCGGGAAGGCCTCTTCGCCGCCTTTTCCCAAAAAAAAAAACGAACAGGGGGGTGTGCAAAAGTTTTAATCTGAAGCTCTATTTACACGACCTGATTGCTCAGCTGAGTTTTCGTCACAAAACTTAGCTGAGCAACTGAGTTCAACATTTAGACATGCCTGAGAATCACTCCTATGACCGCTCAGCTGTGGTCAGGTCACTTAAAACCGGTTCTATATCACCTGATTGCTGTTAACACGAGTTGACAGAAACTCAGACCAAAACTCAGCTGAGTGATCAGGTCGTGGAAATTGGCCTATATGGTGTAGTTGAGGTGTTCGAGATTTTCTGGTTCTATGCATTCCCTGCAGGTGTCCTCATTTATCGCATTAGGTAGTGACTATAAACAGTCTACAGCAAGTATGCCAAAAAAAAAAAGCATGGGGCAGAGCACTCACCAATGCTCACAAAGAAAAGCACATTGAAATTGGGTAAGGCAACAACAAAATCCCACCAAATTGTATGTGTGTTTCTTCTTAGCCGAGTACGACATCGGCTTTTGCAATGCTGTCTGCCATCTCATTGCCATCGATGTCCCGTTGGCTGGGAATCCAGTAGATTTGCACCTTTTCTAAAATGCTGAGGGAATCTAGTACTTCCCTCTACGCCAAGACATTACTGGAATTGATTGAGTGTCCCTGTATTGCCTTGATTGGTTGTTTGGATCGTGTATTTCTGCCAACTCTGCTGCTTTCCTTATTGCTGCTTTCCTTATTCGGCATGGAATATGGTGCAGTGGTTTGGCAGTTTGTAAGATAGCTTCTCTCTGGCTCACTCAATATTTGGGTGTCGACTAGAGCAAGCCATAGCCTCGAGAACGGACCACAGTTTGTAGTCCAAGGGATTTAGGTCTGGGTCACCAACAGGCCAATCATCCGTCGAAATGAAGTTTCGTACATGGTTTTTAGCCATGTTTCAGTGAGCTGGAGCGGAGTCTCCATGGTTTGTTAGCAAATAATGTCATGTTAAGTGGCTTCACAACATTCGAAACGTCGAATTGATACACTTTCGACGAAGTTTTGACTCTTTTTTTCACAAAAAATAGAGCTTAGTGGCCCCATCATAGGCGACTCCCCACCAAATCATCACATAAGCCGAATGGTGACCTCTCTGAATTGTCGGAATGAGTTGTGACGCTTGATGTGAGGACACAGCTTAAACTCTATCGTTCTGTTTGTTGAACGATTCCTCTATGGTGCAAATTTTCACGTCAGTAAACAGAATTCATCTGTGAGCATTGTTCGCGCACTGGCGACGCACTTCTTTCGATTTTGTCTTGAGTTTTTGTTTCAATGCTGTTGTGAGCAAGTGGCCGGTGTATCTCTTATATGCACGGAGTCCCAAGTCAAGTCCCAAGTGCTTGATATTCATCTCACGAGATATGATTTGCTGCTTGCGCAGTGGATTTCGACGAATTCGAGCCAGACCTGTTCGGCAGTCTTCTGGTCCCAATAGGGCTGATGTGCATGTAGAGTTGATTTTTGGTATAATGTATTCCGTGCTACTATTCATCTCTACTATTCTATTCATCTTATAGCTATTTATATAGCTACTTTGATACAATTTCTAGCTATTTTTGAATGTTGATCTAGGTTACTTAGGCCTTAAAGAGTTGGCAACACAGAAAAGTAAGCAAATCTGCTGTAACCTTTCGTGCTCACCAACACAAACACATATATCTGTTCTCTCCATTTGTAAGTTACATTTTTCTCTCACAAATTAAAAAGCTTGCTCTCTTTCTCTCTTCTCTCTCACACTTTCACTGCTTAAGCCTCTCGTAAGCCCTTCTTGACGTTACAATACGACCCTTCTAAAGCAAACATATGTACATCGCGTGCTCCAAAGAGCATGCCTTAATCCACAACACAGACAAACTTCTGGTCGACTTACCCGTTTCGCGACGTGCAGCAGCTGTTGATGGTGACTCTCGCATGGCATCGGCCAAATCCTCTTTGAGACGCATATCGCCATGACCATAATCCGAATCCAAATGGCCATGACGAAAGCGATCCATTAGCTTGGGACTCTGCTCAATACTGCCTGTATTTAAAGAAGAGAGTTGAGACATCTAAGGGTCATAGTTGTTGTGGGTTTACTTACTGTACGAACCGGATTCAATGAGCACAGGGACACCAGTGCGTCCAGTTGTGGTGGCAGAGACCGCAACTGTGGCTGCAGCAGCAGCTGCCGCTGCATTTAGCGGCATATTTAGGGGACTGGAACGTTCCGGAGCAGCTAATCCAGTGCTTAGAGAGGCAGCAGACGTTGGAGCCACTGCAGACGCGGTAGATGCTGCCGTAGATGGTAGCGTAGTGGTGGTTGTCTTGGTAACACCAATCTCCACAGCCTCAGCATCCACATGATTCAAATTGGAACTGGAGTGGGGAAAGTGAAAGAGTGGAAGGGATTGAGAGAGCAGGACTTACCCGCTGGGCGTATTGTAGTTCTTAAACACAAACTGCGGCCCCATCCACAGACGACGATGCGGTCCTGCATGCGTAATTATCTCCACCTGGGCCAACCAGCTCTCGGCACGCTCATCCGGCTCATCAAAGTGATGGGCGCTATCTAAGAGCAAACTGGCATGACGATCCTTGATCAGCCAATTGTCCAGTGCCAGCGGTGGTATAATTTCTTGAGATCCATCCTTGCGTCGGCCCAGATTCCACTGAGCCCTAGCCTCCACCTCCAGTTCAATTGGCGTGTCATCACAAATCTTTTCTTTGGCAACATCTTTGGGGGGATTAGGGGTTCATTAAGGGTATAATCTAAGACTATCAGGTACACTCACTTGAGGCTAACTTGGTGTCCAAATCGTACTGTATCAGAGCTCCATGACCGGCCATTACAAAGAGAGAGTCCACTGCCTTGCGCTGCACACGATGCGGCGCCTCTCGTGTTGCCGTCGGTGGCTCTAGCAACCAGGAACGCGACTTGGCAAATATAGAGCACACACTCAAGGGCTTGCCGCTATCATCGGATAGAGAGGAGAGTCGCTGTCGCTGACGCTGGCTACTGTTCCCATGGCCATGAACTCCTCCTCCACCACTGTGTAGACCGCCTACACCTCCGCCAGCGGCGGCAGCGGCCGCCGAAGAAGCTGGTGGCGAACCCAGTGCAAAGGGCTGACGCAACTGTGCCAATGGCTGCACCACCGACGGTCTGGGGAACGGCGGAAGCGTAGGATTGTGATACGGTTGCAGCGACTGCACGAATGTGGTGCTCTCCGAATGCGAAATGGGTGAACTGGAACGCCCATCGGCCCCCAGGCCAGCACTACGATGAAAGCGCGACAGCTTGTTCACCACATGCAGCGAGGTGTGTGTCCTGACGCCCATGGCACCGCCATAGGGTGTGATGGGGAAGACATGGGTGGTGCCTCTCAATGTAGACACGGCCGCCCAGCGTGAGTCCAGCGAGAAGGCTATATGCTGCACCTTGGCACTGGTGTCGCCGCGATGTAGCACATACAGATGATGCACTGCAGCCAAGCTGGGACCCACCGGATGCGGTTGTATGCGAAACACATGAAAGTCATGGCCACGCCGATCCGCGGTTAGCATGAGCATACCAGAGCTATCGAACTCCATCGCCACCAGAGCCTCGCTGTGGGCAACAAAGTGAGCCACAATGGGATCACCGCCCGCATGGCCAGCCGGAGTGCCACTGGTGGGGCTGTAGTCCTTGATGGGGTGCTGCAATAAAGCACAAATGTTGCAATCGTTCAGAGGAATAAATAGGGGAAAGTTAACTTCGGCTCGCGCAGCCTCCATTGAAAACAAAAAGTTTTTCTAACTGAAACTAAGTTCACACGGGCAAACTAATTTGTCAAAAATGACGAAAATTTGTCAATATTAAATTGACGTGTGTGTGAACGCCAAATTAGTTTGCAGCCAAGCGGTTTGCCGAGTTTGCCAAGTCAAGTTTTCGACACAATGTGAACACTCTCTCCCAAACTGTTCTCGTATTTGCCGAGTTTGTTCTTACAAGGCAAATGTAAGAACAACCTATGGCAAACTTGTGATGCTTTTTTGAGTAATTTCAAGTGCAATGACGTTTTTAAATCTATTTTAATACTAGATGGCCCGGCGAACTTCGTACCGCCCAACAATTTATAACTGTAGTGAGTTAACTTAAATAAATGAGTACAAAATTTATTAAATTCAATAGTTTAAAAAAATAATTGACTTCGTGAAGCACTTATGTTAATACTATTCATTGAAGAACCTTGTGATTTACAGCATTTTTAGTTTTGTTATCAGGAGCAAAAATAAATAAAGCAGAGGGTTTGCCGACTCGCGAACATGCCACTTACAATTGACCATTAGAAAAACATGAATTTTTTAAATTCAGATTCTACATTTAAGGACTGGCCTTGTAATCTTCACGGCGAAAGCATGGCAAATCGAAAATTGAATTCGATTAAACCCAAAGGGCACATCGGTTGGGATCATCGGAATCCTCGGAATGAGAACTTCTTCACCTTTAAATTTTCCTTTGTTTATCGCCCCGTGAATCACATTTGTCATCAATTTTCTTATCACCAAACGCGTTCCATTGCATAGTTTTGGTTGCAACCTTTAGTTGCAAATTGAGCGGTGGTAGGCCAGGCACATCCAAGGCGTTTTTAAATTAAATTAAAAACTCAACCTTAGACTCATCTGTCAAATGACGTCACAGGCTCACAAAGTTATGCAAGTGCGCCTCAATTGCGCATTATCACTTGATGTTTGTCCTGGAAGCCGCAATTGAACAATTTCTATCCATTTCGGATTACACGTAAAGGTAATAAAAGATCTGGCGGACCGTAATGACGAACATATGTCATTGCATCTTGCGCATATTCCTGCATATGACGCGGGCTACCTGTGTACGTCGCCGGCAGAATAGTCCATCGACCAACATTAGATGCACCTCCTTCGGTAGCAATTGCATCGCGTAAATGAATATACTCTTCCGAACGCAGTTTGACTTGATTGAAAAAAAGGAAAGTTAGGCGCTTCGTTTCAATTTTGCCGTACATGTCGACGCAATAATGCTGAAACAATCGGCGAAATCGCAGCAAATAGTTGTCCGCTTTATGACGAATCATCAAACGATATCCGTAATTATTCATCGAGCTAACCCTTTTGGTAGTTTCCTCACCATTCAATGGTTTTTTCATCTTGATATTAAAGTGATTACCATCGTCTCCTTGCCAAAACATAAACGGGTATTGCTACGGGTCATTTGAACGGTGTGATTCATATATTTGTTGCAGTTGCCCAGTATCGCTAAGTGTAAGTACAATAACGCAACTTCAACTCTTGTTGGAGCGTTAAAGCTGCGTTCGTGTGTCCCAGCTGGTCGTTTATCCGCTCTAATCACGACTTTGTTATCATCATTTGACATCCCCTCCAACGCAAACTTAAATAGCTTGACCATTGAATGATGTTCATGAAGTAGTTGCTGCAGATCATGAAGAACTACTCCGTTTTTTGGAATATTTATTTAAATACTTTTTATGAGCGATTCTATTAAGCCGGGCCGGTACAAATCCAACAAATCAAAGATCATGAAAATCCGTCCAGCCGGTCTTGAGTTATAAGTGGTGTAACTAACACCACTTTGTTTTATATATATAGATTACATAGCTGTCATTATACGTCAATTACATAGCTGTCATTTGCGTTTTGTTATTCCAAGTCTGATTCTTTTTTGTTATACCACGTTTTATAGTGACTGACGTTTCATGTCAAGGGAACGATGTCGAACGGGATAAAAAGTATCTTATGTCCGTCTCCTGGCTCTAAGCTACCTCCCTACCAATTTTCGCCCAAATCTGTTCTGCCGTTCTTGAGTTATAAGTGGTGTAACTAACACGACTTTCTTTTATATATATAGATTTAATTTGGATAAGATTGATGGCCATACCTAAAAGTGCATTTCAAAAGTGCTTCGAGCATTGGAAAAAGCGTTGGCCCAAGTGTATTATATCCGAGGGCGGACTTATGGCGATTAAGGTTGCGCTTTATCTGTCATTTATATTTATTGTTTCACTTAACTAATTGAATACAAATTGTTGTTTGCGAGCTGGCCCGAGGCAGCCAGCGAGCAGTTGCATACACCGTCGAATACTGAATCTCTTGGAGATGAGAAAGCTTCATGATAGTGTGGTAATCGATAGTCGCTCGTGACTAGTAATCGATAGTCGCTGGTGGCTAGTGTGGGCAGAGTCCGCACATACTTTTCAAAAAAATTCAAAATTCACCATTTCCTTTGAACACACCTCGAATGTGTCAGTGGAATCAGGCTATTAGATTACGAGAGCACATGAAAAAAGTGATGCCACATGAAAATTTAGGATTGGTTCAAGGTTTTTTGTGTGCTAGTCTAATATATTTCCATTCATCTAAATAATTTTTTTTAACTCTTATTTTCGATCCCTGAAAAAGGGAAATGAACTCACCTTCACATCGATAATGGTCACCACACCCGACTGCTTTGAGTCGGGACCGCCGCTGGCTGAATCAAAGCTGCTGCTCTTAGAGCTGGCTCCACTGCCGGCACTGGTGCCAGTCAAACCGGCAGCCACCTGTTCACCCAACTCTCTCAAGCCCTTGCCAAAGGATTTGGCCGCATTTAGCACAGTGGCCGTATAGCTGGGCACACCCTCGCCATCACAGCCGCCGCCGCTGCGCTTGGAGTGCAACAGCTTGTGCTCCGCATAGGCCAACCAACGAGGACCCAAAGCAATGGGATTGGGATTGATGCTGAAACAAAAAAAGGAAACTTTAATAAGCTCTTTCTCCCTTCAACTGCTCCCTTAACTAGCTCACCCAGGACTCGGATAGCAGCTGGTTATAGTTAGACGATCCTCCAGTGTCCTGGCATCAAACACCGCTATCCGCTCATGGAACGTTATAACCACCGCCGAACGATTGGCCTGTATGTCTAGCACAGCATTTTTGAATTTGATAGTCTTCACCTGGACTCCGGTTTTGAGCGAGACAAAGTTGACGGCACTAAACTGAGCCGATCCGCCCGAACTGGGGCCACCACTGCCGCCGCCGCCTGCCACGCCTGCTCCTCCGCCCAGCAGTCCCTGCCCTCCTCCCGACAGCAAACTGCCACTGGCCGCTGCACTGCCGCCATCTACCAAAGCCACCAGTGGACGCTTCTCGGCAAAGGCATCTACTGGCTCATCAGCCCGTCCATTGTCATCCAGGGCAGCGGCGGCTGTGGCAGGCGTGGGCAGCACTCTAAGAGCGGTGACAACTCCATGACGCCAGGATAACACCTCCACCGCCTCACCATTGGCGGGTATGGCCCACACCTGCACACCGAGACCATAGCCCAGGATGAGGAGGAGCGGTGGTGCCGCATTTCCCTCCAGTTCCCAGTCATCGCCAAAACGCGGATCACTCACATCCGCACAAGTCTCGAAGCGGGCCCAGATGATGGTGTCCTTGGGATCCTGCACGGGCTGATGGGCCAAAGTGACATCGTGAATGAATCCAATGGCCGAGTCTAGAATGGAACGATCCGATACCGTCTGGGGTGGTACAATGGCGGGCACGCTGCCGCTGCCACCGCCGCCGCTGCTGCTACCAATCCCGGCCCCGCCGACGCCGGACGGATGACGGCGTGGCGAGTCCGCAGACATGTTGTCTGTTGAGGGGGGTAGTTGGTAGTGTAAGCTGCAGATGCAGTGCCTCCACACTGGTTAGACGCGTCAGCTGTTGGGCGACGTCTTTGTTGTTGGTGTTGCTGGGCTGGAGACAGCCTGTCTAAGTGTAAATTCGCCAAATAGAAATATATAAATCTATAAATATATAATAATTTAATAAATTGTTATATATATTTATAAATCCAAGAGATATTAGATAAAATTATATATATTAAATGTTTACATATTATGTCTATATTTTAGAATTGCGAAATTTTTTATAAGAATTGTTAACTATATAATAATATATTATAAGAAGAAATAGTCGGTAAATCGCGCGATTTTTTTTTTTTAATTATTGCCTGTGCTTCTCTTCTGTATAAAATCAAAATCGTTATGTAAAAACGACGATGATAATGATAATTAAATTAAAATTAAAAGCGTTGCATTAGCAACAGTTTGCGCCGGCTTTTAAGTTGTTAATGTTTTAGTTTAAGAAATTTCTATATATTGGTAAATTGTAAAAATTTGTAAAATTTGTAATTTGTAAAATATGTAAAATTTTTACAATTTTTTTAGCAATAAACCTAACTTTTTACGATTTTTAACCAACCAAAGTTTAAAAAATACCCTTTCTATTCAAGGATTTTGTTTTTGTTTTGAACGTCGCAGCGCCACAACAAAAACAAAACAAACAAAAAAAAACAAAAACAAAGTTGGAGTTGTATGGGTTGGCGTTGTATGGGTTGGCGTTGTTATTGTTATTGTTATTTGTTATTGTCGTGTTGTCAACTGCAAAAAGTCAAATGAAAACAATAAATAAACACTCGCTCGCTCTCTCGCTCTCCATGTTTCATTCCATTTCATTCCGGCCTTTGTCTCAATCAAAACTGTTTTAATCTTTGCTCGTGCCAGACCCCCCCCCCAGTCACACCCCCCTTATCTAGTTGTTAGTTGCTCTGCCCCTTTTTTATGTTATTGTGTGAGTGTGTGTGTATGTATTTATTATTTATTTTTTGCCATTTGCTATTCCATGGGCGTAAATTAAGTTTAATAAAACAAAACAGCTACAAATTTTGTAAGTGTAAAAAACAACAGAAATCATCAGAGGCTCCCAGCTTCACTTTTCAGACTTTTTCAGTCAACAAACACCAAATGCAACTTGAAAGTAACGGCAAACAGCAGGAGAGTCAAAAAGCAACAGCTGTCTCTCATAGAGGAAGAGGAAGAGTAAGAGGAAAGCACAAAGTTGAACCTCAAGACTTGGAGTGTATTTACGAGGGCTATTTCTAGAGTTTGTCAGTTGTCAGCTATGAGCACGTAGTGACTCATTCCATCTTTACCAATCCTTTGGCAGATCGATAAGAAAATGCTGTTTACTAAATAGGTACGAACCATCTATCTACAAAACTTGGGAAGATAAGGTTTTTTGAAATTGCAGCGGAAGCAAAATTTGAAAAAAGCTTGATCTGCCTGCAAGTAAAAGGTGATTTTTTAGCAACTTTCTTTTTGGCAGCTCAGCTGTTTTCGTGTCACATTTTACTGTCTAACATGTTCAGTTTGGTATATAATTTAACCATGAATCGACTTACAAACGAACAACGCTTGCAGATTATTGAATTTTATTATCGAAATTCATGCTCAAATTTACATTATTGGACATTGAACCACCAACACACACACGTAGAGTGCGAAAATATCGCAACTGTATGCGCCGTCTAAGAGTGGATTTACACGGTGAAGCAAACTTCATGAAGTTTTTTTAAAAAGCTTTCATTTGTGAGAAAAAAGTGTAGTTGTGTCGGTTGCCCCTCTACACCTATTTCCTACAAACGAAAGCTTTTTCAAAAACTTCATGCAGTTTGATTCACCATGTAAATCCAGTCTAAGTAAGATTAGACGGATCGAGCTTTTGCAAGTGTATTAAAACTTATGCATAGACGAAGAATGCTTTTCTGATGGTTGTTGGCTTATATTAGCTTTACCTTGTCTTGGAATTAAACTGAGGACCTTCGGCTGAACTCAAAAGGCGTCGTCTTAACACAGGCCACCATCGACCATACGCGTGACAGCGCTGCAAATAAGGGTTAAGAGAATGCAGCCATATGCTAAGCACTTAGCTTGCAAGAAGCCCGGTGGTACAGATGGCAAGATTGTTGCGAAGTCGTGGGTTCAAGAAGCAATGCTTACGACCCTTACGGTTCTTTCCTATGTGAAAGGAAGTGTAGAAAAGGGTACTATAACTTCTCTGTTATTGTCCCAGCATGAAAAGAAGGAGAATAAAGAAGCATTGTTCCCCAACAATAGACCAAGGGGCCGAACACACTCGATGCATTACTTCGGCAAGCGCTCGGTGTGAATTGCCGCGTGTGTTCGGCTAGCCGGGACATGGCTGAGGAACACTGCCCCAAGGTATACTTAACAAGATAGCCGCACTCGCTCTCTTTGCTCGCATCCCGGCAGAGAAACTATCAACTAGTAACAATAAAAAACTGTCCTACACCTAGTTGTAAAGCAACTAGAGTTTAACTGGTAGCAAAAAAAAAACTAGATTCGGGTGAGTTGGGCAACTGGTGTTTGTAGTCAAATTTATCATCGAGCTGTAAGGGTTTATGAAATAAAACATGAATAACTGTAAAGTACAGTACATAAGGCTACACACAGGCCAACTGGTTGGAAATGGCTGAAACAGGGGACAATTGGATTTAAACTGGTTGCAAATGGCTGCTGTCGGGGACAATTGACCTTTTCCTATGACATGCCTGTGTAAAATGGACGACTTCAATCCGTTGATTTGGATACGAAGAGCAACCAGTTGCGAGTTTTTAGAGACCATTACTGTTAATAACCTTTAACATACGTCCTGGCATTGAATTAACCAAGTTTTGCAAAATTGATGGATCCAATTTAGCCCACTCTGCGATAATTGACTCTTTTAGTTCTTTTAAGGTGTTAAACTGCCTTCCATGCATATAAACTTTGTTGGATATGATGCCCCAAAGGTTTTCTATAGGGTTAAGATCTGGACTTTTTGCGGGCCACATCAAAACCGGTATATTATATTCTTGAAAAAACATTTTTGAACGTTTTGAAACGTGGATAGCAGCATTGTCCTGTTGAAATGTCCAAGAGTCTCCGAAATATTCTTCTCCAAAATTTACAAGAACTTCATCTAATAGTTCGACATATTTTTCAGAGTGACAAAGCATATTGGACTCTTTCCAGCAAAGCCAAATGCAGCCCACAACATTAGTGAGCCTCCTTGGAAATTGCGTGACACTCTTACTTGCTTTGGTGTCCTAGTATCCCGGTAATAATATTGATAACTATCCGGGCCATCTAAATTAAATTTATTTTCATCGCTAATGATAATATTTTTCCACTCCAAGTCCCAAAACTTATGCGTCTCCGCAAAGTGCAAGCGGGCAACTTTGTGCCGAGGAAGTAGTTGACATTTGACGGCCCTTTTTTCATATGAAACGAATTGATCGGCACGCAAAATTTGTTGCACGCGACGCTTCGATACTGGAAGAGCCAGTTCATGGCAAATTTGGGCTGCACTTTTGTTTTGTTTAACTGCTAGGCTTTTTATTCTTCTTTTATCACGTTCTTGCAACAATGGATTTTCGGGATCTTTTAAATACTTTTGAATTGTAAAGTAGCTTCTCTGCATTTTGGTAGCAATTTCTTGAAGAGGCATCCCCATTTCGCGATATGCTGATATATTTAAGCTCGCTCTTCATTAGAGAGGTATCGGCTTTGAAACATTCCTACTGAAGTGAAGATGATTTAATATTAATATTAACTGATTATGGGTCAAAACTCACTTCTTTTATTGGATTAAGTTTACTGCGAAAATCTCCTTTAAATTCACGGCTGTATGCACGTGTACGATGTCAGAAACAGATAATGTAAGCTCAATTATTTCGTTCTGCAATGCGAGAGGCATGAGCTTTTTAATGAAAATAACGGCACCTTATCGAGTCTTGTGCTTTTCATTGTTTTTGCAAGCAAGGGAATTGTCTTATTCGAAACTAAGCAAAAAACGGAATTGAAAAAACTGTTTGCAAAGCTCTGGCAGCAGATCATAAGCTTTATAAGGTGACTTATTTCGCACACCTTATATACCAGCCCAGCGGCGCACATTACAACTCTATACGCTGCTTGAATTAATGAATATAGAGCCGTGCTGCAAGTACAATACTACTTCATTTACGATTGCTTAAAGAGCTATATAGCAAACGCATTACAGCTGTAAGCATCTGCATTTCAACAACGCATAAAAATTAAAAATTGTGTTTCGTTTAATGGCCGACGCATCCACACCGTCGATTACAATTCTTAGCTTAGTATATGCAGTTGTAATGGAGCTCCGAAAAGCTTTCGGCTATCGCCCACTTTTTCGATTACTGGTAATGAGGTTTCGAAAGCAAGTAATCTGTGTTGAAATCGATTCTGTCTGGCCCCCAGCCTGCGTAGTGTTAAGGAGGTGCTCGGTTCCGTAATGTGAATTAACGCCGCATGGAGGTTGTGAGAGAGCAGGTGCGTCTTGCTTGATAGGTATACCTTGCACTGCCCTAGAATAAAGACAAAATCGGCGCTTAGCACATGGTACAAACCACCAAGGTACTGCGCTCTTATTGTGCACTCTCAGCTCAGTACTCTAAATGCTTTCAGCTCGGTACGAAAAACGGTTGTTCGTTGCAGACTCTTTGTGCAAAGATAAAAGCTCAGTACTCAAAGAAGGCTCACCGTCGTACCTGTAATGATTGTATCATGGCTCAGCCTAACACATGGTTTTGTTGTACCATGGCCATGGTACAACAAGGTACGGCGGAGAGCTTTTTTTGAGTACTGACTACGCAAAGCACAAACGTTTTGCGTACTCTTTTCTGAGGGAGCACACTGGAATCGCCGTACCTTGCTTGTTATTCCATGCCATGAACCTAACATTGAAAACTGAAAGCTTTTGCTCTCTCCTACTCAACCTCTTCTATTAAGCCACTCCTATTTAAGGAGGATACATTTGGCATTGTAATTGGGTAATTAGACTTGAGTCAAAGCTGAAATTGTCATTGCTACCCACAAACGAACGGTAAGACAACTATTGTAGTTCCAGCTCAACAATTCTTTATGCAACCACAATTTTCCACATTTTATTTTATAAACATTTCCAACTTTTCAAGTTTATTTGCATTGTTATCAATGGACGCCATTGGGTTAAGGTTAAAAGAGAAAAAAAAAAAAAAAGAGTCTTACAAAGCGCATGACGCATGCACTGGAGGTGGATAGCTTGTGCAGAGGGTGGGGAACGTTGCATTCCTCAATTGGCTTGGCACACTCGCATACATACAACACTCCCGTTATCTCCCCCACCTGCCCGCACACCTCTCTCTCTTGTGGACACAACGCATTTGTCTTTGTTTAGCAATAGGCACCCAATGGCAATATAATTCGTTTTGTCCATTGCTAATGAGCGAGAGAGGGAGAAAGAGAGCGACAGCGAGAGCGAGTGTGTCAATGTTAATAAGCCAGCTCTTGCCAAGCAACTGCATGCATACGTTTATGCAATGACTTATGTCAAGTTCGGTAAGTATGTCGGAATTTACACGATGTGAAGCAAGTTTTAGAAAGCTATAGAATCTCGCCTGATTGAGAAACTTCTTAAAGTTTGCTTCAACTTGGAATGCGATCGTTGGGGATTCTGATTTCCCACAAGCTTAAAGTTAACAGTCGAAAACAATTTAGCACAATTATCGAGACTCTCCTATAAACCGAAATCGAAAATCCGAGCGAAAATCATGATGTTTATGGCAGTCAGGCATCTAGGTCTAAGCTTATGTTTAGCTAGCTCGTACACTTAATCGCTCTAAGGAAGTTAAAGTAAGCCAAATTGTTCAAATCTTAACTGTTTTCCAGCTAAGCCAGCTTCACCTCCTTTATAAAATGACATAATTCCTTTTGTTCCACTACAGAACTTGGTTTTCAGAATATCCGGCTCGAAGGACCAAGGAATTAAGATTGAAACATTTAAAATTAATGACATCGCTTTACATACATACAAATACAAATACAAACGTCCCCGTATAAACGTAATCAACAGAATCGTGCCAAAGTTTTGTTCGATTTCTTTGTATTGCACACACACACACACACATACACAGGGTTACAGAAGAGAAGATGTGGGAGATTGAGAGACATTGTTTATATTGTCCATTGCCAAAAGCCACTTGACAAAATCTCTACGCAAACCATTTTTGGGTGAACAAAGAAAACCACACACACACACCGACACACACACATACAGTGAACAGGTGCCACCATAAATACAACTACACCTAAACAATTCATTTCAAAAGCGCACGCAATTTCATGCATTTTGATTAACTTTTGCTTTGGCAATAGTCATGGCAATTATTCAAGATGTGTAAATGTCTAAATATATGTAATTAATTATAATGATAATGAAAGCAAAGTCAAATACGTAAAAACACAACCTGATATACTTGTGGTCATATGATAGGTTTTTCAGGTGGTTTATCTTTTGTAGGCTTTGGAGTTTGAATTAATACTTCTGGATTGCAAACCGGTACTGAACCAAAACGAGCCGCTAGCTCCAGCTAATTATCAGAACCGAAAACCGCAATCAAATCGGTTCAGTTCACTGAGGAGTCTTAAGAAGTACACCGGTCCTGTCATTGCAGTTGTCAAAAAAAAAAAAAAACCGGTTTCGTGCGGCACATTGACAAGGACGGACGAAACCAACCTTTAACTGCGCTCTCTGATTGTGTTCGGTTGCTCGGACCGCTATTTATACTCTGTACCAAAGGTACATAGAGTATAATAAGTTTGTGCAAAAGTATGTAACAGCCAGAAGGAAGCATCTCCGACCCCATAAAGTATATACATTCTTGATCAGCATCAACAGCCGAGTCGATATAGCCATGTCTGTCTGTCCGCCTGTCTGTCCGTGTAAACGCACAGATCTCAGAGATGGTAAGAAATAGAGGTTTGACTTGTATGGGACTTATGCTTCTTATACTTGCAGGCAGATCAAGTTTATTTTCAATTTGCGGCACGCCCCCTCCCGCCCCGCAATTTGCGAATAACGTTATATTTCCCACAGTTTTATAGATAGAAGGTTTGAACCTTCTAGACATATTTTCTAATAAAAATTTTCGATTCGATTTGCCAAAGATATGAGCAAACGAAAATTCAATATATTTGGGCTGCTCTTGCAGCAGCAAAACACATACATACGAGGTGTGTTCAAAAAGTATCGCGAATTTTGTGTTTTTTCAAAAATTATTTATTTATTCATGAATATCTATTTTGTCCCCTTCAAAGTAATCCCCATGAGATATTATACACTTGTGCCAACGGTTTTTCCAATCTTCGAAGCACTTCAAAAAATCATTTTTTTTTATCTTGTTCAGCTCCTCCTTCGATGCCGTCTTTATCTCGTCAAGCGTAGCGTAACGTCGTCCTTTCATGGGCCTCTTCAGTTTAGGGAACAAGAAAAAGTCACAGGGGGCCAGATCTGGGGAATACGGTGGCTGCGGCATCATTAGTGTGTTGTTTTTGGCCAAAAAGTCGCGCACAAGCAACGATGTGTGAGCAGGGGCGTTATCGTGGTGCAAAAGCCAATTTTTGTTCTTCCACAAATCCGGGCGTTTCTGGCGGATTGCTTCGCGCAAATTGCGCATAACTTGCAGGTAATATTCCTTATTGACCGTTCTTCCCTGTGGCAAGAACTCATGATGCACCACGCCCCTGCAATCGAAGAAAACTGTCAGCAAAACTTTCACATTCGACCGAACTTGGCGCGCTTTTTTCGGTCTTGGTTGCGGTGCGGCGGCTTCCATTGAGATGATTGAGCTTTGGTTTCCACGTCATAACCATAAACCCACGATTCGTCACCAGTTATGACCCTCTGGAGCAAATTTGGGTCGTCGCGGACAGAGTTTAACATCTCATTAGCAATGTTCATGCGATGCTGTTTTTGGTCGCAATTGAGCAATTTTGGTACGAATTTCGCGGCGACCCGTCTCATGCCCAAATCATTGATAAAAATCGAATGGCACGAGCCAATCGATATGTTTAGGTCCTCAGCAACTTCTCTAACGGTGATTCGACGATTGGCCAATACCATTTTCTCCACTTCATTAATTTTTTCGTCTGTTGTTGAAGTGCTCGGGCGTCCGGCACGCTCTTCGTCGTTCACATCTTCTCGGCCTTCTGAGAACATTTTGTACCACCGATAAACGTTGCTTCGGTCCAAGGTAGCTTCTCCGTATGCCACAGTCAACATTCGAAATGCATCCGCGCACTTAATTTCGTTTTTCACACAAAATTTGATACAGGTTCTTTGATCCATTTTTTTGAATAGGTAAAAATCGAAGACGATCCAAAACACGTGCAAGCAAAGCAGCTGTCAACAATTAAGTGAACATTCAAAATGGCCGAGCTTGTCGGCATAAGTGAGAGACATGAGTACCAACATAACGCCACAAAAAAATCGAAATTCGAATATACGTAACCCGCGAAAATTCAAAATTCGCGATACTTTTTGAACACACCTCGTAAGTAAAGGCGATCCTTAAACAGAAAGAAGATTTCGGTATAATTTCTTATTTGCCGCGATTTCAAAAGTCTGAAAATATGACTTTCGAAGCAGATTCAAGGATAAGTCGCGACAATATACTCAAGGAAATGCTTTAGGAGTTGAGATAGGGTGAGAATAAGGTCGATCCAAGAACAGAAATAAATTTTTAAAACGTTCTGCGAACTGTCTTATCTTTGAAAGTTTGAAAAAAAAATACCTAAATACAGCGCAGATTCAAGGGCAAACTGGAACTTAATACTTAAGAAGGATTTTAAGGCATAAGATTTGGCGAAATTAAGGACTATCCTAGAACAGAAATCCGATTATAGCTCCGGAAATCCGGAAAAAAAACTCTACAAACAGATTTAAGCAAAATTCGCGATGTTGTGCTTAAGTACTGGGCTTAAGGGTTGAGATTCGGCGAAATAAAGGGCGATCCTAGAACAGAAGTGAGTTTTTGACTTTTATTTTAAGCTTGCCGTAGCTTAAAGTGCACGAAAAACAATTTTTCATGAAAATATTGGGTCGTTATGCTTAAGCAGGGGCTTTAAGTTTTGAGTTTTAACAGAATTTTAGGCGATCTAAGAACATAAACTGCGTTTTTGGCATTTATCGGACAGCCTTACCTTCGAAAGTTTGGAAAAAATCCTTTCCGCGCAGATTTAAAGGAGAAAACGGACACAAAACTTCATTGAATTTAAAAAACAATTAAGAGTGAACCATTGAACCGAAACGAAACTACGCTTAAGAATCATGTAATAAACCGAACCGAGGATTCTAATGATGTGTGAACCACTGAACCGAACCAGTCCTTATTTT
The DNA here is from genome assembly GCA_018904265.1 of Lordiphosa collinella. Lineage (NCBI taxonomy): Eukaryota > Metazoa > Arthropoda > Insecta > Diptera > Drosophilidae > Lordiphosa > Lordiphosa collinella. Next base: position 384,046 of record JAEIFV010000106.1, on the reverse strand, counting down.
CTTGCAGTTTTATTCTTGGTTAAAACTTTAAAACTTAACAATTTTTATAATTTACGAAATCATTGATTAAAAATGCCTCATTTTGAAGCTTAAGAAACAATTTGAAAGCGTTTCTTAGTGCATAGAATCACTGGGGGAACGTTTTTCTGTGTCTCCTACAGCTGCTTTTGGTTTTGTGGCTTGGATTTGGGATGGCAGAACATGAAGTTTCCATAATCTCATGTTGATAATTTCACCTTATCACTTGTTTGGTTCAACGACTTCTATGGAAGGAATAGAGATGTGATATGTATGTAAGTATGTATGTACGGGATCATTATATACCATCATATCACCAATTCAAGTTCATTAACCTGCACACACACACACACACACCAAATGGTGAGTTTACTTTTGCTACTGACTGTCTACACATACCTACATACATACGCTCCTCATATATGTAGGAATTTGTGTTCTATGTCTTTTCAATGTCAATATATATTTCATTTTCATCAGCATCCGCAAACATTTTTGGCAAACATTTTGTTGATGCAATTGCTTAATGCCATCTGTAAATCAAGTCAAATTATGTCAAGTCAATGTTTTTTTTTTTTGTTTATTAACTTTTGGGGAAAACAAAGAAACCCAGAGATGAAGCCATTATCAAAATATGTATAGAACAGAGAGAGAGAGAGAGAGAGAGAGAGAGAGAGAGAGCCAAGACAACGAAAATGAAAGAAAAATCTAAACGCACGCACACACACACAGACACTTGGACTGAATTTACACGGTGGAGCAAACTTCATGAAGTTTTTGGAAAAGCTTTCTCTACACCTCTTTCCTACAAACGAAAGCTTTTTCAAAAACTTCATGAAGTTTGCATCACCGTGTAAATCCAGTCTTAGACGCAATTTCCATTCTAAACCAACTCAGCTGCTTCCTGCTACCCCCCTCCCTTACCCTAATCCCCATTCACCCATTCACTCTCAGTGATTCTCACCAATCCTGCAATTCCACCTTCGCAATGCAGCTTTGTCACACAGTGGTACAAAAACAATTTAAACTATGCAAATATTCGATTTTAGAAGCAAAGTAAAAATTCTCATCTTGCAATATTTGGCAATTGGAAGTAAAACTACAAAAAACAAAAAGGCTGTGCAGAAGTTTTTATACCCTTGCAACATTGAAAACAAAAAAGGAGTTTTTCTAACTGAGACCCATTTTCCGACCGAGCGGTCCAAAATTTGTAAATCTGTTTGAAAGCATAAAATATGAATAATGGCCGAGTATAGGGACGCTAAAATTTAAAAGAAAAAAGTTTTTCTTACTCAGGCCAATTTTCCGAAAGATAGTTGTATAATAGCTATAAGAAATGGTCATCCAAACCGGTCGAATCCGACATATATCGACCCCTTTGATGCAAATTAGTCCTAAATCAACTTACTCATCACCTGGTAAAAGTTTATAGTGATAGTCGCTACGGTTACGGAGATATTACAGAATCAATTTTATCATTTCTACCAGTGCCAGTACAACGAAAAGTAAAAAATTCGCTCTCCTGTAAAATTTAGTTTTTGGCATATACGATATTTTCGCGCAAAGGGGTCGATATGTAAGTAGCGTGCGTTAAAAAGCAGACTCTGTGCAAAATTTCAGCATGCTAACTTCGAAACTGCGAGACTTGATTGCTTACTAACAGCAGCGACGTCAAAGCTCAATTGACTCAACTTGTCGCCCTGATCAAGAATATATTTAGTTTATGGGGACGGAAATGAATATTTTTTGTATTTCTTCGATGTGCTCCTCACATCACGTGGGCGAAAAAGGTTTACAATTGTCGAGACAGAACATTAGAAATGGTATAAATCATAATATAGCATGCATTTGATACAAAAGAAGTCGTGAGCTGAAAAATTAGATCAAATTATATGAAAGAATATTGGGTGGAACTATCGTGTAGATATAGGATATAGGAGAGATCAAAAATTTAATTTGACTCAAAAGAAAACAATGTTCATGTGGCCATTAAATAGTTTACGAAGGAACATATTTCCATGGCAGATTCTACGAGACGGTGGGCCTAATAGGAGTAGGAGTAGTGTGGTTCCCAGCTTAATCCACATAAGGCGAACAGGAAAAATTGCTTCTGCACCGACTCAATAAGTCCCTAATATATCGGTTAGGCTGCAATGACACTTTCTATATGGAAAGGTCATTAAGAATATGCTTGAAGTCGCCGCAAAATATTTTTGAATAGGCTGAGATGATACACGGCGTCGACTTTTGTACATTAACGAAAAATTGCTACAATAATTGCCACTAAAAATTGAAAGTGTCATTCCATCCTTACAGTGGATATCATACGCATAGACAATACTCAAGTATTGGTCGATCAAGTGAGACATAAAGAAGCTTAGTGGTGTAAGGGTTATTAAACACCTTAAGCTAACGGTTAAGAATCTTTTACTCATAAATGGGGCGGTAAAAACACATAACTTCATTTAGAGTGGTTAAGGTTAAGATAAACCGAGATTGTAGGTGGTTTATGTTATTTTTTTACTAAAAAATAAAATGTGAATCAGGGTCCTAAAGCTGCATACAAAATGTAACAATGTCTGCATACATAGCCAACATTTGGCTTTTTTTGTATGGGAAAAAAATAACACATTGTTTTTAACGTTGAAGCTATTTACGAACCCTGATTTAGACACCTAAATAGTAATGTCATTTAAAGATTTAATATATTTGCCACTTGATTGTAACATTCAGCCCACTGTGCCAAAACTGTGTTTCACCTTTCAATTCGTTTCCATTTGGTTTGGTCCGTTTCCATTTTGCTTTATGCGTACCCAATATTTCCCCCATCTCTCTCTCTCTCACACTCTCTCTCTGTGTGTGGGTGTATATATCGTATCTATGTGTACATGCTTAGTATTTGGTATTTCACAAAATTGATTAAAAACCACAAATAATTCCACCAATTCAACAAAATCCACAAAAAACCTGTAATGTAAGCTTTAGTCTTATTCTGTGGCCTCTCTTTGCGTGCAACATTTGCAGATGCATTTGTGTATGCATGTGTATGTGTGCGAGAGTGTGTATCTGTGAAATAATTTTAAAACAGACACAACAAAAAGAAATACCCTGTAGTTCAGCTGCACCGGTGCGGCACTAACGAACCCCCTAGTTCTTCGTAGTGAGCACTCGCCACCAGACCAACCACCAGTCATGTATTTGCCTAACGAATTTTGTATGGGAATGTCCGGAAAACGTACCGATCGGTACGACCCTGCATTACCAGTCGTTAGTGTGGTGATGGGTGCGCACTATAGTTCAAGTACTAGATTAGCGCTCTGATGCATTACCTGTCGTTAACGACTCGACTGACGCTCAGTGATGCATCAGGTCGTTAGGCCTGGTTGTGCCTTGACACCAGCTGAACTACAGGGTATATGTAGGCTGTCTGTCAATTTATTATTCGCTCGTCCGCTTACACATACATGCCAGCTAGTTAGGTTAACATATTGCACGTTGCCAGAAAGGTAACTACTTAAGAACTAAAATACTTGTGGGATTCCATAAACAAAAACTTACCACTTGTTTTTTTATTGTTATTGTTATTTTCCTACGTTCAGCAGCGCAAATAAAAACAAAAAAACAACAAAAGCAGCAGCAGAGTACTTGGATCTGGTGTTCCGTTTCCAATCGTTCCGTTAGCTCACAGAGCGCGCGCAAAAACAACAACACAAACAAAAATCATATGTTTTCCGTTGTTGACGTTGTAAGTGCGTTGTTGTTGTTGTAGTTGTTGTAGTTGTTGCTGTTATCTTTGTTTTTGTTTTTGTTGCAGGCGGTGGCAGCAGCAGCAGAGCAACAACAACAACAAATCAAATTGCGTCTTGGTTTTTGGTGGGGGAGGAGGAGGCTGCCACGCCCACGCTGGAAATCTATGCTAGGCTTGTTGCAAGAGAAAGGGCAGCTAATGGTGATACGAGTTGTTGTTGAGCTTGGAAACAAACTTTCAGCTTGCGTTTAGTTTTGTTGTTTGAATTGTGTCAAAATCTTTTTTTGTGTAGTTGACGCTGCTGCTGCTTTTTGCGCTTTAGGCTTTGCCTGCTATCTCGCTCACACACACAAACACAGCCAGATCTCGGTTGCGTCGTACGTTTTTCGTTTTGTTGTTGTTGCTCAGCTGCTGCTAGTGTTGTTGTTGTTGCTGTTGCTACTTTGCACACAAATTAACTGCGACATAAAATCTCCACTTTGGCTAGGGTTTCGCTCTCCTCGTTGTGGTTGTTGTTGGTTTAATGTTTTTTATTTATTGATTGCACTTCTGCTGCTGCTGCTGCACCAAAACAAAAAATCAAACACCAGAAAAAAAACTTGAAAATTCACTTATGCAAAAATGTTCAACACATTCACAGTTACTGACGCACACACACACACACACACACTGTTTAATATCAGCTGTTGTTGTAGGTGGTTCGATTTGTATAATATTTGCTTTGCTCTTTTTTTTCTAATGGTTACAGTTACAACTAAATAATTTATATATATATATGCAGTATTATTATTATTTTTGTTTTCTGCTCTGACTATATTGCTGTCGCTGTCGCTCTGTCTTTGTCGACGCCGTTCTGTTGGGCAGTGTGACTGCAGGTCGTACCTTAAAATACCAAATTACGAAGTACGGTTATACTGCAGTGTTGACATTTAGCTATTTTTTCCACAGATGTAGCTATTTTGTAGCCGTAAACTAACGAAAAAAAAAACACTTAGTTCAATTTTGTGCCGTCCTTCAATTTGGCGTTAAGCTTAAATTGAAACTTGACGAAACTGTACGTATCCATTGCATTCATAAAAAAAATAAAAAGTTACAAAGAAGCATGTATTAAAAGGTTCACATCTGTTTAAGTAAACATATGTCCAACTGTGATGCAAACTTTACAAAATATAATAGCACAATGTATTTTAAGTACAAAGAGTTAATGAAAATTGCATATGAAAGCATAGCGAACTATGCGATTGCAATTATCTGCAAGTATTTGCCTTCCAATATAATAGAAACCAAATAAACAACTTGGTGGAAAAATATGTCTCGTATGACTTGTTGTTGTTCATAAGAAATGTGATGGTAATTTATCATTCCTTGGCCATACACAACCCATGGGCGTAGTCAGTTATCAATGAGGGGGTCATAAACTTCACACACTCTGTTAAACCCCCCTCGCTCAGTGAGCTAAAAACCTCTCCACCCATGACAACGCCACTGACTAGCAGCTGTTCCTATTGGGGATTTTTTTTAAATTCGATACCATATCGATAGAAAATCTAGCTTTTCGCGTTACGCACATCCAGGGAATGATGTCTAGAATGTGCCCGTGGAACAGGGGTATAAAAGAGCTGCCATGTTTTTATATTTAAGGCCGTTGCCAAAAGTTTTGAAAAAGCTAAAAAGAGGCTAATTTTTTGTTCAAAATAGCTATAGTTTTCGATAGCCGTCAGATTACAAATTTGCCCGCCATCAGCATTTGAAAAACTCCAGATTTGGAAAGAGAAAATAGCTAAATTGGCAACACTGTTAATATGCAACCAAAAAATGTATCGATAGACATTGTAAGGACAATTAGTGCGACCACCCACGATTATTCTAGGTATTTAGTGCGACCAGCCGCGATTGTTTTTTCTATAAGTGCGACCAGCCGATTTATTTGTTATTTGTTGGTGGTCACCAAGACGCATACGAAACCCCGCATTATTTCACCATGGAGCGGCCACAGAAAATGCCCAAAGTGGCCAAGGTAAGTGTATACACACTGTCATTAACTTCCACATGTTTACCACCATTCCCCCCTTCCACGTTTCGCCAGGTGAAGAACAAGGCGCCGGCGGAGGTGCAAATCACGGCGGAGCAGCTGCTCCGCGAGGCCAAAGAACGTGATCTGGAGATACTGCCGCCGCCTCCGAAACAGAAAATCTCCGATCCGGCCGAGTTGGCCGACTATCAGCAGCGCAAGCGAAAGACATTCGAGGATAATCTGCGCAAGAATCGGATGGTGGTCAGCCACTGGATCAAGTATGCACAGTGGGAGGAACAGCAGCAGGAGATACAGCGTGCACGGTCCATATGGGAGCGTGCGCTGGACAATGAGCATCGCAATGTGACGATCTGGCTGAAGTACGCGGAAATGGAGATGAAGAACAAACAGGTGAATCATGCGCGCAATCTGTGGGATCGGGCGGTAACCATAATGCCGCGCGTTAATCAGTTCTGGTACAAGTACACGTACATGGAGGAGATGCTGGAGAATGTGGCAGGAGCGCGTCAGGTGTTTGAGCGGTGGATGGAATGGCAACCGGAGGAGCAGGCCTGGCAGACGTATGTGAATTTTGAGCTGCGTTACAAGGAGATCGATAGGGCACGCGAGGTGTACGAGCGGTTTGTGTATGTGCATCCGGATGTGAAGAATTGGATCAAGTTTGCACGGTTTGAGGAGACGCATGGATTTATACACGGCTCGAGGCGTGTGTTTGAGCGGGCGGTGGAGTTCTTTGGGGATGAGTATATAGAGGAGCGTTTGTTTATAGCCTTTGCCCGTTTTGAGGAGGGCCAAAAGGAGCATGACCGAGCGCGCATTATCTATAAGTATGCCCTGGATCATCTGCCCAAGGAGCGTACGCAGGAGCTGTTCAAGGCCTATACCATACATGAGAAGAAGTACGGAGATCGTGCGGGCATCGAGGATGTCATTGTGTCCAAGCGGAAGTATCAGTACGAACAGGAGGTGGCCGCCAATCCCACCAATTATGATGCCTGGTTTGACTATCTGCGTTTGATCGAGGCCGAGGGGGAACAGGATTTGATCAGGGAGACCTACGAGCGTGCCATTGCCCAAGTGCCGCCGGCCAACGAGAAGAACTTCTGGCGTCGCTACATCTATCTGTGGATCAACTATGCTCTGTACGAGGAACTCGAAGCCGAGGATGCCCAACGCACGCGTCAGATCTACAAAACCTGCCTCGAACTGATACCCCACAAGCAGTTCACCTTCAGCAAAATGTGGCTACTCTATGCTCAGTTCGAGATACGCTGCAAGGAGCTGGCGCGTGCACGCAAAACCCTGGGCCTGGCCATTGGCATGTGTCCGCGTGACAAGCTCTTTCGCGGCTACATCGACCTGGAGATCCAATTGCGTGAGTTCGAACGCTGTCGCCTGCTCTACGAGAAATTCCTCGAGTTTGGCCCCGAGAACTGTGTCACCTGGATGAAGTTTGCCGAACTGGAAAACCTCTTGGGCGACACCGAACGTGCTCGTGCCATTTTCGAGCTGGCCGTACAGCAGCCCCGCCTGGACATGCCCGAGCTACTGTGGAAGGCCTACATCGATTTCGAGGTTTCACTGGGCGAAACGGAGCTGGCGCGTCAACTCTACGAACGCCTGCTGGAACGCACTCAACATGTCAAGGTGTGGATCAGTTTTGCCAAATTTGAAATGGGCCTCAGTCATGGCGACGCGGCAGGCGATGCCGATCTGCATGTGCGCCTAGCCAGACGCATCTATGAGCGTGCCAATGACATGCTGCGCCAGCTGGGAGACAAGGAGTCGCGAGTTTTACTGCTCGAAGCTTGGCGTGACTTTGAAAGGGAATTGAGCATTAATGACGATCAGTCGCTGCAAAAGGTTCTGGACAAGATGCCGCGTCGCATTAAGAAACGGCAAAAGATCGTCTCCGATGAGGGCGTCGAAGAGGGCTGGGAGGAGATCTTTGACTACATATTCCCCGAGGATGAGATGGCACGACCGAATCTGAAGCTTTTGGCAGCGGCCAAGATGTGGAAAAAGCAAAAGGACACCACGGAAGAGGATGTAACGGAAGCCGAGAGCAGAGATTAATGTTTCCATTTAGTAATTAAAGTTTCCTGCCCCTTTTTTTAAAATTAGTTTTTATTTTTGACATTTATTTTGGAACGGAAGATTTTGCGAGAGGCAACATTTGAACGTGGCCGCGTGGCTCAGCGGCTAGTGTGCGCGACCGCTGTGCGAGAGGTCGTGGGTTCGATCCCGCCACGGAACATCTAAAGAAAAGTTTTTTTTTGATGTGAAACATCTTTAATTTGGGTATGGAAGATATTAGCAGGAGTAAAATTTGATTACAGCGTAACGCGTCACGCTGACATGGCAGATTTTGTGGTTAAGCATTTGGCACACAACCGCACCGAGCATGGTGGAACTAACTAGGTGAAGCCGTCAGCATATGCTGAGGGCCAATCTATCAATGCCTACTTGATAGAAAGAGACAGATTGATATTTGTTAATACTAAGCCTACAGACTCTTCCCATATTGATTTGTTTCAAGTCCTGGGAACTCGTAGGTTTAATGTTGCTCGCGCAAACGATTTACGGCAAATAACACGTTAACTCGACATCTTCACACACTAAAATCAGAAATGACAGCAATAAGACTATACGACAAAACTACAGAAAAATTTTCCGTAGCCTACCTTCCTTCACACACGCATACGGCCCTTTGCCCTTAAACGAGAGGTGCTGTCTCGGACGGCTTCACCTTATTAGTTCCACCATGGCACCGAGTACTGAGGACTTAGAATCGAGTACTGAGTATTAAATACCGAGCATCGAGTACTTAGAATCGGGTACTGAGTATCGAATACTGAGTATCGAGTTCTTAGTATCGAGTTCTTAGAATCAAGGGTACCGAGTATCGAATACTGAGTATCGAGTACGTAGAATCGATTACTTAGAATTGAGTACTGAGTATCGAATACTGAGTATCGAGTACTTAGAGTCGAGTACTGAGTATCGAATTCTAAGTATCGAGAAGCTAGTAACTAGTTCTTGGCTGTGAGTACTTAGAATCGAGTACTGAGGATCAAATACTAAGTATCGAGTACTGAGTATTAAGTACTGAGTACTTAGCATAGTGTACATAGAATCAAGTACTGAGTATCGAATGCTGAGTATCGAGTACTAAGTATCGAGCACTTTGTATCGAGTATATCGACTACTAGGTATCGTCTACTAAGTATGGAGTACTGAGTATTCACATCACGCCTTTTTTCTTTGAATGAACTTTACACCCGGTCTCCCCTCTCTGCTGTTGGCGCCAGCTTTGTAGTAATTAGCCATGCAAAAGCTTCTCAAACTGCGGTTCGAACCCAGCGCTAAACTGTAGGTCCCTTTCTCTTGTGCGAAAATTAGAAGCGCACAAGGCAAGAGATTGATTGGGGTTGAGTTGTTCACACTCACTCAATCCTCTGGCTGGCACAGCTCACCTCCTGTAAGAAGTGGACAGTAGGTACGTGCACCCGTGATCGGCCATTTCATCCAGTCTCTTCCCTTTTGTGCAGAGAAGCTCATGGTGCTGTTGCGGGATGGCCGGACGCTGATTGGTTACCTTCGACTACTTTTTGCACCTTACTTTTGTATGTAGCTCCCATAGTGGAATCATGGAAAAGCTTAACAAATTCCGAAATTTGGAGTCGATTCCATTTAAAGGTGAGTACTGAGAAGTTCGACCTGTTGAATTTTCCGTTAAGACAAAATTTTTCTAAATATCAATTAATAAAAAAATTTAAAAAGAGTAATATTATATAGTTAAAAGGGGAAGATTGGGTGGGTTTTTTTTTGTTTGGGGGTTTTTGTGAAGGAGGCGCCTTAGTGGTTTTTTTTTTTTTTTGAAGTTTTCGCGTGAAGGGGGAACCACCTACAACAGCCGAGCCAGCTCTGGTGACAATTTTCAAAATACTTTTGCTTTGCTTTGTTTCTAGGTATCAAATAACAAAATCAGGCAAGAAAAAATTCCTTTAAGTAATTTTTTTATATGGAGTTTGACAGCTAAAGGAAAATTCGAACGTTCTCAGAAGGCGTGAGTGTGGCCTTGATGTGAAACATGTTAAAAACGATATGCTCCGCTTATCACATACTTATGTGTGTGTTCCTATATTCTTGATACCCAAAACTTGATACTCATTACACAAATCTGGATATTAAGTATTAAATACTAAGAACTCGATGCTAAGTACTCGATACTAAATACTCTTCAATCAATACTTGATACTAAGTACTCGTTGCTCACTACTCGATACTCAGTACTCGATACTCAGTATTCGATACTTAGTACTCAGTTCTAAGTACTCGATTCTAAGTAGTCGATACTCAGTATTCGATACTCGGTTCTCGATTCTAAGTACTCGATGCTCGGTATTTAATACTCAGAACTCGATTCTACGTTCTCAGTACTCGGTGCGGTTGTGTGCCAAATGCTTAACCACAAAATATGCCATGTCAGCGTGACGCGTGACGCTGTAATTAAATTTTACTCCTACTAAATTCTTCCATACCGAAATTAAAGATGTTTCACATCAAAAAGTTTTTCTCACTAGAACTTCTTATTCGACCGAACATTCGTACTACAGCGATTTTGACAAAACTTTGTAGAATTGTGTAAAAGTAAAGGGTGATTTTTTAAGAGCTATAGGAAAGTTTTTCAAAAAAGAAACACATAAAATTCAGAAAAATGCAAGAAATCTTTATTTGAATCGATAGTACGGCCCAAATAATTTAATGTTTGAAGATTATTTCATGCAAATGTTGACCGTGACTGCGCCTCAAATGGTCCAATTTTGGCATACTCTTTCCAACATTTCGGCTGGTATCTCACGAATAAATGCTTCAATGGTGTCTTCCAATGCGTCAATTGAAGCGGGCTTGTCTGTATAGACATGAGCTTTAACATAGCCCCACAAAAAATAGTCCAATGGCGTTAAATCGCACGATCTAGGCAGCCAATTGACTGGTCCCGAACGTGAAATAAAATGTTTACCGAACTCGCCTCTCAATAAGTCCACTGTTGGGCGTGCTGTGTGGCATGTGGCACCCTCTTGTTGAAACCACATGTCATGCAAGTCAAGCTCTTGCATTTTGGGCAAAAAAAAGTTGGATATCATCTCACGGTAGCGCTCACCATTCACAGTTACGTTACGATTCGCATCATCTTTGAAGAAGTACGATCCAAAGATGCCACCAGCCCATAAACTGCACCAAACTGTGACTTTTTCTGGATGCATTGGTAGCTCTTGCAATGCTTCTGGCTGATATTCACTCCAAAATCGACAATTCTGCTTATTAACGTACCCATTGAGCCAAAAATGAGCTTCGTCGCTGTACACAATTTTTCGGGAAAAAAGTGGATCTTCGGCCAACTTTCCAAGAGCCCATTCACCAAAAATTCTAGCGTGCGGTAGGTCGTTCGGCTTCAATTCTTGCACCAGCTGTATTTTGAAAGGCTTCACACCTAAATCCTTCCGCAAAATTTTCCACGTTGTTGAGTAACAGAGGCCCAATCGCTGCGAACGGCGACGAATCGATAATTGTTGGTCATACAGCTGCGATATTTTCTTCAGTGCGAAATTTAGTCACAATAGCCCGAATAGCCGCTTCAGTGGGTCGATTAAACTGACCATAAAATAGAAGAAACGGGCGCGATGAACTTTCTTAACAGAGCACGCATTTTGATAATAAAATTCAATAATTTGCAAGCGTTGTTCGTTTGTAAGACGATTCGTGGTTAAATTATAGACCAAACTGAAGATGTTTGACAGTGAAACAAAACACGAAACGTGCGTGAGCTGTTTAAACCAGTGTTGCCAAAAAGATAATAGCTAAAAAGTCACCCTTTAGAAAATTCAAAATATAGAACTGTCTTAATATTTAACGAAGTGGCAGAAGTTTGTAATAGAGAAGTTCGACTGTAATTTCATGAAGTTTGGGGTGAAAGGATGAGAACTGGGATGAACAACAAACTTACCAACACTTTGTTTCCGTTGCAAAAATAAACAACAACCAAAAAACAAACTCCTCTTCTTGAAATTTTCATAATTTTGTTATATTTTTTTATTGTTTTTGTTTTCTCTTTATTTTTTTTCTGCTTGTTGCTGTGTCATTTCCTTTTGGCGCGCATCACGAATCCGAATCCGTTTTGCACTGCAATGATAACGGCATTTGATTCGCTATCTCCAACTGCCACTTCAGTTGCACTCTAATCTTAATTATTCTTAAATACATTAAAAAAATACATAAAATATGTTTTTTTTTTGTTTCGGTTTTAAATATGTGTGTGTGTGTATATATATAAATAAGCTAACGGTATATTGTTTAAATGTTTTGTATTGTTTTTCATATATATAAATATGTATGTATAAGTATGCACTCTGGGAATTCGAAGAAATTTCGACATTTCCTTTATTTATAATTTATAACTTTTCGTTTTTGCGGGTGGGGGTGGGGCTGGGAGGGGATAGGGAGCAGGAACGGAAGGGATAGAATGGTGGGTGGTGGGGACACTTGACTATATTTGTTTAAAAACTATACTATGTTTCCTTTTTTTTAGCCGCTCACTTAGTAAATAAAATGCAAACGAATAAAAATAAGTGCGCGCTCCGTTACGCGCTAGTCGAGTGTGAATGGGGGCTGGCAAAGCTGAGTGTTATCGTGTTATCGATAGCTCCAGCGTTGTTGCTGTTGTTGTTGGTCCAATAATTTTGGGAGCATTTCCTGTGTGTGTGTGTGTGTGTGTGTTTGTAACTGTGTGTTTGTGTGAGAGTGTAACGGCTGCTGGACTGCTTGCTGCACTGCTTGCTTTGCCTTGCCTTTGCCTGCACCCAATTTCAGAGTCAGTTTAGATGCGCTTTGGAATCGTATCAATATCGATGGCATTATTCTCAGGCTCTTCGTCCTTTGGTGGCTGACCACGTTGCTGCCATCGAAATAACAGGCGACAGATTTGAGGTACAATTTCATAATCAGATCAAAGAATCAAAGAAGACAACAATGAAAGAGAGAAAAAAAGGATATAAAAACAAAGAAAGCAGAAGAAAAGAAAAGATTTTGTACTTATGTATTTGGAAAAATGTGAATACAAACACACACACACACATCAATTTTAGTTCAAATCAGTTGCATATGGAACTCTATATGTATGTAGATGAGTGGGGGGTACTTGAACCTTAACCAGAACCCGAACCGTTTCCATCGCAAAAGTGTCTGTCTCTCTTCTGATACAAAACTTACCCCAACAATCCAGAGTTCGATTCAGCTCTCTCTCTCTCTCTCTCTAACGGTAAATGAAAATGACTGCTGCATACAAAATAAATTTTGATGAAAATTTTTGGAAATTTTTTTTTGTCTACTTTAACTGGATGACACTGGAAACGGTCCTCTCAATTTCGCAAATGTCAAAACTTAAAAACTTAACCACCTTCCCTCAAGTGTAAGCTGTTTGGTGTGCATGTGTGTGTGTGTGTGTGTGTGTAAGTGTTGTGTTTCAAAGATCACCGCATGAAAAGTGCTTTATGATTCTGGTTAAGATGTGTTTTTTTTTCAGTGTGCGCGCCCAGCCAAAGCAAAGATGCAAATAAATTAGAAAAATAAAGAAAGAAAAAGCATTTAAATTAATTATGAACTCATCTGGTGATTTATTTGTGCTCAAATTCAAGGCAAAACGAAAATAGTTAAATAAATATGAAGCAAGCAAAAGGTGTTGGTGCAGCAGGCGTCATCCTTTACCATCATCATCACTCTGCCTCAGCCTCAGGATCGGGTCGACTCAGTATCTCCTGACAGAGTGCAATATAGTCCTAGATTTAGCGGGGTGTGGGTTTTTTTTTTGTTTGTTTGGTAAAAGTAAAATTTGTTTGTTAATTTAATTAAAAAATAAGCAGAAAAATAGCCAAAGAAAAAAACATGGAACACACAGGGTCTGGGCACACAACATCACATGATACAATGACGATTCGATAAGTGGGCTTTTGTGTTCATATTTGAGTGGTGTACATTAGAGCGGAGGACCTCCTAAATCTACGGTTCAACGACAAGATTTATCATATTGACATTAGTGGTATTCCTTTGACCCAACTTCAGTCGGTATTTTCTAGTTTTTGAGGCTATATGTGGTCCGATAGAAATGCTGCCAGAAGTTTTGCGAAAAACAGGTTTGTAATCGCAAAATACTTGTGAAAGTGAGAGAATGGCTGTATATAATATTAGAACAGTGTTTCCCAGCCATGCCCCGGGGTGCCGAACACTTTCGGCAACTCACATCTATAGGCAGCCGAAGGCATGCCGAAGTCGTCTCACTGACTGGCAGAGAGAACAAAATTTGTCAGCCGCAGTCTCTGCGTCGAGTCGAGCACATTGACGGCGCTTTGCCTACGGGCTACACTGCAAAGAACTACTATGGCTACTCTGCATATTTGTTTATATTTTTATGATTAATTTATTTAGTCTAGAACGTCTTTATAATCTTCGAGAAGAAGTTAAATCTTTCTTAGAGAAAGAAAATTGGTTAAATCACAAGAAAAAAATAAAGATCTGTCAAATCTTAATAGAACCGAACATCATTTTAAACTACATCCCAACAATAGCCGATTGGAAGAGTATGCAGATGCAGTTAATACACTTTCAACCGAAATTGATGAAAGATTTGAGAATTTAAACCAAATCGACTGGCTAATTTCAATTTTCAATAATCCCCGTGAAACTGAAAACTCTACATTTCCCGAGGATATTAAAAAAGAAATCAACGCAATAAAAGATGGTATAATGTTGCCCCTAGGTACCGGAATTGATTTTTGGAAAGAAATCTCAATACAAATATATCCATGCACCAAAAAGGCAATGTTAAAACTTTGATCGATGTTCACAACGACTTATATTTGTGAATCTACATTTTCCACCATTAAAATAATTAAACACTCGATGTGAAATAGACTAAGTAACAGCCATTTAGAAGATCTCTTACGTATTAAATGTTATCCGGGAGATATAGAAATAGATGCAATATTGAAGTCTATAAATAGTCCAGAATGAACCTAATCATTTTTACAACAATAACCCGTTTTAGAGCAAATTCAACAATAGCCCACTAATCACGCTCTTACTCATAATTTTGTGCAGTGCCATTCACGCAAAACGATAAACAAAAACATTTTTAAAACAATAACATTTTTCCGCAATCGCCTACTAATCCCTGACTTGCTCCCAATTTTGCGCAGTGCAAGGCACACAATACATTCACACATTTTCTCTCCTCTCTTCTTGGGGAACCCTGGTTTAGACGCTCTTGTTTAGTCTCTCTTGCTCTGTGCGTTGCTCAGTGACTTGTTCACTCAGTTCGGTGACTGTTCAGCTTATTTTGCTCGAGTGTCTGATTGTAACGTAACGTAAGCAGCATGCTGGCGTGGCGGTCCCAACCGTCTTTTAATTAAATATCTTTCATTACAAACGAAAACATGTTAGAGGTCGCTAACAAATAGGCAACATTAAGCAGTAAGACCAGCATCGAAGGATTAAAGTGAGTTCAAATGATCGCTTACCTTCACAATGTTCTAAGGATAGTTGATAAGCAAGTGAACAACTGAACTACGAAACAGCTGAGCAATTCGAGTGACTGAGTGAAAAAAAAGAGGAAGTTAACTTCAAAGATTTGTATATCCTTGTAGTTTGTTTTTTTAAATAAGACTACTTTTAGAAACTTACTTTTCTATGGGAGCTATACTATATAGATGTCCGATTTCGACCAAAATTGGTCGAATTATGCAAAAGCATAACAAACATGTACATTTTTTGAAGCCGATGCCATTTAAAACAAAGTTTTTCTCACTAGAACTTCTTTTTCGACCGATCATTCATACTGCAGCTATACGCTATAGTCATCCGATTTCGAAAAAACTTTGTAGAATTGTGTAAAAGTACATAAAATAAATATATGCTAACGTAAGGCCTTTGTGGACTTCGCTAAAGCCTTCGACAGTGAGCAGGAAGTGCATATGGCAGGGACTAAGAAGGAGAGGAAATCCGGAAAAACTTATTTCCCTCATCAGAGCGACATACGACAGCGCCCAGCGTAGAGTGCTTTACGGTGGAATGCTATCACAGCTTTTTCAAGTCCTGAGCGGCGTTCGGCAGGGATGTGCTCTGTCGCCCATTGTGTTTATAATGGTGGTTGCAGACGTGTTCGCTACAATGCAAACTGCTCCCAACAACAGTGGCATTGGGTGGTCAATGACTACAAGACTGCGGCATCTGGACTATGCAGTCAATATATGCCTCCTGTCAAATAGGCTAAGCGACCTGGCTAATACACTAGCCCACCTTGACACCTCAGCTAAATCGGCAGGCCGCAAAATTAACACGAAGAAGACAAAAGCGCTCAGCATCCGTTCCGGACAATCCCGGGCTTAGGTTTTGGACGAAGAGCCAATTGAGCAATTCAGCTACCTGGGAAGCGTAGTCGCTGTTGATGAAGGGACGGAGCTCGATGTGAATGTGAGCATTCAAAAGGTGCCTATGGGATGCTGTCAGCTGTTTAGCGTTGCTCGACCTATCCAAACTAGCTCAAAATCAGGCTCTTTAGGTCCAACGTAATGCCAGTGCTCTTATACGGTTCTTCCAGTTGAAAAATTACAGCTTCCATAGGGTCGAAACTCCAAACATATGTAAACCGTTGCCTGCAACGCATCTACTGCATATTCTGGCCTGACAGAATACGGAACTCTGAGCTACTTGAACGAGCGAATATGGAGAGTAGGAGGATGAATACGCAGGATGAAATGGAGCTGGATAGGACATACATTGCGAAAAAGCGAGAACAACATCGCAAGGAAGGCAATGGAATGGAACCCGTTGGACGGAGTCGGGCGGTCACCCAAAGAAACTTGGAGGAGGACTGTCGGTAGAGAGGCGCAAAGGATCGGGAAAAGTTGAAGCCCTATGTCCCACAAGGGATCGGAACTAGAAGAAGAAGAAGAACGTATGGGACGTTTCCTTTGAAAACAAAAAAGTTTTTCTCACAAGAACTAGTTTTTCAACCGATCGTTCCTACGGGAGCTATATGCTATAGTCATCCGATTTTGACCAAACTTTGTAGAATTGTGTGGGAGCATATAAAACAATTACGAGCCAACTTTCAGGACATTTCCATTGAAAACAAAAAAGTTTTTCTACCTAAGACTTCATTTCAGACTACACTTTTCTATGACAGCTATACTCTATAGATGTCCGATTTCGACCAAATTTTGTGGAATCATGGAAAAGCATAATAAACTAAGAAATACAATGTTTGGAGGCGTTTGCATTGAAAACAAAAAGTTTTTCCCTCTAAAACTAGTTTTTCGACCGATCGTTCCTATGGCAGCTATATGCTATAGTCATCCAATTCGACCGGTTCCGATAAATGTGCAGCGTTTTTGTGCCAAAAGACTTCGTGCAAAGTTTGGTGAAAATAGCTTTAAAACTGACGGAGAAGATAGCATACTGACGGAGGAGACAGAAGGACAGGGCGAAATCAACTCAGCTCGTCATGCTGATCAAGAATATATATATATATTATGTGGTCGGAGATACTTCGTTCTGTGCGTTACAAACATCCGGACAATTTTATAATACCCTCTGCAGGGGTATAAAAAGTTCTTAAAAGGTGCCAATAATTCGAACCGAAACGCTTATGTTTCTAGTCTTGATACTAGTCCTCAAGAAATAGAACGTTTTAAACAAAGTGCATTACAATAAGAATTAACATCTACTTAGCTTTGGCTATAATGTTTATGTGTACCAATATCATGAGTGTCCAACTATGCTATCCCGCAGAATGTTCAGTGCTTCAGAAATATGATGAAGATATTAAAGGACAGCATAAATATCGCAAGAAAAACCACTGTCAATGAACTGACCATCTTCAAAGACAACAAGAAAAAGGTTATGGTTTTGAGTTTGATCTAAAACCTTTGGTCAAGTCAACTAATTCCGATGCAACAGCATTTGGCTCACTTTATGCTAGCAAAGCACAACAACAATGGGCGCAATGAAATGAAAGAGAGCACAAGCGTCACGAAAAAGAAAGAGATGGCATCAAATAAATCAAAAGTCAAGTCAAATGAAGCATACAGATTGAAAAATTTTTTTTAGTAAAATAAAAAGAAAACGACTAAACTAAAACGAAAAAGTTTATAATGTTACTTAGTCGGGATTTACACGATGAAGCAAACTTTATGAAGTTTTCTTAGAAGGCGGCGAATTAAAGATTCGCGCCTGATTCTCACTAAGGAACGAAGTTAAAAACTACCACTTTTAATTACAGTCGAGTTTATTTTAAGAAGTTGACGAAATTTATCAACGAATATATTTCAAATACCAAAACGATTAGAGCCTTCGAATGCTTTTAAACTGGGTGGGTAAAACGTGGGCCAAGCCAAAGTTCAATTGTTCAATTTTGGCTCGAGCTCGCCAGCTCTGTCTAAATCAGGTAGTTCAAATCGTTAAAGTTTTACCATTTACTCCAACCATTATTGACCAAGGTTAATGAAATCGGCTGAAGAGCATTCTTTTAAAAACTTTTTAAAACTGTTTGGAGTCTTAGAAGGGCGTATCATATCCCCAAAACAAACGACTCTGGAAATCTATATACAAACATACATATGACCTGAATCTGCTTACAACTCCGACAAAAATAGTCCTTGTTTAATGAAACTGAGCGTTATGGATTCCTAGAAACCTGTATTATCAGCCAAGCTCTCATTTTCGCATTCGCAAAAGTTTTGCGACTTGAAATCGGTTCGACATAGGTTAAAGCAAATGAACGGTATGGAATATTTCTAAAAGCCTACTTGTCCTAAGATCAGGACTGAGGTACTTAACTACCGATCTATCGACAAGCTTAGCAACATATCAAAGCTTTTTGAACGGATTGTAGCCAAACAGTGGTCTTTTTTTGTAAAGATTATCCCAAATCAACATGGTTTTATGCCAGGTCGCATCAGTTCCGTTGGAAAACGCTGTCAAGTTGATGTTGTTTACACAGATATTTCCAAGACATTTCATAAAGTTTGTCATCATCTTAAGCTAGTAATTCATTCCTTATGCTGAATTCAATCCTACTTGGACCACCCGACTTACAGAGCCAGAATAAACAGCTCGCTTTCTAGTCCATATGTGTCTACTTATGGCTTCCACAAGGGAGTGCGCTTGGGCCTTTACTTTTCATTATTTTTGTTAATGAAATTTGCATAAATATTCATAATTCTTAAAATTGTTCAATCTATTAATAACTTAAATGACAGTCGCTTGCTGCAAAATGACCTAGATAGGGTAAGCTCATGGTGTCCACATAACCTACCTCCACTTAATCTAAACAAATGTATCTTTACTTTAAGCAAATGTATCTACAACATTCCGACGACCTATTCAATCACCAACCAAATTTTATCGAGCCGGGATGAGGCAATTAATTTGGCAGAGAAAGTCAACTCGAAATTTTTCTTTAATGAGCACCTGAATTGTATATTGCCGGAAGCCTATTCCATGTTTGGCTTTTATAAACGCAATGCTAGCCGATTTTCCGCATTTGTGCGTTCCTATAAAGTGGCTTGAAAGGGTACAGAAAAAATTTCTGAAATTTGCGCTTCTACCGCTCAACTTTTCCTACATTAGTAGGTGTGCCTTGCTGCATCTCTTAACCCTGGAGGATCGGAAAACTATTGTGTCACTAACGTTTTTAAACGACCTTGTATTAGGCAGTATTCGTTGTCCTTTCTTGTTAAGTAAGATAAGCTTTAGTGTACCAAATAGGAGTCTTACATATTTTCAACCCTTTTCCCACCAAATTTCTCGAACCAACTATTCCCTTCATGAACCTATATGTGGGGCTCTTGAAAAATTTAATTCCTTGCCCGTTAGCATAAGCTTTGACTTCGACTCCAACATGGTAAAGAAACTGCTAGCAGAGTACTTTTCGTCCACATAAGGCAATATAATTTGTTTATTATAAATTGAAAAGTGTATTATAATTTTGCCCAGAAGTTTGGAACGCATAGAAGGAATCATCACCTACCACATAATGTATATATATTCTTGATCAGCATGCTGAGCTGAGTCGATGAGCTGTGTCCCACCGTCTGTCCGTCCGCCTGCCTGTATGTTTCTACGCAAACTAGTCCCTCCCTTAATGTTTGCACAAAGACATCTTTTAGCTGCACACTGCACATATGTCGGAACCGCGAAAATCGGATGGTCACTTCTTGTAGCTGCCATACAATTTTCTTTTTTATAGTTTTTTTTATTTAATATTCCAATGACACAAGACATTAAGCTTATAAACTAAGTCATTGGTCACAAAAGTTTCAAGTGTATTTAAACTTCGGCACAGACGAAGTTAGCTTTGCTTTTAATATTAGTGTAGTCAGTTAAGAACTCAGTTTATTTGGCGAATAAATAAAGTACCCTTTTTTGGGACCTTAAGACGTTGTTCAAACCTGTATCTGCTTATAACTTGAACAAATTTTGACAAAGGTTCATAAATAGGAACGTTCTGGATTCTTTGGAACTTGTATTTTACTTCTGCAAGCCGACTTTTACTGAGCTCGGTACATAAAGTACCTTTTCCGGGCCTTAAGAGGGTGTTTCATCCTAAATTTGCCTATAAGTGCAACACATTTTGAAGTAGGTTAAAACAAAATGAATGTTATGGATTCTTTGGAACTTGTATTTTACTTCTACAAGCCGACTTTTGATGAGCTCGGTACATAAAGTACCTTTTCGGGGCCTTAAGAGGGTGTTTCATCCTAAATGGGCCTATAAATGCAACAAATTTTGACATAGGTTAATGAAAATTAACGTTATGGATTCTTTGGAAGCTTTATTTTTATACCCTTGCAGAGTATAGCTGGCAAACTATCGATAGTACTATAGATAAGGGTATCCAACCGAAACGAAATTCGGTTTCAGACAATACATTTATATTGACCGAAAGATTTTTCTAACAGTAATCGTTTCCAATAACTTATCCGTAAACGAAATATATCCGAGACAGACTGCCCGACCGAAACCGTAAATCGTTTGGTTGGATAGCTCCATTGCAAAGGGTATTATAAAATTGTCCGGATGTTTGTAACGCACAGAAGGTAGCAATTTCGACCACATTAAGTGTATATATTATTGATCAGAATGACGAGTTGACTTGATTTAGCCCTGTCCGTCCGTCTGTTTCTATGCTTTCTCCTCCGTCAGTTTTTAAGCTTTCCTCACCAAACTTTTCACGAAGTCTTTTGGTACAAATACGCTGCACATTTGTCGGAACCAGCCGAATCGAATGACTTTAGCACACAGCTGTCATAGGAATGATCTGTCGAAAAACTAGTTTTAGTGAGAAAAACTTTTTTGTTTTCAATGGAAAAGCCTCTAAACTTCGTATGTCTTAGTTTACTATACTTTTCCATAACTCCATAAAATTTGGTCAAAATCGGATATCTATATAGTATAGCTGTCATAGAAAAGTAGAGTCTAAAAAGTAGTCTTTGAAAAACTTTTTTGTTTTCAATGGAAATGTCCTCAAAATTGGCATGTAATTGTTTTATAAGCTCCCACAGAATTCTACAAAGTTTGTTCGAAATCGGATGATTATAGCATATACTAATGATGATTCACTAAATTCGGTCGATATCGGACATCTAAAGGGTGATTTTTTAGCTATTATCTTTTTTGGCAACACTGGTTTAAACAGCTTACGCACGTTTCGTGTTTTGTTTCACTGTCAAACATCTTCAGTTTGGTCTATAATTTAACCATGAATCGTCTTACAAACGAACAACGCTTGCAAATTATTGAATTTTATTATCAAAATGCGTGCTCTGTTAAGAAAGTTCATCGCGCGCTTCTTCCATTTTATGGTCAGTTTAATCGACCCACTGAAGCGGCTATTCGGGCCATTGTGACTAAATTTCGCACCAAATTTACATTGTTGGACATTAAACCACCAACACGCTTACGTAGAGTGCGAACTGAAGAAAATATCGCAGCTGTATCGGCCAGTGTTAATGATGAACATCAATTATCGATTCGTCGTCGTTCGCAGCAATTGGGCCTCTGTTATTCAACAACGTGGAAAATTTTGCAGAAGGATTTAGGTGTGAAGCCTTTCAAAATACAGCTGGTGCAAGAATTGAAGCCGAATTTCTGGTGAATGGTCTCTTGGAAAGTTGGCCGAAGATCCACTTTTTTACCGAAAAATTGTGTTCAGCGACGAAGCTCATTTTTGGCTCAATGGGTACGAAAATAAGCAGAATTGTCAATTTTGGAGTGAATATGAGCCATAAGCATTGCAAGAGCTACCAATGCATCCAGAAAAAGTCACTGTTTGGTGCGGTTTATGGGCCGTTGGCATCATTGGACCGTACTTCTTCAAAGATGATGCGAATCGTAACGTAACTGTGAATGGTGAGCGCTACCGTGAGATGATATCCAACTTTTTTTTGCCCAAAATGCAAGAGCTTGACTTGCATGACATGCGGTGCCACATGCCACACAGCACGCGCAACAATGGACTTATTGAGAGGCGCGTTCGGTGAACATTTTATTTCACGTTCGGGACAGTCAATTGGCCGCCTAGATCGTGCGATTTAACGCCTTTAGACTATTTTTTGTGGGGCTATGTTAAAGCTCATGTCTATACAGACAAGCCCGCTTCAATTGACGCATTGGAAGACAACATTGAAGCATTTATTCGTGAGATACCGGCCGAAATGTTGGAAAGAGTATGCCAAAATTGGACTAAGCGGATGGACCATTTGAGGCGCAGTCATGGTCAACATTTGCATGAAATTATCTTCAAACATTAAATTATATGGACCGTACTATCGATTCAAATAAAGATTTCATGCATTTTTCTGATTTTTGTGTTTTTTTTTTTTTTAAACTTTCCTATAGCTCTTAAAAAATCACCCTTTATATAGTACAGCTCCCATAGAAAAGTAGTCTTATTTAGAAAAACAAGCTTCAATGGTATACAAAACTTTATCCGAGCCGAAGTTAACTTTCCCCAATTTTTCTTCTACACACCTACTTTTGCTGACCTAGGCACGTAAAGTACCTTTTCATGTCGTTAAGACGACATTTCATCAATAATCTGCCTACAAGTGCAAAAAATTTTAAAGTAGGTTAATGAAAATGAACGTCATGGATTCTTTAGAGCTTGTATTTTACTTCTACAAGTCGACTTTTGCTGAACTTGGCACATAAAGTACCTTTTCGGGGCCTTAAGAGGGTGTTTCATCCTGAATTTGCTTTTTAGTGCAACAAATTTTGACCTAGGTTCATAAATAGAAACGTGATGGATTCTTTTGAACCTGTATTTTACTTCTGAACTTTTTTTAGGTCCTCAAGAGGGTGTATTTTATCCTGAATTTGCCTATGAGTGCTATAAATTTTGCCATAGGTTAATGAAAATGAATGTTTTGGATTCTTTGGAACTTGTATTTCACTTCTACAAGCCGACTTTTGCTGAGCTCGGTATATAAAGTACCTTTTCGGGGCCTTAAAAGGGTGTTTCATCCTAAATTTGCCTATAAGTGCAATAAATTTTGACATAGGTTAATGAAAATTAACGTTACGGATTCTTTGAAAGCTGTATTTTTCTTCTACAAACCGACTTTTGCTGAGCTAGGCACGTGTAAGGTACCTTTTCATGGCCTTAAAAGGGTATTTCATCCAGTATCTGCCTTTAAGTACAACAAATTTTGACATAGGTTAATGAAAATGAACATTATGTATGTTTTGGAAGATGTATTTTACTACGACAAGTCGATTTTTGCTGAGCATGGCACGTAAACTACCTTTTCGGGGCCTTAAGAGGGTGTTTCATCCAGAATCTGCCTACAAGTGCAAAAAATTCTGAACTAGGTTAATGAAAATGGAAGTTTTGGGTTCCCAGAAACTTGTACTTACCCACTTTTCCTAAAATCGGGACTTCAAGTACCGTTTTTGGACCTTGAGAGGGTGTACCATCCCAAGAAACCACTTGAAGATGAAAGTTTTGGATTCTACTTCTACCAGCCGACTTTTATTGGAATCGTAAAGTACGTATCCCGGGATTTAAGACGGTGTTTCAAAATATTGTTTTCGCTTCTGCTGCTAAGTCAGTTAGAATCCCTGATTTCAACTTGAAAAAACTTTGTTCTTCCCTTCCTGAGGTCCGCCCTAATGTACCTCCCTCCATCTGTATCTCTCTCTCTGTCTGTCTGTGTATGCTCTTGTGTGGTCATTAGTGAGTGTACCAAAAAAATGATAAGACTATAAAATGTTTATTTTTTTGTTTTTTGTATTAAATATCAGTTTCGTTTTTATTTTAGTTATTGTTATTATTATTACTTTTGTTCTCCATTATTTCTCATAATTCTCATTCATCAATTGTAAACAGTTTTTTTGTGGTTTTTGTTTTTTTTTTTTTTTGTTTTGTTTGTTTTATCAACGGTCCTCGGCCTTTATGTCGATTTCTTTATATATATATAATATATTTTATACTTTATTGCTAATTTTTGTTGCTTAAAAAATGTTCACTTTTTGTTTTGTTTAATGTTATTGTTTTGCCTTCTTCTGCCTTTTTCGGTATATTCAAAAAAAAAAAAAATTGTTGTGTTGGCAAAGTGTGAAATCGGTTGGTTTATATCATAATACAATTGTGAAATATCATTGAACTACATACAAGAAGAAGGAGAAGCATATGATGGGATACAAAAAAAGATAATAATAATAATAATAGTTAAACACAATAACTAACTCGGATTGGACCCTTAAAAAACTAAGATTGGAGAAACACAACTCGTTGTTTTTTTAGGCTACCAAACAAAAGAGAACACACACACTTCGCTGCTGCTGCTGCTGCTGTTTAGAACGCAAAGGATCGATTTACTACATTATCTTTATATATATATATATATCAGATCAGATCAGATGATGATGTGGGTTTTCGGTTTGGTTTGAAGTTTCCAATTGCGGTTGGCTGGCGGTTCTTGTGCTCTCATCCTTCGTTATGTGGGAGTAATTGCTGATGCGTTTTGAATGCGTAGGAGGGGATTGGTGGGTGGTACGGTACACTCGGATGTATGCAATGTCCTGGTTGATTGGTTGACTTGGGGGAGGGGTGTGTTGTGGAGGGGAGGTGTTTAGGTGTTAGTGTGTGTGTGTATGTGTGCGTTTGTGTGTTGCGTGTGTGTGTGTGTATGTTGTAGGAGTTTGGCTTGATGCTTGCTTGATGATTCCATTTTCTTCTTCACTTCGTCGCCTTCGCTTCTACCTCAATATCCTTACGTTCAGTTATTTGATGTCTATATATCATATATATATATGTATGTATATATATATGCGGATGAGCGATTTATACAATATTTATTATTATTATTATTAACTCTTGCTGTTCATGCTGCATTTGCATTTTATTATTATTATTATTTTGGAAGTACTAAGTTGCTTATAATCGTTGTATTTCTACACTAAAACTCGCAGTCGCGCTTTCACTCACTCACGGTGTCTAAACGGTGTTTGCTTTTTAAATTGATTGGTTAAGTTGGTCAAAAAGTAGTGTTGTTGCCACACAAAACATACAGGAAAGATTACATTTAGCACACAACGAGATAAAAATTATATTAACAATTGTTCAACTTGGCTAAAACTAAAAGCAAAACATGATTTGAATGGTGCTGAGTGGGTGTGTGTGTGTGTGTGTGTTCGTGTGTGGCGGAAGCGGTTAGTTCTGAAAATGCTGTTTTTTCTTTTCTTACTAAATACTAAAAGCTTAACGCAAGGTAACATATAATATACATATAACACAGTGAATACCAGGGGAAATAGCCTAGGAATAGGAACGATCAATTGTGAAGAAAACAATAGACTTTATAACTACAATTGCAAAAAATTATCATCTAAATTTGAAAAATATTGCTAAATTTGAATCCTAGAATTGATTACGTTTCCTACACAATTTTCGATGTATCTAAGACTGACTTTCGTTTACTGTTAAAATTTACAAGTTCTAGAAGTATATTAATTACAATTCCCATATAGACTAAAAGTGTTCGAAGATTCCGTATCTGCTTAAGTTTTGTTTACTCAACCTTTTCGCATTGTCTCTGCACATTGAACAGAGCAAGACGAAAGGATCTCACAACTACTGGTTTTGATTGTCTTAAGTCTTGAGAGAGGAGATGGGAATACAAAGAGAGGATTGCGAAAGCGCACTTGTGAAAGCACCTGACCCGAGGGTCTGTTGTATGCCACTCGTGCACTAACTCTCTGATTCTGTTCTCTTATTCTCTCTTGTTTTGCTTAACGTGTGTATACGCCTCCCATATTTCGCTATATTGCTTAGATCACGATATTGTCTTACAGTAATAAAGAGCTAAAACGTTGTTCGAATGTTTTGTTTAAACGATACAAATATTTCGATTCTGTCTCGTTTAAACAGGCCTTTAGTCTTTATTGAACACTGGACTTAAATGGTTCTGTTATTGGTTTACTGTCAGACAGTTAAAACAGAGCCGCTTAATTTTTGCAGTCTTTTATGTTTGCAGAGCTGATGGTATTTTTTTTTCGGAAAATGAGATATTATTGCTTTCCGTTTATGATTTCACTTAAAATATGTTCCCCCTTTACAAGATCCAATTCATTAAACCCTTTTCTACCGAATTTTTTCATCTTTTCTTGGAAATCAGCACAACTTTTCTTGTCTGATCTAAGAAATTAACAAATAATTATTCAAAGACATTTAAAATCAAGGTCTGGTACTCAAATAGTATCAATTACAAACAACCTATGAGCATTGAAAGCAATGCCAAAGTGATTAGACGGAAGAAATTAATTGCTTTCCCACTTAAATTTGTCAAAACAAAGCTCCAATTTTAGTATACAGATTAAGAAAGTAGAAACTAGTTGGATTCGTTACCGAATGACCCCATTGCTTAAAGTGCTTACAGTAGTCTTTCTTCCGCGTCTTTTATTCTAAAACATTTTCTGTTTCGTATTAGAAATGGCCAAAATTCTTCATTCTATTACTAGCAGTACATTTCCTATACTCAGTAGGCCTTGGTTCGTTTCGATTTGCTGTCCAAAATGTAAACAACGACCCTGGTTTGTGTTTCGATAATTCGTTTTGAAATTTCAGTTTCTTGGATCAGTAAGAGCTTCTTCTTCGGAAACAGCAACTCTCCGGTGCTTATGGGTGCGTAGGTAGTGAGGCGTCTGACTGGTTCAACATGGCGAGCCCAGAGTGATCCTAGCCTACAGCTACCTCCTCGTGTTGGTAACACCCAGTCCCTCCCTACAAAAATAGGGGGGCGGTACTTTGGGCTTGGTATCCGATTAGACGGTAATAAAGACCCACGAATGAAAACTGCGACAAGAGCGCTTTTCAGTCCACACCTGCGATTACAGCAGACACGTGCCGAGCGCATACAGCGCGCTGTTTCTATCACTCTTTTGGCTTGTTCACAGTTCTTCTAATGCTCAGGGAGTTATTTTTCGGCAACTGGAAAGTGCCTCGCTTCGAGGCGCCGTCCATGCACAAGCAGAAGTTGCGAAGTTCAATTTGTCTCGCTTTCGGCCTGAACGCCCCTGTTCCCAGTTCTCCTAATGCTCAGAGAGGTGTTTTTCGACAACTGGAAACTGCCTCGCTTCGAAGCGCCGGCCACGCACAAGCAGACGTCGCCACAAGTACACTTTGTCTCGCTTTCACGCGACTTTAGACAACAAAGTCCAAGCAAATCGGCGCATTTTGCCAGCAGAGCGCATACGCAGATGGCAAGACTAGCTTGCCGCAGAAGCAGACGCCTGCAAAAACAGTATAAAGGCAATGTGAGTGTCTCTCTTGTCGTCTCGAGCGTAGCTGATAAGGGGTTTTTTCTGTTGTTGCTGTGGGACCTGCTCCCAAACTAAAATTTCTTGCCCACCTCAGGTTTACACAAGACTTTTGATCCGTTGAGCGGCTTTACCAATAGTTTAACAACTTGGTAAGGAATTAAGCCAAAATTTATTACCTGAAAGAGCGTAAATGAAACTGAACCCGTAAATGAATCGAACGCTGTAAATTTACAACCTCCCGAACTGGCTTTTTTGGCTATCTAAGAAGCTATGAACCAGGTTTGGACTGCTCCCAAACTAAAATTTCCTACCCACCGTTGGTTTACACAAAACTTTAGCTGCTTTAATCATGGCTTAACACAACTTGGTAAGGAATTAGCCCAAAATTTGTTATCAAAAAGAGCGTGGATGAAACTGAACCCTTTAGAACTGTTTCGGTTTGGGTATTTTTGGGTCCCTCGAACCGCTTCATGAATGGAACCCTTTAAATTTACCACCTCCCGGTGAATTTTTTACTTTATTTCTCCACGAGAACATGTTTTGGCCATTTAAAAAGTATAAACCAGCTTTGGGGCTGCTCCCAAGCTAAAACTTCTTGCCGCTGGTTCAGACGAAGCTTTTGCTCCTATTAGCTGGTTCAAAGGAATTAAGACAAAAGTTGTTACTTGAAAGAGCATGGATGAAACTGAAACCTTTAGGACTGGTTCGGTTTGGGTAATTTTGGGTATCTCAAACTGGTACATAAATCGAACCATTAAAATTTTCCAACTTCCGGTGAATTATTTAACTTTATTTCTCCACGGGAACATGATTTGGCCATGTAGAAAGCTATGAACAAGGTTTCTAACTGCTCCCAAACTAAAATTCCGTACCCACCGCTGGTTCAGACGAAGCTCTTGCTCCGTTTAGCTGCTTTAAACATGGTTTAACACAACTTGGTAAGGAATTAAGCCAAAAGTTGTTACCTGAAAGAGCGTAGATGAAACTGAAACCTTGAAGACTGGTTGGGTTTGGGTAATTTTGGCTTAAATTTACCACCTTCCGGTGAATTATTTTACTTTATTTCTCCACTGAACATGTTTTGGCCATCTAAGAAGCTATGAACCTGGTTTGGGACTGCTCCCAAACTAAAAAAAAGGCGAAGCTTTTGCTCCGTTTAGCTGCTTTAAACATGGTTGAACAACTTGGTAAGGAATTAGACCAAAAGTTGTTAACAAAAAGAGCGTGGATGAAACTGAAATCTTCAGATCTGGTTCTGTTTGTGTATTTTCGGAAACCTTGAACCGGTACATGAATCGAAACCTTTAAATTTACAACCTCCCGTTAAGTTTTTTCACTTTTTTTTTCTCCACGGAAGCTATGAACCAGGATTCGAACAAAAACCTTAAATTCGACAAGCTTGGAAATCGGTCTGCAAACCGAACCTTAGACTTTAGGAAGCGCTTGACCCTCCGAACCCAGTCGTCTGCAGAGTCTGCAGCCAGTTGGATACAGCAACGATGCCATTTTAAAGTGGTGGCGGTACCTCCAAAGACCGATTTTCGATCAGTTTCATACTCTTAAGTTAAATGATGCTACCAAAACTATATATCTAAGTCTGTATTTTCTAGTATTAGCTTCTTTACTGACGATGTTGACGATCCATTGTATAAATCTGGTATCCATTTGGACTTGATATTAATAAATATCCTTTTTTGAATGTTAAATTATGCATTGAATATTAAATTGATCTTAGATAATCATCCAAAGGAGCTGAAAATTGATAAAAGGATATGTAAAAAAAAGATATTTTTTCATATCCAGTCCAAAATGTATCTTCATGAATCTGTTTTTCTTTACTGTGTGGCAGCTTTCTTTCTTCGTTTTGCCTTGTACCTTATGGAACGAATGTTCAGCTTATGTTCCTATTACAGAACTAGAAAAGTGGTTCCGAACGCAAGTTCTAAATTGGTTAGCTATAATTTGATAAATATCTCAATATAAAAATTTGAATAAAACCTAGTTTTTAAATCTATTTCTGATTCGCAATGTTCTGATCTGTTAATCATCTTCTTATACATAAAGGGGGATGGGAAACGAATATAAACTTCATTGCTTAACTCGCACTGAATCATCATTATCCACGACTTCCTCTAACCGTTATTCTTCTTAGCGACTCTGCTCTTCGTGTAGATCTTAATGCTAACGAGGGGGTCACAACTGATCGATCTTAGGCCTGGCTATAGCCCCAACAATATATTGGGTGTAAATATATTCTCATATATATATATATATAGTTTTTTTTTGGATTGAAATGAAAACAGTTTGAATAAAGAAAAATGAAAATCTCTTGCTGGAGTTTTGTGGATTCAATGCCAATATGGATTGGGTGTTGTATGTTTGTATGTATGTTGTTGTGTGTGTGTATTTGTGGTGTGTTTGTTCGGTGTGTGTGTGTGTGTGTGTGTCGTGTGTAGCTTAAGAAAACTTTATTTCACTTCCGTTTTTCGTTTTTACTTTTTTTTTGTTGCTTTTGTAATACATTTTCTACTACTTTTCACGTTTTCACTACGATGTTTATTTGTAATTGTTTTTGTTTTTCTTTTTAGATTTAAATATAAACGCAGTGTTGTTGTATAAATGATTCTTTGCTCCTGGCGCTCATAAAACCCTTGCCTTCTCTTGTCTATGCTGTGTATTATTATTAATTTTATGTGTGTGTGTGTGTGTGTGTTTGAGTGTGTGTCTGTTTGCTCTCTGCTTCCCGTTTGAAACTATGTCTCTTCTCGTTTCTTTAATCATATAATTTTTGTTTTTGTTTTGTTTATTATGCAATGTTATGGGTTTTTGTTTGTTTGTTGTTGTGGTTGTGGTTTCTGTTGGTTGTTGTGTTTTGTGTGTGTGTGTGGTTGTGTGTATATGTTTCGAATTAGTTTTTCTATGCACAAGAGGAGATGACCATTAGGCATGTGTGTGTGTGTGTGTGTGGTGTATATGTGTGGGGAGAGAAAACAAATAAAAAATAGATATATATATATATGCTTAGTTGAATTTTGTATGGATTTTTTCGATTTTTAGTCAATATAAAAACAAAAAGAAAAGAAAAAAAGGAAAACTAATTATTATTGAGTTTTAAATTTACCGCTCGTAGTGGCATTTTGAAATTGGCTGCTGCCTGCAGCTGAATTTGATAAGCTAAGCTGTGTATTTTAAAGCCATACAGCCTGTTGTTGTTGTTGTTGCAGTTGGTGTGGTTGTTGTTGTCCATGAAAAACAAAAGTTAAGTATAGTAAGCTTAGTTGACATCTCATCAATATTTCAGATCAAGGGTTTACTTACCGTGGAACAAATTGATTAGTAGGACGCTTGGGACGATACTCGGGATGCACCATAAAGAGCATGTGTGGAAATCCAGTGCCAAAATAGGCGCCATCGGTGTGATGATGACGCGATGATTTTGGTGTATAAACATCAATGCATTTTGGGCAATAGGTCTTGACCATTGCCTCACCGGGTATGTCCGATAAACCTGAAAGAGTGTAGAAAAGTATTAGAACGGTGTGGGATATGGGGGGGATGTCGATATCTTAAGAGCAGAGCTCGCAAATAACTCGAACACTTTGAGCGTGTCAGCAAAAAACAGTTTGGTTACTGACTCAACGAAATTCAATTCTGTTGCTCTCGGACAAAGACCGATT
Organism: Lordiphosa collinella; assembly: GCA_018904265.1. Taxonomy (NCBI): domain Eukaryota; kingdom Metazoa; phylum Arthropoda; class Insecta; order Diptera; family Drosophilidae; genus Lordiphosa; species Lordiphosa collinella. The sequence goes on along the minus strand of JAEIFV010000106.1, from coordinate 352,689 downwards.
TTGTCGTTTCTGTTTCTCTCATGTCTTTCACTGGCCGTTTTTGCCAAGAGCAAACTTCCAAAGTGTCTTTTGCGTATGTATTGGTGGTTATCAGTAAAAAGTTGAACGACAACACTGCGTATGAGTAATATCAAAAACTTTGGAGCCCCGACGCGTCCACTAAAACATAACTTTTTTACGTTTTTTTCGTGAAACATATACCATAAACTAGTGAATCAAGGGCCGCCAGTATGACCTTAAATTTTCCATACGAAAAAAGTATGCTTTAATGTACATAAGTTAAGTCCATGTACATAAGTTAAGTCCGCCGGACCATAATGAAGTCTTGTTAGCCATAAAAAGGCTAAAAAATAACAAATCTGCTGGCGCTGATGAGCTGCCTGCTGAATTGTTCAAGGCTGGCGGTGAGGAGCTGGTAAGGTGCATGCACCAACTCCTATGCAGAGTATGGTCCGAAGAAAGCATGCCCGAAGATTGGTACCTAAGTGTACTCTGTCCAATATTCAAAAAAGGAGACCCTGCGGTTTGCGCCAATTACCGCGGGATCAGTCTCCTTCCCATGCATCCTATGTGAACGTCTAAAGCCGAAAATAAGTGAACTGATTGAATCTTATCAGTGTGGCTTTAGATCTGGCAAATCCACCACGGATCAGATATTCACATTGCGACAAATCCTGGAGAAGACCCGAGAGAGAATGATCGACACCCACCACTTTTTTGTTGACTACAAAGCCGCCTTTGACACGCCGATAAGGTCAAAGTTCTTTGAAGCCCTGTCTACCTCGACTTTGCATTATGACGTTGAGAAGCACACAAAGCTCCGTGAAAATAGGTAAAGACCGCTCCGTGCCTTTCGATACCGAAAGAGGTTTTAGGCAGGGTGATACCTTATCGTGCGACTTCTTTAATCTGCTGATGGAGTACATACTGCGCCAGTGCCCAAATGCTAACAGAACGGGCACCATCTTTACCAGAGATAACATGCTACTTGCATATGACGATGATATTGATATCATCGGCAAAAACGAATCTGTGGTAAAACAGGCGTTCTCAGAGATAGAGAAGCAGTCAAAACTTATGGGCTTAGCGGTAAACGAGGATAAGACGAAGTACCTACAATCAACGCGCAGTGAGTCTACGCTTGGAAAATCTGTTGCAATGGGAGACTACAACTTCAAGGTTGTTAAGGAATTTGTCTACTTCGGAACGACGATAACCAGCGACAACAACACCAGTCTGGAAATCCGAAGAAGAATTACTCTTGCAAACCGATGTTATTACGGGCTCAATAAGGAGTTCAAGAGCAGAGCCCTCTCTCGGAAAACTATACGGCGCAGAAGCATGGACAATGACAAAAGAGGATGAGGCGGCAATTGGCGTGTTCGAGAGAAAAGTTCTTCGGAGGATTTATGGACCTCTAAACGTTGGCGGCGAATTTCGCATCCGAATGAATCGCGAACTGTATGAGCTCTATGGGGACACTGACCTAGTCAAGCGCATAAAACAACAGCGGTTGCGCTGGATAGGACATGTTACCCGTATGGATGATAACGCTCCAGCAAAGCGTGTGTACAATCGGCATGCGATAGAGTTGGGAGGCACTCCTCCGACTGGTCGACCAAAGCGGAGATGGCGTGACCAGGTGCAGAGAGACATTGCGAACCTGGGAGTGTCCTTCTGGTGGAATGTCGCTCGGGACAGAGGCGAGTGGCGGACATAAGTGGCAGCGGCCGAGACCGTAAAACGGTTGTGATGGCCAAAGAAGAAGAAGAAGTTAAGCCCATGCCACAAAAAAAAAAAAAACACTTTTCGCAGATTCTAATTGTGTTCTGCTCATTTGCAGACAGTTGTTTGATGAGCGCTCGCTTAAAAGTGTTTCAGTCAGTGGTTGTTGGCAGACCGACTCTTTTTTTTTTTTTTTTTTAATGGCGTGCCTAGTTGACACAACCCCAAGGCTTGTCACGTTGACACAGCGCTTCTAATTTTCGCACAAGAGAAAGGGACCTACAGTTTAACGCCGAATCCGAACGGCAGCTTGAGAAGCTTTTCATGGCTAATTACTACAAAGCTGGCGCCAACAGCAGAGAGGCGTGACCGGGTGTAAAGTTTATTCAAAGAAAAAACATTTCATTAGATGTTCCGAGGCGGGATCGAGCCCACGACCTCTTGCACAGCGGTCGCGCACACTAGCCGCTGAGCCACCCGGCCAGCATACGGACACTTTTGCACAAACAAGTGTCATAATCAATCTAAGAAGCACAAAAATATGTGAAGTGTATTTTTGTGTAGCTGCTTACACGGTGGCTAGCAAGCCCAGGCTTCTACCAAGACGTGCCTCCATCCTCCTGGTCCAGCAAGCGCTCATTGCGGCGCATCTGGATGAGGACGCGACACCCTCTTGATCTTGCTAGATGGAAGACTGCTACAGCGGAACTAAGGAGCGTCCTGCGCACTGCCAAGTCAGAATTTTTTGTGTAGAATCTTAGCACCTTTGACCCAGACCATGTCTTTGCATTATGGAAATGTACCCGAAACCTAAAACGCCAGCCTCTCCGCAGAAACCCCCTCTGTTGCAACGACGGCACTTGGGTTCATTCTGATGACGCTATTGCGGATGCTTTTGCTAGTGATCTGGAGAATAGATTCACGCCCTTTGATTTTGCTACCAGCCACAAAGAGCAGATCACCATATCGTAATTTGGTCCACCCTGTACTATCCGTCCGATTAATGGGGAAGTGATCAAAGAACAAATAAAGCGATTAAAGCCTTGCAAAGCCCCTGGATCACTCCCAAATGAGGCAATTTCCTAATTAAGTCGGCTGTTTAATGCTGTTTTGTAAGTTGGTCATTTTCCAATCCCTTTGACTCTGCCTTGGTGGTCGTGGTATCGAAAAAGGACAAGGGCCCACATAATGTGGACTCTTATCGCCCTATTAGCCTCCTGTCTACCTTCTCTAAGATTTTTGAGCGACTTCTTCTAGCAAGGCTTTTGACTATTGACTCTTTTGAGAGTGCGCTTCCAGATCACCAGTTTGTATTTAGCAGCCGTCACAGTGCAGTAGAACAGGTTCACAAAGTAGTTAATCATATCTTCGATGCCTTTGAGAAAAAGAAATACTGTTCGACAGTATTTTTAGATGTACGCCAAGACTTCGATAGAGTCTGGCATGAGCGTTTGATGTATAAATTGAAGCCGATACTCCCGGAGTGTCTGTGGAGACTTATTGACTCTTTTTTTTGACGGACAAAGCTTTCTCTGTTGAAGTGCGCGAAGCGAGATCCTTGTTACGTTCTATTCGAGCTGGTGTCCCGCAAGGAAGTGTTCTTGGCCCTGTTTTGTACACAGTTTATGCTGCTGATCTTCCATATCTTGATATCCAAGGTTCACTTACTGCCACCTATGCCGATGACACTGTCTTTTTGGCTTCAAGCAACAGTCGCAGATCTGCCTCTAGAAAAGCTCAGGAATTTCTGGACGAATTTCAATGTTGGGCCTCACAATGGAATATAGGTGCTAAAGTGGAGAAGACGCAGCATGCTACTTGTACACTTCGTACGGGCAATACTTCTAGACTCACTTTGAACGGAGCTCGAATTGCCCATAAGAACACCATAACATATCTAGGTGTTACACTGGCCAGGAGGCTCACTTGGAGACCCCACATTAACCGGGTGTGTGGCTCTGCCCGTTTAAAACTCCGGAAGATGGACTGGTTTTCCTTAAAGCTAAAGTCAGGCTTTTTAATACCATAGTCCTCCCTACTCTTAACTGGGGTATTACATGTTGGGGAACGGCCTGCACCAATACCATTAAGAGAGTTGAGGTTTGTGTAAGTGAGGCTCTTCGACGAATTTTAAACGCGCAACGTTATGTATGTAATACCACCATATTCCGGGACTTAGCCATTCCATTTTTATGCAAAACCAATGAGAAATATTCAAATTGATACAGGGAGCGGTTAGCTTCTCACAATAATCGACTTGCCACAATTCTAACAAGGCCCATTCGTCGGCGTAGGCTGAACAGAATCCACCGAGCGGATTTGTGGATATTTGGACGAGCACCCCAAGGTCGCCTTATTTAATTTGATTTATTATTGAGTTCTTTCAGCATGAAAGCGTTCAAATGAATGCGAAGCATGCTTCAATAAAAACTATTTCAAAACAGTTTTAAAAAAATTGATGAAGGATGAAAAAATTGGACATTTTCAAATTTCCCACTTTCCACGGAAACACCAGGTATACCGGTATGAAGTGAGCGTCAAGATACAAATGTCTCGATAGGGAACATTTGTTGTGAACGAGCCTTTATTTTGTTTTTGTTTGTTTGCTTTGACATCTGTGAAACATATTTAGTAAACATCAGTGGTGTCCAAACTAAAATTTAGTTTGTTTTATGTTTGAATCGCACGCATTTTTTTTTTCAGTGTAAAGCAGTAAAACGTCACCTTGCCTTCGTGTTTCGCTGCTTCGCACACAAGCGAAACGCTTTCATTGTGTGAGTTTGGACACCACTGATTTATAGAACACACATATTCTCTCTCTCTATATATGTGTCACTGCGACGCCGGCAGAATTTGGCTTGCCAACCACGCGTGGACATCGCTGGTATACATCATGAACAGACAACATCATATTTTTCCATCGTGTTAAAAATGTCGAATTGTGTACCAAAAAGTGATGATTTGCGGAAAGCATTAATTTTTTGTTTTCATTTGAAGAAAAGTGCTGCAGAGTCGCATCGAATGCTTGTCGAGGCATATGGTGATCATGCTCTATCAGAAGCAACATGCAAAAGATGGTTTCAACGGTTCAGAAATAATGATTTTGATGTGAGAAATGAAGAACGTGGAAGACCACCAAAAAAGTTTGAAGACGCCGAATTGCAAACGATATTGGATGGAGATGACACTTTGAGTCAAAAGCAAATGGCAGAAATGTTAAATGTTGCACAACAAACAATTTCTGACCGTTTAAAAGCTATGGGAAAGATCCAAAAGTGTGGAAAATGGGTGCCACATGAATTGAATGAAAGACAGATGGAAAACCGAAAAACACTTGTGAAATTTTGCTTCAAAGACACGAAAGAAAATCGGTTTTGCATCGGATTGTTACTGGCGATGAAAAATGGATTTATTTTAAGAATCCTAAACGGAAAAAATCATGGGATAATCCGGGACAACCATCAACATCGACTGCAAAACCAGATCGATTCGGCAAGAAGACAATGCTGTGTGTTTGGTGGGACCAGAAAGGTGTGGTACTGATCGCTACCAACAACAAATGATCAATTTGAACTATGCATTGATCGAGAAACGACCAAAATGGGCCAGAAGACACGGCAAGGTAATTGTGCTCCATGACAATGCACCTGCACACAAAGCAAAACCGGTTCAGGATACAATCAAAACACTTTGCTGGGAGCTGCTACCCCACCCGCCGTATTCACCAGACTTGGCTCCTTCCGACTACCATTTGTTTTCATCGATGGGACACGCATTGGCTGAGCAGCACTTTCATTCCTACGAGGAGGTCGAAAATTGGGTGTCTGTTTGGTTTGCTTTAAAAGACGAACAATTTTATTGGCGTGGTATCCACAAATTGCCAGAAAGGTGGTCAAAATGTGTAGAAAACAATGGCCAATACTTTGAATAAAATGTTTGTTACTTTCCCATTAATAATTAGTGTTTCCATTTCATACCGGTATACCTAGTATGTCTCAAGATACACTTGCCCGTAATTATGGATATGTTCCATCTATTAACCCACGTGACTTGGCATTTCTATGGTCAAATATTTTGCTATATCCTCAAGTGGTGCAAAGTCCTCACATAGGAAAAACCGGACTACATTATCAAAAAAGAATTAAGATCTCTGGTCTATAGTGAAGTAATTACGAAGCGATATTCACAAATAAGGGCAGCCGGTTTTGCCACCAAAGTCCATTCAATAAACAGTTTTTACATCAGTTCCTAATTCTTAGATTCTCTCTAACTAATCTAACATTTTCTGAGATTATAAATTTTGGTGCCGTTTTTTTCCCTTTGTTATTGAATTATAGATAACCAAGTCCGACCTTCTTCTATATTTACATCATAAAACCTTTCATTGTCAATCATATATGTATAAACTCTTTATACCGGGCTTCTGTGGCCTGGTCGCACTACATTCTCTAGAATCTCAGTACCAGCCTTAAAAAGCTCTGCAGAGTATCCGTTTCTAAACAAAATACCCTCAATACAGCTTATATTTTTCACCCCAGCTGTTAGTCGCCCCCAACTTTCAATGTCTTAAAAATGTAGTATAACTAGGGATTGAATTAGATCCAAATAACAACTGAGTTTACTTTTGACTAGAATTACACTTTTCAGTTCAAAGAATTTTGTAACGTAATTGAAGAAATCAATCAAGAGAAGCGGGTATTTTTCCTACAAATTGATATTAAAACCAATTCTGAGTCAAGTAAGGCAAGTGCAATTAATTTGAACTCTCATTCTGCGAATTGAAGCAGTTTCTGGGAAGAAAGTAAGGAGATTTTCAGTATATTTAGGTTTCAGGGGTATAGACAATGAATTTTGTTGATTTTAGTAAACGTAATTCAAGAAATCAACCAAGAGAAGTGGGTATTTTTCGTACAAATTGATATTAGAACCAATTCCAAGTAATGTAAGGCAAATGCAATACATTTAAATTCTAAATCTGAGAATTGAAGCAGTTTCTAGGAAGTAAGTATACAGAATGTGCCATAGCTTTGGTGTTTCGGGTGCTATTTTAAGGAAATTTTCAGTAACTTAGATTTTAGGCTTTGTGGAAGAGGTTAAGTAAATGCCAAATTGGGTGGGTCTAGCTCTTATATATCTTCAATCGACGAGTTCTTCATAGGAATGCAAATTGGTTCTGAATTGAAGCGTTAATTTCAGCTAACAAACCGAATCGGCGTCCCTTTCAAAAAGCTAAACTATACCGAAAATCACAAGGCAAAACGGTTTGGTTCAGTTCACTGACGAGCTTAAGGAGCTAAAAAACGTTAGGTAGACAGGACAGATATCAACTCAGACCGTCCTGGACCCAAATGCAAAGCGCTTTAAATCAAAAGTGAGTCAGGACTTCTACAGCAACACTTCTAGGAAGCGTTTCCGGAACGCTTGAAGGAAAAAATGTTCACCTTTTTATGGTGGGTTTCTCCATAAGACAACCCAAAAATCTTTATCTGGCTTATCTTTGGACTATTTAAGGGAGTTCTTATAAAGCAATCAAGGGCGAATAGAGCAGTAAGCATAGAGTCTTTGAGGTGTAATCCTGGTATGCATTCTGGAAAACCAAAATTAAGTATCCATGAAAAGGCGGCTACTTTTGGAGCCACCCCCAAATCCGAACTTCGTCTTCTAAGCAAAAACAACTTTCTCTACTGTTAGTATTAAGAATATCTGATTACTCCTCAGGCCCAGGCATTTGATTTCTTTACATTTGTAAACAAAAAAGAATAAGCAGCCATAAATTATGGAGAAATAAATGCTTATGGCTGTCGGCGACGAGGTTTCCAAATAAGTCTAGACATAAACAAAGTTAAGGTACACATATTGAGGGGCTTCTAAGGTTACACGACTAAATAAGAGTTCAACAAGACCCAGAAATATGAAGAATATATAAACTGAAAGTGAAAGCCCTACGTTCGTTTCCCATCCTTTTTTTTTTTTTTGTATACTAACCTAAGGGCAGCATCGGCTGGCTCTCACAGTACACACGTGGGCAGTGACCAAAGTCGCCAGTTTGATACTTCTCAATCATTTGGGCGATGCCGCGATTTGTTAGTATATATCTGGCATGTATGAGGCCATAAAGCATTTCAGCTGCCTGTTCGGTCATGTCCGATTGCAAGGGATTGTCCTCCAGCTCGTCCTCTGCATAGAAAAGGGAGACATTAAGTGGGTGCATATATAAATGGGATTTGCTTGCACTTACCCGGTTCTAGGTCCAGGATCATATCCAAGGCCTGACGATAATTGGGCACCTGTTCATTTAAACCAGTTAAATTGAACTTATCCTGTATGTAGTCCTCATCCACCTGGAGGGAATAGGGAAGTAGCTCAATTAGTATGCGTGAGTGTGTGTGTGTGTGCGTACAGTTGGACACAATTGCCCCACCTTGCGGCACACACACACACATACACAAGCACTTGGCTTGCAATTGTTGCACTGGGCAAAATAAGAGCGCGCTTTCTGGCCCACACTTAGGTAACCAAATTCCAATTGCCATCAATCCTTACCTCACAGAAGAACTCATTGCCACGCAGCCCACAGAACCAGGTGACCCAAGAGACTTCCTCGGAGCTGCTCATTTTGCTGCGGGAAGAGACAAAAGAGGGGGGAGGGGGAAAAAGGTGATGAAGCACATGCCGTTACACTATAGCAAACACAAATACTACTCCTGCCGCTGGCCAGGATCCGATCATCATCTCTCGCACAATCACCGGCCCCTGGCCGCGTTTCCCTCACACTTTCACACATACATTAGGGGAATTATTTTGCGTAATTTGCCTGGCCAACGAATTTATTGTTGAAAAAAACCATAGATGGCCGGAGGTTTCAGGGGGAGCGGGAGCGGGCGGCGGTCGCACGGCAAGAAACGTAACGATGAGACGAAACTTGGTGGCTCGCAATCGATAGTAAAAATGGCGGCGTCGATACAAATCGAATTTGTTTGGCAAGCGTGAGACCGAAATTGTTTAGTATATTTGTGCAATTCACTCATTTGTTTGTTTGATTTATGTGTCCCGAACCGTCCGTCACCGCCCGGTTGGCAAATATAAGATTTAACACACAAAAAAAACACACACTCGCGGCAGTGTAACCGTTTCTCTAATCGAAATGTGCCCGAGCAGGCAGGAAGAAGCAGCACCGAAGAAAAGACACATATACACACGCACGCACACTCACACACATGCACGGCTTGTACAATTTGTATGGCCGTTTTCTTAAGCTCTCAATTCGTTGGCTTGCGGCTGGCTAGCTGGTTGCGCGGGGGGCGGGGCGGGCAGACTCACCTAAATAATTATTGTAAAATATATATGGATTGATTGGAATTTGCAATTGCAGCACAAAACCGGTAAAGGCAAATATTAAAAGAGTACAACACGGACTCGCAGAACCTGTGTGACCGAGGGCTGCAAATGTCGAAATACCAATAAAATGCACGCCAATGGGTCTGGTCACACTGCTGCTGATGTGCTGCTACTGACACGTTGAACTTGCTCGATATCACAATTTGTTATGGGAAAGAAATGTGTGTGAAATACGTTTGATCAAATGGATTAAAATTTAAAGGGCTACTGCCATTGCTAAATTGTATATTTATGCAAGCACCCCACTGCCTGAATGAGCTGGTGCCAGCTCTAGGCATATCGATAAGAAATTATCGAAAACTGCAATGGCGGTCTATTTTTAAATGTATTTTTAAAATCTTTAATTACACTAGACCCATTTCTACTTCTAAGTTTATGCTAGCAATATCATAGTTTTTAAAATTACGCTTTTTAAAATACCCCTGTTTATGCTTCTTTACAAAAAGCATGATATTTCTGCAGTGAGATGCCACTCATGAAAAATTTAAAGTAAGGTAACTGCCAAGGCTGCAAACCTTTAAAATATGCAGAAGGTTTGGTCGGGGGTTCGAAACCATTTTCCTAAACCCTAGGCTCCTGAAACCCACAAAACCGCTGTACCCAAGGTTTTGGTTCGCTTAAACAAAAAAGAAAAGTTTCACCTTCAATTTATTAATATGTTGATTATGCAATTTATATACCTTTTGATTCATATACTAATAGGCTAATCATACTGAGCACATTTTGAGTTTAAATTTGAGTAAAATTGGAGTTTTTTGGTCCGACTTGCTCTTTCCGATTCAAATCAAAAGCTTATTTGTGTTTTATTCAATGGTCCTTCGAGTCGGATTTCTTTGAAAGTCAGGCCAATATGACTTATGCTGGGTTTATATTGCGTCACAGAGTGTCACATTTCAGTGTCACAGTGTCTCAGCTCCATACACTCTGGGACGCAGTATAAGCCCAGCATAAGGCTTTCCTCGCAGGAGACACTTAATTTTTGTTTTTATTCAACTTTTTTAGAAACCCCTTTAAAATTTTCACATCAATATATCATTGTTTTTAGCTTCGTTGGCAGCAATCACCAGAAACTCAGTCAATCCTTTGCCGCTGAGCTGTTATCAACGTTTGAAAAAGTTAGCAATCTCCAAAATGCCTATTGGTCCAGCACGTAAGAGAAGGCATTTTGGTACGCCTCCGCATGTATCGGTACGTCCGTATATATGTACGCTCGTAAATGTTTCCCGCAGGCGCATTCGCCGTATGCGGCTCACTGGCCCCAGGAAAATACTGCTGCGCAATGTAAGCGAATTGGAGATGCTGCTGATGCGGAATCGCGTCTACTGCGTTGAGATTGCTAATGGCGTCTCTTCAAACGAGCGCCGAAAGATAGTTGAGCGTGCCAAGCTACTGTTGGGGCCCCTTGCCAATCCCAATGGAAGTCTGCGCCCTGCAGAATAAGTCAACAAATTCGCAATGTTGAATTTTTATTTTTTATCGTCGTCACACTCAACAACTACACTACTAAGTAAGTAAATGCATTAAACTTTGGTTCTGTATGAAAATTTATATAATAAGTACAACTGCTTCATAGTTGCCGAGCACTGGAAAGGAGCTAAGACTTAATCTAGACACTTAATCAGATCAAACACCTGATTCGTGATGAACCTTGGTCCCCGAATCGAAGAAGTTGTAAGTGAGAAGCACTTGGTTTTAGTTGACTTTTTATTAATGTTGTTAACTTGTATTTTCAGATAAAACATTGGCAATTAAACTCTAATTATATTTTGATTAATGTTACAAAACTTTGTTTTTGTTTCGATTCTAGCGAAGTACTGAACCAATTCAAGAAAGGTAAACGATTCAAAACAATATCGATTTCAAAAATGATTTTAGTTTTACATCGATTTTTGCTACCAACTCTGTGGTAGATGAGGTTTTTTTCAACATTTTACCGTTACTGACAGATCGTTTGATCTAAAAATTCCAAGAGAGTATACAGGCGCGGATCTAGGAGCATTTCTCAAGAAAATTGTTTCAGAGCGAAAAATGTTAGTTAAGAAATAGAGAATTTCATGCTTGGATCATAAGTTTTCGATGTCAAAAAGGATATCAAAATTCTTAATCCAAAAGCGAAAGTGAGGATACAATAACTAACTTATGATTCCGAATATTTTGCTTCAAGCGTTTTCAACTCTTTTTTTTTATTCGACTTTGTTTGCTTCCTTCGTTCAAATACATACCCTCGCTTGTAAATTCGGGATAAGGAGCTAATTAAGCTCGATTAAAAGAGCAGAATCCCTAAAAATTCAAGCAAGAAAACATTTTTTAAGTTGCGTTAGCACTCAAATTATTATTTTGTGTATAAGACTTTATGTCAGAGGCAGGAAAGAAATACATTCAAATTTTTATTTTGGTGAGAGCAGCGCAAAAATGGCTCTCAATTTTAGTAGCAACGACTGCGTCAAGGCGCAAGCCGAGCACGCAACGCGGCGGCGCTTGTACAGCTTATTCTGTATGTGTGGAAGCAGCGCTGGTTTGAAATTTTTCCTATGCACACGAGATAGGAATGTGCCTGTCCCTGCTTTATGTACATATCTTTAAACTTTTATGTGATCATTAAAGCGAGATTTCATATTGCTCGCTTATTTTAAACACTGTCAGAACTCGAAATAATCAATTTTTTAAGTTTGCGAAGGGTTTGCCGTTGAGTCTGTGCTCAGATATACTAACACGAATGTAGGCTTTCAATCTTTTTAGCAGAGAATATGTTCGTTAAGCTTTAGCCGAAGTGACAAGGTTCATCGAAAACAGTTAGAGCAAAAGTGCTAATCCATTAGAGATAAGTATGTAGTTTCTAAAGCGAGATTCGGCTTCAGCGTGAGAAATTTTTCTCATCAATCATTCTTATAGTTTTTAAGATCCTGTGCGGAGAATGACGGGTGACTACTAAAAATCTGCACAAACTTACATAAAAGCTTTCGGGATGACATTTCTTTCTCTTTGTTCTTCTGTTAACACGTTTTCATAACCCCCTGACAAAAATTTTGACTAGTAGTCGCCATCATGCCGGCCGAGCAATAACGTCTTCGTGATCGCGTTGTAAAATTCTACGAAATGCGCGCTGACAAAGGTAAAGTGTTTACAGTAAACCATTTTACCCAAGCGGGCAAGTCCAAACACGCACTATTTATGGTATTTTGCAACGAAAAATAATAAAAAGAGAAGAAAAAAGAGACCGGCCAAGCTGTCAGAAAGCTAACCCAACTTTTTAACAACAAAGACAACATAAGTCAACGAGATGCAGCCAGAAAATATAATTGCAGCCAACAACACATCAGTAAAGTGCTGAAAAAGAATAATATTGTTGCCAGACGTAAGTACCTGACCAAATACAAGCTGTCAAATCTCAATGTCGGTGGATGTGCAACCAATATCGTGGTAAACTCTTTGTTTTAGACGATGAACGTTACTTTGGTCTGAGTCGCAGCCGTGTACCGGGAAATAAACACCTGCTGATGTGAAATATAAGTACAAGCAAGAGTTTGAGCCCAAAGTTATGCTTTACACTGCGATCTCTGAGAGTGGCATATCGCAGCCGTTGTTCAAGCCAAGTGGCATTGCAGTCAACAAGGAAGTGTACATAAACGAATGTTTAAAAAAGGTTTTGATTCCTTTTTTAAGGGAAAATCAATCTGACAATAATTTTGTTTCCCGGCCTGACAAAGCTTTTTCTCATTATGCTAAAATGACGACTGCTTTCCTGAGCAGCAAAGACTTCCCTTTTGTACCAAAGAAACGGAACCCAACAAACTTGCCGCAATGTCGTCCAATTGAACATTTTTTTGAAAGTCTGAGTGCTGCTGTTTACAAAAACAACTGGAAGGCCAAAAATATCAAAGAACTGACCAACAGGATTCGCTTATGTATCCGGAAATACGACCCCAAGGTCGTACAGGCCGCCTGCGGAGACATTTTCCGGAAGCTACGTCGAGTGGCTGATAACGGATGCAAGATGGAGGTACCCTTTTTTTAAACACCTGCTATAACAGCCTTTAACTTTTTGAATGATTAATTTTTGCATTTTTATTTATTTTTATTCTTGAAATGTTAATAAACAAGAGAAAAAATTATGGTAAAAATATTTTTAGTTTTTTTTTATTGAGTTTTATAAAAAGCCTAACATTGGTCCCTTTAGACTAGAATACCTCCTTAAGCATCTGTTTAATTGGTCTTAAACAAATTTATTATTATTATTAATAAATAAATCAATTTCACTTGCACGCATACCCCTAATATGTTATCGACTACAACATGTTATCGACTTGCCCATCCCTGGTTTCAATGAACGCACATGTTTTGATTTGTTTTTAACTCCCAATTTGAATTCTTTCCTGGCAATTTCAAAATGGGTGGCCACCACAAGAAGAATCTGCGGGCCGAGAAGGCCAAGGTGAAACTTAAGGGGGCCAAACTGCCCAAAGGGCTGAACGTGACCAAAACCGACTTCAAGGTGCGCAAAATCGAGATAAGGGAGCAGCTCAAGGAGTCGCAGATCAACGAAAGCAGCGGCCAACGGCAGCTGAATCTCAAGGAGACACTATCCCGTTTGAAGCATCACAGTAGCAAATTTCGTACGGATGCGCTGCGCAGTGTACGCGATGCGGTAAAGTCTGGCCAGGCGGATCATTTGATAGGTCATTTGAATGAGTTGCTGCAGGGCATAGCCGCGGGTGCCTTGGACATGGAGCATGCCACACGCAAGGAATCGTTTAGAACACTTGATGTCCTCATGGAGGCACTACAGTCGGAGGCGGTGACACCGTTCTTTCACATACTCTCCACGTATTTGAGGTGCGCCATGACCCATGTGCAGCCAGCCATACAGGAGGACTCGCTGCTGATGCTGGATGTACTCATGCAACGTGTGCCACCTCGACTGCTAGCGGAGCGTAGTGCCAGCACCATTATAGGCAATTTCATAGACATGATTTCCAGGGCACGCCACGATCAGGAGCGAAGCAATCGCACGCTGACACTAAATCTGGCACAGGGCAAGCAGACAACCATCAAGTGGAGAACCAAGGTGCTGCTGCGTCTGCAGCAGATACTCAGCACACTGGTGCAACATGAGGGCGGCCGACAAAAACAAAGCTCAACGGGTCGGCGGGTGGTTTACTTTGAGGAGGCCAGAGCACAGTACTACAATGTATTGGCTCCTGTGAGGTGGGACCAGCGCAGCATATACTCCATTCTCCATGAACCCAAAATGAGTGCCGAGGGGGAGCAGCTAAAGCGTTATGTGGAGCAGCTGATGCCCCTGATGCATGACAATTGGCTGGAGGTGAGACCACAGCAGCAACTGCAACCGCTACTCAACAAGGACTCGGCCGCCAGTCTCTGGGTTTTGCTGCATATTATAAGCCAATTGTGGGCTTTGGTCTTACACCAAGAGACGCTCAATCACTCCAAGGACTTGAGTCAATGGCTGAGACAGCAATACAGTGCGAAGTTCCTCAAGAACTTTCTGCCACAGGAGGGCCACACTTTTCCCTATCAACAATTGCCCGCGCTTCATAAAAAGTCCAAAGAAAAAGAAGCCTTGGACGGAGGACCATTCTGCACGCCACAAAATCTGCTGGTGGTCTATTTAACCTGCCTTTTCCAGCCTCAACCCAGCCAGTCGCAAACCAAACTCTTTGCACATTTGGTGGACTACATGAATGAAAGCCTCGGACGTCTCAAACACTTAAATGCAACGGAGCAGCTGCAATTGGTGCAGACTCTGCGTCTTTTACTCTTGGACTCGGGCGAGGCCCTAACTAAACTAATTCCCCTGCAGCTGAAGCAGTTGCTGGACTCCACCATGGAGGCATATGTGCAGCAGCGTTATACCACACGTGAGGGTGTGGCCACCAAAGTGCTCAACTTGCTCTGCGAGCTGGTGCAACTACCGCCTATATATGCCGCCTTTGGGGGAGCTCCTACCTTTGCCCTGTTTCTCAGTTATTTGCCACAGTTGCTGCTTAAACCCACCGTGGGTGAGGGTACCCTACGAGTCATGGCCAGTCTGTGTCGCCAACTGAATGAGGTATTCATGTGTGCCTTGATTACACAAGCTGAGCAAGTGCTGCTACACTTGGAGCATTTACAGGTGACGGGAGAAACGGACTCCGCAGAAGATCGTTTTGAGAATCAGAAGCGTGTCATCAACTTGTTCTACTATGCACGCCAGATGGATAAGCATAAACAATTGGAAAAGCTAACAGGATTGGAGAACGTAGCTCTGTTTAAATACTATCAAGATGTAATCACTGCCCCTTAGTTTAAATCAAGTTTTGTTTATATTTGTCTAAAACTAAACCGAAAAATTCTATTTCGGTTGTGTATTTTTCTGGGATTTGGACTTAAAGCGATCCAGCACAGAGGGGGCTGCCTTTTTGTGACTCTTTCCAGCTTCAACTTGGTGCTCGGCTATGACACTCTGCTTGGCCTGCCGCATCTCGCTGATAAACTCCTGCAAATGCGAGAAGAAAGACGTGGTTATATATTATCTTAAGTGTTGATTCAAGGAACACTCACCTTTCGTTTCGCATCCTTGACTATCTGCTTGCTGCGTGCCGCCTTGGCGCTGCCTCCACGTCCCTTCATTTTGTGGCGTGAATTCATTCGTATGCTGGGCGGTTTGAGATGGAAGAGCTGCCGCTTGGCATCAATCTTCTCCTGCAGGGTGGGTGCATCTACAGCAGTAATATCGTGTGGATCCAGTGTAATCAGTTCGGGGGGTATCTTCTCCAGCAGAGCATGAACTTCATGTTCGCGTCGCTGTTTGCTCGTCTCATAGGGATTATCCTCGAGAGCATCATAGTTGGGCTCACCCGAGCCGGGCACCAACAGCGATTGAAAGCCTTTGGCCGTGGCCACGCCCAACACATCCTCATACGGACAGTAGCGCAGGCCATGCACAAAGGCATCGCAACGTTGACGCAAATATGGCAACTTATTAACATTTCCAGTGCCTCCGCCTGACATTAGATCATTGTAGATCTCCAGATAGTTGCCCTGTGACAGGGCCAACATGCCACGCTGCGACACATCCAATTCATTGGCCGGCAGACGCAGCTGGAATACAGCCAAAGGCTGGTCATGTAACATGCGCACATCCCACACCTTGACACAGCGATCCAGACCCGCGGTGACCAGGTGCTGTCCCTTGGGATCCACTGTTAGGGCAGTCATGGCCGTCGAGTGGCATAGCAACTTGGCCAGGGGCTCACGCACCTTTGGTGACCACATGGACACCACACCCTTGCCGCCGCCTATGCAGAGCACTCCATTGCTGGGATTGTGCCTTAGCAGACGGATGTCACCCAGTCCTGTATTGAAATTGCCCACCAGTTCACCTATGGACACGTCTAGCCAGGAGGCATAGCCTGCATTGTTGCCCGCCGCCAGCAGAAAGTGGTAGGGCAGGAAATCCATGCGATTCACTCGCGCAAGTCGCTTGACGCAGTGCAGCTCGGTGCCCTTGTGGTCGTAGAAGTACACCCATTCCTTCTGGGCCACCGCATACATGCTGGGTATGTGTAGCCACTGCACATCGGCCACACTTTCCATCACATTGAACTCGCAGTGAAGTCGCTTGCTCACCCAATCGAAGGCGGCCACATGACCACGTTTCCCACCCAACAGCAAGTGTCGGCCGTTCTTGGTATATCGCATGGTATAGGGACCGAAATCCAGTTGTAACTGGAAATGCTTGGCCGCCGACTGCATGTCCACATGCTGAGCAATCTCACGCTGACGATAGCTGGCTGTGGTCTCCTCCTCGTCCGCCTCCAGCTGGCCGGCTGTCTCGGTAAGCAGTATTTCGGTGCGTGCCGCCTGCTCGGTGGCATATTCTAGGTAAACCTCCTTCCTCTGTTGCTGTTCCTTGAAGTGGCGCGTCTTGACGCCACGGGATTCGACTTTGTCGCCGCGTGAATACTTATCCAGCAGCTGCTGTGGTATCTTTGGCTGCTTCAGCTTAGTCTCGGGTTTGGGCTTGGGCTGGGAACGCTGCAACTTTTTGTCCTTGGTCTGCATTCTAATGAAGTCGCCCACCAAGTTCTGTTGAGATTTGCGTTTCAGTTTGACGGGTTCCAGGCTGGCACTGGCGCCGGCAGCCTCATCTTCGAAGTAACGTTTGGCTGCTTGCTTAAAGCGCTTTTTGGGCGCTGGTTTGGACATGATTACCAAAAAATAACAAATAAAACTTTTAAATTCTGCAGGAAAACAAAGTGCACGTGCGAGGCGCCATCAGCTGTGGTCAGATCACATTATCGATAGTATTATTGGTATCGATAAATTTATTGGTAAGTTATCGGACAGTGCAGGTTTAAATTTGAATTTAAAAGTACCTCATGGAAAAAGGCTTATGTTTTTAAGGAATATGTTATATTAACGGAATATAATGAGTTTTAAGTTATTTGCAGTTTATAGTACTTAGGAAAATTTAGAGTTCGCAACGTCGTTCAGAGAGTGCGAATTTAATATATCCTAAGAAAAACCACATAGAAAGTCGGTCAAGCCCGACTATAACATACTCTGTACCTGTGAAGTGCTGCCCATCACCGTTGCGACCGGTGCTGCCCATAATTGTTTGTTTTCCTTATAACTCGACAACCGTTCATCCGATCTTTACCATCCCTTTGTCGGATCGATAAATAATCCTGATTACTCAATATGTCGTTCGATTTTGGATTTGTTCAAGTACCATATTTCTACTTTGGAGATCTGTCCTCTATTGACTTGTATTGGAATGTCTGTTGTTTTATCCGTGGTGACAGTTACCCCCTATAAGCAGCATTATATAGCATGTTTTACAACATCCGTAGAGAATCAGACTTTTACCCTCGCACTCGCTACCAAAAATTCAATTGAAAATTTCATTTTTATTTATTAAGGTAAGTAAAATTGTATTAGCTATGCTTAGTTGCTACACAAACTTTATTTTTAATTCGATTTGTGAGAAAAAAAAAAACATTAAACGAAAAGGCATTAAAATACATTTTACATTTTACCCAAACAAAGCAACCGGGCAAAATGCTTTCAAGGCCTTTTCATTGTTTAAAAACTAAAACTTATTTTGAGATTATCGTCACATCAGTCTATAGAAAGCGAAAACTTGGGCTACAACAACTAATAGACGCGACCATAGGGCAGGGTATTGGGATAATAGGGCATTAAAAATTTGCCACCAAAACGTGGTGCCGACTGAGCTGATTCGCTGCTAGATGAGAACATCGAGGTGCAGATATCGGTGCGATCCCGATGCAGGCGACTGCTGCTGTTTGAGGTGCTGGTACCAGCAATTCCACCCAAGCCCAAACCTAAGCCCAAGCCCAGGGCACTGCCGCCTAGACGACGCTCGCGACGTCTAGAGCGTATCAATGAAAAGATGGCCACTATCACAGCCACCAGAAAGATGAGACCCAGCACACAGAATGATATAGCCAGCTTAGAAATGGAGAGACAGAGAGTGCCCTCGCCTGGCAACGGACGCACCTGGGGGCCGTATTCCTCTACTGAAACGAAATGAAAATTAGAAAAATTCCTTCATTTCTTCTACTCATCACTTGAAACTTAATGAAGTTTTTAATTCTCTTCAGGAAGTTGGCTTCATCGTGTAAATCCCGACCAACACTTACCGCTCATATTGTAGCGTCTATCGTAACGCAGGCGATCCACTTCGATTTGTGGTGCAGTCACCGCCAGCGAGTTGAACACCTCAATGCGTGCCAAATGTTGATCGGCATTCAGTTGCAGTTGCTGCTCGGCCAGGCGACAATTGAGCTAAAAGGAGGAGCAGTAAAAAGGTGACAGTTTTTGAAAAAAAAAATGTTGGTGCAAAGTGGTGACAGTCACTGGTGCAATCCTTGGGCTCAGCTGAGTGCATTTTAGTGCAATAACCACATTAATTAGTGGCCCAACACAACAATAAAATGCATAACACGCTACGCTGAGCAGCAACATGCACATCCAAACAGCCAAACAAGAAGCGGCAGTAGGCAACACTTTCGTTTTCATTGCAATTAATTCAAATGCATATGAGGCGGAGGCCTTGCTTGCTTGGAATACTCACACTCGGACACTTCCCCCGGCAGAGCTGTACACCACAGCTGACATGCAGACGCTCGCGATCTGGAAACTTGAAGGCGGGAAATGTGGCCGTAAACGTGCGCTCGACCAGATCTTCCTCATGGTGTTTGGACCAACCCTCCTCCGCGGGCTTGTGACGGGTGTGGAGAGCGGGCATTACCTGAAAATTAATCACATTTAATTTACGTGCTTCTCAGATTGTCTATTACACTTGTCTGATATCTCATATGGGAGACTCATATGAGATCTCAATTCTGCTTCTGCAAAAGTTTTAAGTCACAGAATTTTAGTGGAATTGAGAACAAGAACGATAGATTTATAATTACTTATCAACCGCTTCACTTTTGCCAAAAACTGTAGAACAGTGTTGCCCAGCCTGGGGGCCGAGCACATTCGTCAAATGCTTGCAGAGAGAGCGAGAGTCTCATTTTCCGTCCTCTCTTCTTGGGGAACACTGCTCTTTCAGCCAGCATTATATGAAATTTATTAACACATTCGAGTCTTTGGTGAGTCTTTGATCTGATTTTTTAAAGGATTAAAGAAACTTCGCACACAAATGTAAGTCCACATTGCACATTTCCTCTCAAATTTCCCTGACATATGGAAATGTTCATTTTTGTGCGTTCTAAATTCTCTGCTTCTGCTAATATTCCGTTAAAAAACAGTTGTGTCTTTGCCTGGTTACCACATTCAACAAGTTAATTCACCTTCAACCTGTAACCCTTCAAAAATTAGCTCTTTAATTTTGAACAATTACTGGGTGTCAAACCTGACCTGAACCAGTTTTTGGGCGTTTTATTATTGCCGGTTATACAATTGTTGTTTGCTCGGTGACAACATCCCAAGCTTCTCACAGAGTTGCATTTTGACATTTCCGTTACGACAGAAAGAAAGAGAGAGAGAGAGAGAGAGGGCGAAATAAAACGGTAACAAAAGTCATGTGCCAAGTTCAATGACAAAAACAAAAACAATGCCAGTGCTAAGAGTTATGGCACCAACAACAACTCACATATGAAAAATGTATGAATTACCAGATTTTGTGACTTACGTCTTTCCATTGTTGCTTCTCCTCTCAGAGAGTAGTCCGCATCACACTGGGTTTCAATTTACACACGTAAAAGCACGTGTTGCGGCATGTGTGCGAGTGGGAGTGTGTGTGTGTGTGTATGGGTGGGTGGGTGAATGCGAAACTTGAGACAAAAACACAACAATCGCTGCGGAAGTTCAAACGAGTTCAGATACAAAAACTACAATTAGTATGCAAATTATGCGTAATCAGCGATGCAAAATTATACCAAATATTTCAAGAGTGTTACCTGCAGATATTCAAATGCATTTGTAAACATTGTAAGTTTGCTTCGTTCTTGAGTGTGCTAAACCCCCTGACACTTCAGAGTGTCTCAAGACACTTGTCATACTTATTATAGGCATTTACAATATAAGCAAACAAAACGATGCATCTTGTGAATACTTTTGGCATACCAAAGCAAACGCGAAAATTCTGAAAGTTCGCCGCCGAGCGAGGAAGAGCGAACATAGTTTTGTTTTTCGAACATAACTTCGATAAAAATCAATATTTTTTCATACTGTAAATTCAGAATTTTAGTTAAAAGAGGCATGTAACTTTGCTCATCTTTAGTTTATGGAAAGAGTTTTTCATTTTATGTTGAAAAAAGTGATTTTTTGATATTTTTAAAGAGTTTAAAAGTTTAAAATTCTTGATTTTTTAGCAATTATTCTTTATTAAATCAAAAAATAATTATTTTTCTGATATTTTGAATTCAATAATATCAGTGAAAAGTCGGCAGCCGGCTTGTGTTCTTCTATTAACGAGCACGTTTGGCGAGTGGCTGTTCTTTAGTTTTCTTGTTTAATTTTTGTGATCTCTTTCGACCGTTTTTCTTCTGACTTTTTGCATATCATTGCAAAATTCTCATCGGAAGTCAAAACAGCAAACAAAAAGAAAATTGGCTTACAAAAACCATATATCACTTTTTTTGATTGACTAAAAAAAAGAATTTTTTTCAAAAATTCATATTTTTGTCAAAAAGGCAATTCATCAGAGATATTTCTGTCATACTTACTTTTTGGATTCCAAAAAAATTTTGAGTAATATTCACAAATCAAAAATGAAAAAGAAAACTTAAAAATTTAAACAAAAAATCGAGTTCTGGTTCATCAACTTAAGTGTACAGTATACCTTCAAAAAAGCCCTAAAAATTTCAGGTAAAAAAAATAGGGGAAAGTTAACTTCGGCTCGGCCGAAGTTTTGTATACAATTGCAGCTTCCATTGAATACAAAAAAGTTTTTCTCACTAGAACTTCTTTTTCGACCGATCATTCATACTGAAACTATATGCTATATCCATCCG
Organism: Lordiphosa collinella; assembly: GCA_018904265.1. Taxonomy (NCBI): domain Eukaryota; kingdom Metazoa; phylum Arthropoda; class Insecta; order Diptera; family Drosophilidae; genus Lordiphosa; species Lordiphosa collinella. Next base: position 331,075 of record JAEIFV010000106.1, on the reverse strand, counting down.
ATTTGAAAAAACTTTGTAGAAATAATAAAAAGGACGTTTTCATTAAAAACAAAAAAGTTTTTCTCACTAGAACTAGTTTTTCAACCTATCTTTCCTATGGCAGCTATGTGCTATAGTCATCCGATTTCGACCCAACTTTGTAGAATTGTGTAAAAGAATATAAAATGAGTGTATGCCAATGAAAATGACGTTTTCATTATAAACAAAAAAGTTTTTCTCACAAAAACTAGTTTTTCGACCGATCGTTCCTATGGGAGCTATATGTTATAGCCATCCGATTTCGACCAAACTTTGCAGAATTGTGTAAAAGTATATAAAATAAGTGTCTGCCAATGATAAGGACGTTTTCATTAAAAACAAAAAAGTTTTTCTCACTAGAACTAGTTTTTCGACCGATCGTTCCTATGGCAGCTATATGCCTTAGTCATCCGATTTCGACCAAACTTAGTTAAATCATGGGAAAGGATAGTAAACTAAGAAACATGTACTTTGGAGGCGTTTCCATTAAAAACAAAAAAGTTTTTCTCACTAAGACTAGTTTTTCGACCGATCGTTCCTATGACAGCTATATGCTTTAGTCATCCGATCCTGCCGGTTCCGACAAATGTGCGTCATATTTCTACCAAAAGACTTCGTGCAAAGTTTGGTGAAGATAGCTTTCAAACTGACGGAATAGATTGCATAGAAACAGACAGACAAATAGGGCTAAATCAATTCAGCTCGGCGTGACGTTCAAGAATATATGTACTTTATGTGGTCGGAGATGCTTCCTTCAATACATTCGCACAATTTTATAATACCCTCTACAAGGGTATACAGTTTTCTTACGATTTCTTACGATATTATTTTTTTACCGCGTTTTCACGAACTTTGACCCAAATTTCTCAGGAACTACTTGACCGATTTTGATCATTTTTTTTCTCGGTGAATGATAAAACCTCAATGCTTCTCAATCCATGTCTTAAATCTATTGAAAATAATTTTTATTTCAACGAAAACAGCTGTCGAAACTTTAAACTCAAATATCTCAAAACCACTTTTTTGAAAATGTTTAACGCGATTAGAAGATTAACTATTGACCGATTTTTAAAAAATGCTTTACGGAAGTCGGGGTAGCTGATATCAGTTTGCTACTTCATAGGGAATCCATCATTAAGTTGATTTACTCTTTATAAATCTTTGCTACACCAAAATCTGTTTAGCTTATTGTTATAAATAAAGCTATGGGTGTTCTTGGTATCATCAAGAATTTGATGATTCTTACATCAGTAAACAGTCTTGTTTCAGGTCTTTGCATTACCTAACAAATCAAGACCAATTCGAAACAATATCGGATTTTCGCCCTCAGGGACTCGAACAGACATCTTCCTCGATAGGAGCATAGACTTTGATTAATTTATTAAATCTTAGTCACTAACCAACTAATAATAATAGTATTAAGCATCAGATTAAAGTTCTGTAACAAATTGTTTAAATTTTGAAGAATTTCTTACATGCTAAAATGGTTTGTAAACCCTGACCCTAACCTATCACAACCTGACCTAATGCCTCAGTTGACACATTAAAAAATGAGAGAAAGAATCAACTTCTATTGATTCAAGTTTACTTTGTCACCTTGCCACAGGATGACCTCTCACTTGAAATTCTAACGGAACTCCAGTGTTTCCCCAGTGGGTCGCCTATCGGTGTCATCTTTCAAAGACAAAGACAAAAGTTGGTTTTATTTCACTTTTCTACCACGCTCTTCTGACCCAGAAGTTTTTCTAAACCAAACAAATCAACTTGGCACTCTCCGCTGATGCCATTGCTATGGGTGTGCGCATAAATTTGCAACCCAAATGGGCGAGGGCGAGGGGGAGCCAAACTGAAAATGAAATGTGCTAAAACGGAAGACGGCCACTCGGAGTCAGTCAAACAATAAAACAAACATCAAATGCAAATGTTGCTTTTGAGCACAAATTAAGCCGTGAGATTTTTCTTGCTCAAAAGATTTGTTTGACCCATTTGTGGGCCATGGAATGACATGTGCACAAAGCGGACCAAAATGCAAATGCCTTGGCATTGGGATGGGGCAGGTGGAGCAACAGCAGCATGTCAAAATGCTAAACGCTCTCAACATTTCTATGTATTCCGCTGTTGGCTAATTGCTGTGACCTCCTAATTTACTCAAGAAGAACTGCGCGCCGCTTGTGGCGCTGCCAAAGAACTGTTTAGCCGTAGACGGTTTTTAATGGCTGCTTGACTCTGGCCCGGCTTGGCTTGGCTCGGCTTGGCTTGGCTGGCTGGGCAACGAAAACTGTTCTAACGATGCTCGCATAATTGCGTCTAAAACCGTTCTTGGCGTCAGTCATCGGTTTGGGTGCTGTAATAATAACTGTTACAATTAATGAGCCACATATTGCCATTAGGCAGACAGGTGATGGGTAGGAGGTAGGAGGGTGGCGGGTGGCGGGGGGAGGTGATAAGCTCAAGCTTTCAGTTTTGTCAATTTTCAATATGGGCGATTTTTACTTTCAAATTAACGAATGCAACCAACACAGAGACGGGTGATTCGACTAGGTGATACGCTGGAATTTCACAAAAAATGTGCATAAATTGGGAGATCTATGGGTCACCAAAGGTACATAAACCCGGAGAAGAAGTAGAATGCAAAGTTTGAAATTTCAAAGAATTTTAAAACTTTAAAATCAAGAATTCTTAATTGATTCATTCTTACCTTAAGTATGGTAACCAGAGCTCGCAAAAAACTCTCAACACTTTCAACGTGTCGGCAAAAAACAGTTTGGTTACGGACACAACGAAAGCAGGGAGCGAAAGACAGTTTCAGTTCTTTTTTTTGCTCAATTCTGTTGCTCTCAGAGCAAAGACCGCATTTTTCGTTCCTGTTTCTGTTGGAGTAACTTAATGTTTACCGTTAGCTCTTGTTACCTTCGCAAACAGCGGGCAAGCCATGCTAAGGGTGTTGTGCTCCGCGTTTTGGACTCCATAGTATGCACGCAGGACTGTTTTTGCAGCACTTTGGGGTGTGGTTTGAGACTCTGCAGTTAAAACACTGTTTCGTGGTGTCATGCCCACTTCTGCACCTAGCGGATATGTGACCGAAATCCAAACACTTGAAGCATCTTCTAGGGTCAATTTTTTGACGCACACGGCATACTGCCCATCCTTATCCTTTCGTGAGGAGATCATCCGCTATTTCCTTAGCGAGGAACATGCTGGCAGTCTGAGTTCCTAAGTCTGATGGAATATCTCCCTCGACATTTGCGAATACAGCATGGAGCACTTCTTCGCTTGTTGACCATTCTGATACATCTCTGACCTCTATATGTATCTTGTCGGAGATCGCTTTAACGGAAGCCTTATCACCCATCGCCGTTTCCACAGCTTTAACAAGCTGGTTGGTGGCCTCGTCGTCTGTCTTGCTCATTTGCATTAGAAGTTCTCCATCTGCTGTGCGCCTTATGCCGCACACCCTCTCCCTATACATCTGGAGCGCACTATCGTTTTGGACTGCCTTCAGTACTTCTGCGTATGCTGCTGGATCAAAGCATTTGACGACTATAGCATCTGGTCTGCTTCCCTTCTATGGTGGTTGCCGGTTTCTTGGCTTGACCTTCTGCCAGATTTCCCAATTTTTTCCTGCCACATTTGATTATTCGGCTTGCTGGGTTTGGTGAATCGGCAATTGAGGAAACGATACCACATCCTTCCCTGCCTGCGTTGGTCTGTCTCCGTCTGCCTGGGGCTGGGGTGCCTTTTTTTCCAGTCTGCTTCCTTACAGCCTTTCCGGCTGGTTGGGATCGGCCTTGACGATTTTCCGGTGGGGTTGTCTGCGTCGCACATTGTTTTCGCCCTTCGACGTTCAATCCCGGTACTCTGGGTAGTGTAGGAGGTGTCTGCGGTGAGGTCTGGGTCATCCTGCAGCCTACTTTCTTTCCTTCGTCGAGCACTGCTGTGCAATATCCCATTTTTAGGGTTCCAAGGTTCCAAATACTCAAATATCTTTCAACCATTTTTAGTTAGTTTAGAGCCTGATTTTATGGGCTACGTCTTAAGTCTATGAAAACTGTTTCAATCTGGTATGTTTCAGAGATATGATGTCCAAAACAATTTGGTTCCAAAAAGTGTTCCAAACAGAGCAAACCGTTTCTAAGCCGGCCAAAACTAAATCAGAACTGGTTCTTAATTGTTTAGAAGTTAGGTAGCTTTTTCTGTAACAACTCCCAAAGGTTGTGGTTAACTGGATATACAGAGAGTCAAATTTGGGCGGTTGGAAAAACTTTTTGAAATCTGGAAACTATTTAACAAGAAGATATGCAGAGACACTCTAAGCTCCGTCAATTTTCGGAATGTAATGTAATGTAAAATGGCTTGACACAGCCCCAGAGTGCCAAAGCCGAGCTTCTCTCAATCTCTTGGCTTGTGCGCTTCTAATTTTCGCAAAAGAGAAAGGGACCTACAGTTTAACGGCGAATCCGAACGGCAGTTTGCGATGCTTTTGCGTGGCTAATTACTACAAAGCTGGCGCCAACAGCAGAGAAGGGTGACCAGGTGGGAACTCAATAATTTACTTTGATGTTTTTTTCTAAATCTTTAAATTCAACTTAGTTCGATCAGCCATTCCTTTCCTGTTACCCTATAGTTTGGCTGTCGATAAAAATGAAAGTTAAACGCGATCAATTCAACGATGAATCGCCCCCAGAGCATTTGGTGGCTTAATTAATGGCCTTTGTCTTTTGTCTTTTGGCCTAACGGCACGACTCTCGCATAGAATGCTCTGCCCCGGGCCAGAGTTACGCAAATTAAGCATCAGCATTGGCGACTCACCTGCTCGTCGATGGGGCAGCCGCGTGCGTCAAGCAGCTGTTGCGTAGACTCGCCCAGGCCATCCAAGGCGGCACAGTCCACCACACGGACGCCTATGTTGCCGGGCACAATGGCCCGAACGGTTAGGGTGGTGGCCACGCCCACCTCCACAGAGCCGGAACCATTAGGACCGCCCAATTCCAGCCAAATGCGCACGCGCGGTGTCTCCACATGATGATGCTGATGGTGGGTGGTGGAGGTGGCTGGCAGGGGTAAGGGGATGGAGGCAGCGGCCATCGCACGCATGCGCGCATTTCTGTAAACATTCAAGGCCATGAAGAAGGGGCACAACTCACTCTCACTCTCCATCTCACTCACCTTTCTCGTCCGTTCTCCCCTCTCAGAGCCGGCACTGGCATTCCCATGGCCTGGGCGGGCAGCAGACATCTCACCGTGCTCAAGATGTCCGTACTCTGGCGCAGCTTCTGCTCCATTTGGAGCATTACACGCACAGTATACTCCAGACTGCCATCGGCCAGGGGTTCGGCTCGTACCCCACAACCCGAGGTGGGTATACGCAACTGCAGTTGCTCCGAGTCCTGGCCACGGGTGCGGCACTCCAGGGGGAAATCCTTGGCATAGAGTAGGCCGCGAAAGGGCCGACTTAGCTGCATTTGCATATCCAGCAATTCCCTGCTGCAGTTCACCTGCAAGCTCTGGATTTGCATGGAGGATGAGGAGGAGGAGGAGGAGGAGGTGGGGGCCGCCGCTTGCAGTGTTGTCGTTCTGGTTGCCCAGCTAGCATGACACACAAATTGCGGCAGATGCAGCAAACCGATAACACCGCCAAGTGCCAGCCAGCTGAAGTGGCTGGGCAGAAAGATGAAGGAGGAGAAGAACATGTTTCCGATTTCCCGTTTGCCGTCGGCCCAGACCCAGACCCGCCCCGGCAAATGAAAAACCGCAATCAACACCTGTTGCCGTTGATTAGGAAGAAGAGGCGAGGCAGATGGTTAGTTTGTGGTAGAGTAGGAGTAGCGGGAGGTGGGGAGGGGGCGGTGGTCTTAATTGGCCTACTCCGACTATGCAAGAATCTGGTTGGTGTTGTTGTTGCTGTCGCTGCTGATGCCGTCTGCCTAAGAGCGAAAAGAGAACGAGATGCACATGGGTTAGAAAATGAATTTTAGGTCAAATCAAGAAACATAGTTTTGATTTCTTCACACCAAACCAAAAAGGATATATACTAAGTGAGGAGGGTATCTCGTGTTGTTCCTCAAGTTTTAAAAATGTGTTCAAAAATGCATGGAATGAAATCAACTACTCATCAATCAGGCTTGAAAGGGAAAAAATCTCGCATTTTGTAACCAACTCCTAAAACCTCACAAAACGCAAGAACAGGCAACAATTCAAGGCAAACCAAAGATTAACCCGAATGTAAAGATCAGATCTAAGCAACTTGTTTTTTATACACTCATCATAGTATTAAACATGAATTTTAGAATTTCGCCACATTTTTCAAATTGCCAAAAAGAAAACCAAGAACTTTGTACTTAAATTAAGTACAAATGGTGTCAATAGTACGGTAAGTGCGAAAATACTTGATTAAAGTACAAAATAAGTATTCTTCTTTCTTGATCAAACTCTTAGGTTGTAGTGGTCTAAAGTCTAGTCCGATTAACTCACAAAATATATACTGAAAATTCCTCACTCTTAAAGTTAAGTAATTTCCAATGTCAACCCAAAAACATTTTAGAAAGAAAATAAAAGTACTTCAAACAATTACAAAATGTTCTTGGTTTGAGCCCATCAAATTCTAAAGCTATGCCCAGTTTGATTTAAATCGAGATCTCTGTGTAGTGAACCAAAGAAAGCTGAAAATATCCAAGGGCCATGAATTAACCAAAGACCAAGGTAGAATTACTGTAGGTCAGAAATTTACCATCACTCCATAACAAAAGTGTTAAAACCAGTTGGGAACTCGCTTAAAAATAATTCGCATTTTCTGTTGCACACTTTTTGAAGCTAGTATTATAGGCAGTGTTTGGAAGTACTTAGGTATTTGTACCTACACAGAGGGAAAAAACCGTGAACATTGGACTCAAAATGAGCACATTCAGTCACAAAAACTAATCATGACCGGATTTTCTCACTTTAAGAACAATTTCTCACTTCAAGAACTTTTTTTTGAGAACTCAAAATCTTGATGTGAGTTGATATGTTCCGTTTTTGAGAACATTTTAAAATTAAAAAAAAAAAAAAATAAGGTCCACCGTACACAGGTCCGTCCAGTGTCCAGATCCAGGTCCACTCACTGTCCAGATCCACTGTCCATGTCCAGGACCACTGTCCAGCTCCACCGCGTCCATGCCGGCCCAGGTCTAGATCCGCAGAGACATCGCTTGTACAACACCCCACCCGCCTTGGTTATTTATTATTTATTAAATAAATAAAAGTTTTTGTCGGACCTCACTGGGAGTAGAGCCCAAGACCTTTAGTGCGCGCAACGACGGCGGCCGTCGCGATGCGTCGTAGACGGTTAGGCTATTGCCATGCGTCTGAAGACGCACGTCTGAATGCCTACATATACTTTTCGGTGGGGTGGTTGAGGTGAGCTGAATTGTGCTCATTTCAAGAACATTCGGAACATTTGTGCTCAAATATTTGAGAGAACATTCTGTTCACATTTTGAGATGAAGAAATCTTATTTTCTGACCACGTTTTTTCCCTCTGTGTAGGTACATACCAAGATACAAATTTTGTGTATCTTTTACCTTACCTAGGTATATAAATTTTACCTAGTAAGGTCTAAATTTTCATTTAGCTTACCTTGTCAATAGATAAGGTACTAGGTACTTTTACGAAAGAGTCTTTCCTTTTCGTCCACGGATCGAAGTCAATTATTTAAATTTTTAAAAAAACTAATTTATTTGTACGACTGCCGCATCACAAACTTTGAACTTGGTTGTCACGAAATATGCTTAGCAGGCTCTACTTAACACATCACTGAAGCGGTTGCACAACTCTTTCTTAGCGAAAGCCCCGGCAACTTGGAATGCTGTTAGCAGATCCACAGACGCAGCAGATGAAGCTGAGAAAATTTGCCACAAGATGGAACAGTTTTCATGACAGTAACTATTCAACGTATTTGGATCTAAAGCACAATTTAACAAGTAAGGGTGTATGGTAAGTCTTAAGACAATTTTCAATGCATTTCTTTATTTTTGAAGCCGACAGCCTGGGAAATGTTGCTTTTGGGTGACTACAAAGAAAGTGTGAAGAGACAAAATATATACATTTTTTTGAAGGGATTTTATAGCGCTACCACAGGCAATAAATCCATAAATTTGATGTATTTCTGATTCGATATAATACCGATTCGATCTCAAGATCACAGCAAAGTCTCCAACTGTGTGTGAATTTACTCATCAGCGATCTTGAGCCTGAAATGTGTGTCCAAACAGCAGTCTCTCCATACCCGCGACGGCAAAACTGTTTGGGAATTCCAAAGGCAGCCTGCGCGCAAAAACACCGAAAAGACAGCCTAAGACAGCCATTCCCCTCTGTAAGTGTGTGGCCTCCGTTTTGGACTTTGGACTCAGTGGGCAACCAACGGCCGCCACTCTGGAGCAAAAGACCAAAAATGTTTGGATATACAAACAGGAGTTTTTGTTGTTTTAAATGAAACTATTTCTATTACGTTTCGAGCAACAACGCAGTGCCAAGCGTTTTAGTACTTTTATGTCTGTTTAATTATTGTTTACGCTCCGAAATACATTTTATTAGCAGCACTTGCCTCGCACAAAAAATTCTCGTCAATTGGATTTCAGTTAGACCCAGTAACTGTAAATCTGCTTAAAACCAAAACAAAATATCCGTAAAAGCTTTTTTCCCGTTGATCGTCTCTTCACAGGGAGAGCGTACTGAGAGCCACTCTCTCTGTTTACAAATGTCAAATTACAACTGAGCACAGCTCACGGAGAGTGTTGGCCTGTTGAAACAAAAACAATGCGTTGGGCTGCTCAGATATCTGTGTGAAGTGTGTGTGTATTGGTACAACTTTTAATTCGTTATAAAACAATAAATAATTGCAATTAATTTTTTTTTTTTTGCAATGGTGGGGTCTAAATACTCATACAAACATATGGTATACATTTTTGGGTTAATTGAATTTGTTTTACTATGCTAAAAAGGGGGCCGCACATGCGTATGCAAAAATCTTGACGTATTAATATATAGATTCTTAATCCAAATGCGAATTTCTTAATCCAAACATTCACTTTTGATTCCGAATTTTCAGAATTTCCTTTTCCGTTTAATTAGTATAAAATAAACTCCGGAATGAGAGCGACTCGATTATAAGAAAAGATTTCCTATAGAACGAATAAATTTTTGGAAAAATTATTCCTTAGCGATTATTACTTCATGTACATTTAATTTATAAAACAACAGAAAATTTGCTATGGTGAACCATTGTAGTTAAGTCTCATATGTACTTGTTCTACAATCCTCGCTCTAATTATTCCCGTCGTTCTCTTTAATCAAACCCTCTAGATTCTGAATTTCTAAAAATAGTCCTCTGAGTCTCAATCTCAGAAAAGAAATAATGAAATCCAATAAATTATAGGTAATTGTGGCACTGTAAAAATGTTCAGTATGACATTAAGAGCCAGTACATACCTTTTTATACCCTTGCAGAGAGTATTATAAAATTGTCCGGATGTTTGTAACGCATAGAAGGAAGCATCTCCGACCACATAAAGTATATATATTCTTGATCAGCATGACGAGCTGAGTTGATTTAGCTTTGTCCGTCTGTTTCTATGCTATCTCCTCCGTCAGTTTTAAAGCTATCCTCACCAAACTTTGCACGAAGATTTTTGGTAAAAGTACGCTGCACATTTGTCGGAACCGGCCGGATCGGATGACTATAGCATATAGCTGTCATAGGAACGATCGGTCGAAAAACTAGTTTTAGTGAAAAAAACTTTTTTGTTTTCAATTGAAACGCCTCCAAACCTCGAATTTCTTAGTTTACTATGCTTTTCCATGATTCCACCAAATTCGGTCGAAATCGGAAATCTATATAGTATAGCTGTCATAGAAAAGTGTAGTCTGAAATGTAGTCTTAGTTAGAAAAACTTTTTTGTTTTCGAATATGGGTTTAACGACCTATTTTGATTTTAGTCAAAGTGAATGTTAGCAGGCTCAAGGTCGAGGTTTGATTATAGTTCAATAATCAACCAGAAAATTCAACAGAGAATACATTTGAAAGTTCGTGCAAATTTGTGCACTTGGAATTCTCAACAATTTATTCGCCGCCTTTGTAGTATAAATAGGATTTGCAAATGGCTTGTTGGTGTGACAGCAACTGAAAGTGTACTGACGAAGGTTTTGCCATGGCGGCAGCCGAAACGGCCGTCTACACAGCCACAGCTACTGTTCATGTTCAAATGTATTCTCTGTTGAATTTTCTGGTTGATTATTGAACTATAATCAAACCTCGACCTTGAGCCTGCTAACATTCACTTTGACTTTTTTGTTTTCCATAGAAATGTCCTTAAAATTAGCATGTATTTCTTTTATATGCTCCTACACGATTTTACAAAGTTTGGTCAAAATCGGATAACTATAGCGTATAGGTGCCATAGGAACGATCGGTCGAAAAACTAGTTCTTATGAGAACAACTTTTTTGTTTTTAGTGGAAACGTCCCCTACGTTGGCAAATATTTATTTTAAATACTTTTACACAATTTTACAAAGTGTTGTCAAAATCGGATGACTATAGCAAATAGCTGCAGTATGAATGATCGGTCGAAAAGGAAGTTCTAGTGAGAAAATCTTTTTTGTTTTAATTGGGATAGCCTCCAAATTACGAAATTAACAGTTTGTTATGCTTTTCCATGATTGCACTAAGTTTGGTCGAAATCGTACATCTATATAGTATAGCTCCCATAGAAAAGTAAGGACCGAAAAGAAGTCTTATTTAGAAAAACAAACTGTAAGGGTATTCAAAACTTCGACCGAGCCAAAGTTAACTTTCCCCTATTTTTTTTTAACATTTTTGCTCGATGTATACAAACGACTATTCAAAAATCTATATCACGAGCCATCTAGCGATAACTTATCACAGCCAATGAACTGTCATTTCAAGCATCATCGGTGTAAAACATTTCAAATTTAAACAGCGGCAAATTTGCCAAGCCTACTAGATTAAAAAAATATATAGGAAACTTCTAGCAAATCGTTGTATTTTTATACTCTGTACCAGAGTTTGTGCAAAAGTGTCCGTCTGTCTGTCTGTCCGTATGAACAAACAAATCTCAGAGATGGTTAGAGATAGAGGTTTGACAAGTATGGAACATATGCTTCTTATACTTGCAGGCAGATCAAGTTTATTTTCAATTTTGGCCACACCCCTTCCCGCCCCGCAATATCGAAAAAACGCCATATCTCCCACAGTTTTAAAGATAGAAGGTTCGAACCTTTTGGACATATTTAGTATTCGGGATTTTTTATCGATCCGCTGAAGGAATTTTAAAGATCGGATAAACGATATTCGAGTTATAAGGAAAACAAGCAATCACCATCTTCCTTGTTAGTCTTGACTTTCTACTTTAATCCCTCCCAAGCTTGACCTTAAGAAGTAATATTCAATCAATATGATTAGCTCTAATACTAAATTAATTAATGATTGGTGTAAGTAGCAACAAGCTCCTCTCCAATTCCTCATTGGCCGAAATCGGGTCAAGTTTGCCCAAATATTACTAAGTTTTATTGCCGCACAGCAAATTCAAACACAAATAATGCGATAAAAGCGAACATCAAAACTTAAATCAACATCAACATAATGCGTGTGCAACTTTTCGTAATCCCTTGGCTTGTTGTTTGCCTGTTTATTGTTTATTTATTTATTGAATTTCGTATTGGTAATCATCCCAATTAAGCATACAACTTTCAAAGTCTGCCACAGGTCGTGCTTACCTTAAGTGGGGTCGTAGGGATTGGATATTGCTATTGTGATGTTGATTTTTCCGTTACACACACTCACACTCACACACACGACAAAAAAAATTCTTACACAATTTCGATTCGCGCGCGCAAAAAAGAAATATTAACCGCAAATTTCAAATAATTCTTCTTTTTTAATTAACGCATTTCACACGCTTGGACTAAAACATAGGAAAATAATTGTACAAATCCCAAACGAAACTGGCGAACACGCAAACGCACGCCAACGAGTGTGCAAATGCAATGCAAAGCCAAGAAGTTAGCCAAGTTAGTCAAGCACTAACCGCAAAAGCGCGACGAAAGAAAAAGAAGAAGACGACGGCCGGCCGCTGCTACGCATGCGCTGGGATTTACAAAGAGCGAAGCGCGCCAAAAGCGGTTGAAAGCCGTTAGTTGATAGCGATAGCCCGATAGGCAGACGTATATCGATTTCGATAGTTAAATAAAATACCAAATATACCAGCAGGGCAATTGTTATGCGGTAGCCCTGTTAAGGGTATACACTGATATCGGTATTTCTCCAAACTCCATATTTTTGGTTTTAATTTAAAAACTTGAAGAAAAAGTTATAGTGCTCGTAATTTTCCCATAAGTATGATTCTTGGAATAAAATGGAAAATATAAATTTTTAAATCATTTTTTTTTACCCAAATTTCTGGGCAACCATTAACCTATTTGAATTAAATTTTATATTTTTCATAGTTAACACCTAAATGAATAAAAAATTAATAAAAATAAATATTTATATATCGTTTGTGGATATCAAAAACCAAACTTTAAAAGCGATTATGTCGTAACCACTTTGGTTGAACTGGTTCCGGAAAATATGTGTAATAAATATTGACCGATTTTAGTTGTAAAACTGCCTCAGCGAACCGCGTAGGTCCAAAAATAGCTTTCAAATTTCAACAAAAACAGTTTGATACTCCAAATTTTGACATTGCAACCCTATATCTTGGTTTTTTTTTTGGATCTACCACAAACATGAAGACAGATTTGAAGAACATTTTAATTCTGAACACCATCTTTTTTATTTTATTCATTTACTTAATTATTCATCAATATCCATTTTGTCACCTTCAAAGTAATCGGCCGCGGATATAATACACTTGTGCCAATGCTTTTTCCAATCCTCGAAGCACTTCTGAAATGCGCTTATCGGTGTGGCCATGAGATTCTGACTTGATCTCATTAATTGGTCCTTTCAGTTTTGAGAATAGAAAAAAGTCGCAGGGAGCTAAATCTGGTGATTACGGTGGTTGAGGAATGATTACGGTGTTGTTTTTGGCCAAAAAATCACGAACAAGCATTGATGTGTTATCGTGATGCAGAATCCCCGATTTGTTTTTTCACAAAAATAAAATCCATAAAAAAAAGACAAATAGAAAAAAACCGTGTTAGTGTCACTCATTTTTTAAAAATACATCATGTATGAAAAAATTGAGCATTTTCAAATTTCCCGCTTTCCACGGATACCCTTGTCGATCGAGAGACGCGACAGAGGTGGTAACCCTACTCGCATCTTAAATTGTAGTCTGCAAACAACAGTTGTGAGCGATGCATCTCCGAAGGCGAATTTTTTGCGTTCTACGCGTCTTAGTTTTGTTTGACACATGTAAGAGGGCCAAAAGAAGTAACCCTATTGGAAGATGCTCTTATTTTTACAAATAGCCGCCAAAGTCAGATCTGTTTTAACATTTGTGGACTAGACAGATTAGAATATATATAATATTTAACTCTCTATATTTTGGCGGCTATTTGTAAAAATAAGAGTATCTTCCAATAGGGTGACTTCTTTTGGCCCACCTTGTATAATACTGCCATAAGTGTCAATTAATTATCTGTTTCAAAAAAATACTTGTTAAAGGAAATGAAGTTGGCATACTTCACAGCGCAAAAAACCATGATTTTTTGCAAGTATAAAGCAGAAAACCCCCTTAATAAATTATAATTATTAACACAGAGTCACACAGTAACGGTTTGCAGTAATGAGTATATTCACATTTGCCCTCCCTCCCCCTCGCCTTCCATTCAAATTGGCATTTTTGGGCTCGCAACAACTGGTCACACTGTCACTCAACAGACCACCCCCACCATCCCTTCAATCTGACGTCTTAAGTTAAAATCTGTTTTCAATTTGCGTTCAGTGGCAAACAACTAGTTTATTAACCGTTTAGCAAGCTAATTGCTGAAACAATAACAGATGAACCTGGACATGTCCGAAATCATTGAGTTTGTTCTGCCCTCCAAGAACGAGTATTCCGACGAAGATGATGGCGGAGGTGTAGGAGAAGGTGGTGTTGATGGCGGCGAAGATGCCACCTATGTGGTGTTGGACGATGTGGGCAATGAGTTCGATGATGAGGAATTTTTGATTGTCAACGAGGAGGGGGGTAATGATAATGAACTGCTAATGGATGAGGAGGACTTGAGTCAACAATTGGTGGATAATTGTCATGAACTGTTAAGCGTGCCCAGGATTAAGCAGGAGGACGAGGGGGGACAGCACTATGTGGTCACAGCACAGCAGCTGCATGAGCTGCAGGAGATGGAGGAACTGGTGGAGGAGGCGGAACTGGAGGAGCTGAACTACAGAAACCAGCCGCCACCACCGCCAGACGAGATAGTTGAGCCTTCGGTTTCTCACTTAATGGCCAGGAAGGCAAAGACTGTGGTTGAAGGTGACGATGAGGAGGACGGGGATGAGGAGGATGAGGATGAGCCCCTGGCCGATGATGCCCAACCTAGTGATAAAATGCTCGACAAATTCAAGGGACCACGTCGCTATCTACTCTTCGACGATCTGATAGCCACCATTGTGGACTTCGATGAGGATCAGACGCCCATTGTGAAGTTCTCAATGATCGGTAATCCACTGGACGAAAAGCTGCCCGTGGAGTGCGGCATCTGCCCGGATGTCATGCACCGCACCAAGCTGTCCAAGCATCAGAAAACCCACCTGGTACCTGGCACCAATCGCTACGCTTGCATCTACTGCACCGAGACGTACCGCGACTGCAAATACCTGGCCGGCCATGCACGCCGCCACATGGGTATCCGGCCGTACGTCTGCGAACTGTGCAAGCTGTACTTCTCCACCAAGCAGGACCTGCACGTGCACAACCAGCGGCGGCACCTGGAAAAGGAGCATATCTGCGAAATCTGCGGCAAGACCTTTGCCCAGCACACCCAGCTGAAGCGGCATCGCGAGTCCACGCACGAGAAGAAGCGTCGCTTCCAGTGTCACTATTGCAACAAGGCCTACTACAAGAATTTCTCGCTGCAGGAGCACATCCGGAACGTGCACATGGGCAAGCGGCGCATGCTCAAGTGTCCCTTCTGCGGCATGCAGTGCCGCGACGCCCACAAGATGGCGCGGCATCGCAAGCAGATGCATCTCAATCAGGACACGTATGTGTGCTATCTGTGCCAGGAGGAGTTCACCGATATCAACTACTTTGATGCGCACAAGCGGTCGATTCAGTGTCGCAGCAATACGCGTCGCATGACCAAAGGCGGCGGTTCCGCTGCCGACGACAAGGGCGGCTCAACCTCGCACAGTGAATCATCACCCCCGATTTTGTTGTCTACAGATGGCCTGCTGGAGGAGGAGTTCGATGAGGATGCCGGGCTGCTAATGGAGGACCCACAACAACAGCAGCAAGAGGAGGATGTAAATATTAATGGCAATTATCTGGCTGAGCCTCAGTATGCGACCATGGCCTTCGATGAGGCCGATGAGCGTCTGCTGGTGGAGCAGGTGGTGACGCAAGTTGAGGAGCCCGAAGTGGAGGAGCAGCTTATCGATGAAGAGCAATATTTTGCTGCCTTGGAGCAGCACCAGCTGCTGCAGCAACAGCGGCAGCAACACGCTGGCCAGGACTTTAATGATGGCGAGTTGATTTATGAAATCACCCTGGAGACTGAAGATAACTGAGATGCATGGACCAGAGATCCTTAAATACGAGAGATGCAAACAAAATATTGAAATATACAAAAACGCAATTTTAGAAATTCCTCCCAAACAACAAATGCCACTTAACGAGGGTGATGTCATGGAGATGAGCTGAAACAATGGAAATCAGTCGAAACAGCAGCAACGGCAGTGGTAATCAAAAAACGAAGTAAGCTTCTACCCAGATCTGGATTGAGGAAAAGAAAGCGAAGGCTTGTTAATACAAAAAAACTCAAAAATAATCAAATGTGGGCCATCCCAAACCGATCCCGACACATGCTTTTCTTCTGGACTTGGAGAACACCCTCTCGCTAGTGGCCGAATTTGTTGTCACATTTAAAACTTGTCTAGCAAGTTGTTGTATCTTGCAAAACGTTAAAATTTAAACATTAGTATCAGGTCTGCAAACCGGGTTTGAACCAAACCGGTGCGAACCCGCCTTTTCCCGACTTTGATTTTGCCGTGAACCGTACCTAAAAGTTCGGTTCGGATCAACAAAAAATTATAGTAATGAAAAGATGTGACCCACGGTCTAGCGACTTCTTCTGTTATCTGATCTGTTTTGGGCGACTGACTCCTATAACGCGCAGTAAAGCTCAACAAAAACATGTAGAAACACGTTCAGAATAAAACTTATTATATCACCATCCAAAATGTTGCCTCTGTTTTTAAAGATCCTTGACTCCAAACCCTATTAAATAATTCAAAAAAACTAGAGCTTAACATTAAATTGGTAGTATTTTTCATACTATGTAGATTACGAAACGGTCCCTGTTGCGGTTATAATTTTTAAAATAAACAACTGTAAATAAATGATTTTTTTGATCAATTAGTTAATTTTAAATTTGTATTTAAAAAAAATCATAGTATAGCTCTTAATCTCAAATTGTATAATAAAAATTAAGAAATAAAAATTATTTTTCAACTTATATAATAAAAATAAAAACTGAATTTAAATATCTCTTGAGCCTACCACCCGGTTACCAAATTTTAAAAAGATTCAATATGTGTGGCTCAATACCTTTCATATGAAATATCACATCACACACGTTTAACTCTCCTAAATTTTTAATCTGATAGTCGTTATTGGGGTAGAGCAGGGGCGCCCATGCCCATTACGCAAGACACGCTTGTGTTGTTGTTCTACGCAAAGGAATAGCCTGCGCGTATTCATTTTGCGCACGCCATAAGCCAGCAAAAAACAAAAACAAATCTTATGCGTGCTCTATGTTTTGTTGTTGTCGCGCTCTGACCTGCAACAACAACTTCATATGTGTCTCTATTCTCTCTCTCCTATTTCTCTCGCAAACTCGAACACAACAACAAAATGCTTATGCGTACGGCCGAACGCGTGTCGCTTTCCGCGGCACACACACACAAAAACAAAAATCGGTTCTCCCTCTCTATCTCATTTTGTTGTTATTGCTTGAAATATATTTGGTGTATGTGTATTGGTTTTGACGCGCTGGTAAGCTCGTTCTGGGCACCCTTGGGGTAGAGTAATGAAGGTGGAAAGTTCTCAAGAACCACTTAACCGATTGGAATGGTCTTGATATATGTGGTAAGTGTCCACAATACAAAACAATAACAAGAAAGAAAGTCGGTCGACTATAACATACTCTGTACCTGAGACCGGTGCTGCACATATTTGTTTGTTTTCCTTATAACTCTACAGCCGTTCATCCGATCCTTACCATTCTATTGGCAGATCGATAAATAATACTGATTACTAAATATGTCCAGAAGTAACGAATCTTCTATCTATAAAACTGTGGGAGATATGAGGTTTTTTCCAATTTGCGGCGGCGGGAGAGGGCGTGGCAAAAATTGAAAATAAACTTGATCTGCCTGCAAGTAAAGGGTGATTTTTTAAGTTTTTCAAAAGTTTTTCAAAAAAGAAACATAAAATTCAGAAAAATGCATGAAATCTTTATTTGAATCGATAGTACGGTCCATATAATTTAATGTTTGAAGATTATTTCATGCAAATGTTGACCGTGACTGCGCCTCAAATGGTCCATCCGCTTAGTCCAATTTTGGTATACTCTTTCCAACATTTCGGCCGGTATCTCACGAATAAATGCTTCAATGTTGTCTTCCAATGCGTCAATTGAAGCGGGCTTGTCTGTATAGACATGAGCTTTAACATAGCCCCACAAAAATAGTCTAAAGGCGTTAAATCGCACGATCTAGGCGGCCAATTGACCGGTACCGAACGTGAAATAAAATGTTCACCGAACTCGCCTCTCAATAAGTCCATTGTTGCGCGTGCTGTGTGGCATGTGGCACCGCCTTGTTGAAACCACATGTCATGCAAGTCAAGCTTTTGCATTTTGGGCAAAAAAAAGTTGGATATCATCTCACGGAAGCGCTCACCATTCACAGTTACGTTACGATTCGCATCATCTTTGAAGAAATACGGTCCAATGATGCCACCAGCCCATAAACCGCACCAAACTGTGACTTTTTCTGGATGCATTGGTAGCTCTTGCAATGCTTCTGGCTGATATTCGCTCAAAAATCGACAACTCTGCTTACTTACGTACCCCAGAGGCCCAATTGCTCCAGACGGCGACGAATCGATAATTGATGGTCATCCTTAACACTGGCCGATACAGCTGCGATATTTTCTTCAGTTCGCACTCTACGTTAGCGTGTTGGTGGTTTAATGTCCAACAATGTAAATTTGGTGCGAAATTTAGTCACAATAGCCCGAATAGCCGCTTCAGTGGGTCGATTAAACTGACCATAAAATGGAAGAATCGCGAGATGAACTTTCTTAACAGAGCACGCATTTTGATAATAAAATTGAATAATTTGCGTTGGCGTTTGCGCGGCTGTGCGTTCAAAAATCTCGAAATGATTTATTAAAAAATGTTAGATTGGCTTACTTTAGTTTAATTTAACTGTTTCCTGGAGAAATATGATAAAACTTAGTGTTTTTAACTAATATTAATTTTTTGGTCTCGGTGGACCTTTCGGTGGAAATGCCCATACCAAACTAAGAAATACGAAGTTTGGAGACGTTGACATTGAAAACAAAAAAGTTTTTCTTACTTAAACTAGTTTTTCGACTGATCGTTTCTATGACAGCTATATGCTATAGTCATCCGATCCGGCGGGTTTCGACAAATGGGCAGCGTATATGTACCAAAAGATTTCGTGAAGCTTTCAAACTGACGGAGGAGATAGCATAGAAACAGACACACGGACAGGGCAAAATCAACTCAGCTCGTCATGCTGATCAAGAATATATATACTTTATGTAGTCGGAGATGCTTTCTTCTATGCGTTACAACCATCCGGACAATTTTATAATAACTTCTGCAAGGGTATAACTAGAGTTAACACAAAACACTTAACACACTTGCAAATTCCACTGTAATACCTACCCATCTTAAGGGCCATTGTTGCTCTAGCTTAAGATATATTGTACTCTTAAACCACCCATACACCACACCTATTTTTGCGCAAATTCACACGCATGTAGACCCTACACTTCGCCAAAATTTTGCGCAAATTTCCGTAGAGAGCAGGCGCTCGGCAAGTAAAGATTGAAGAAGACGCAGCAATTGCCGTTAATTGGCAGTGGCAGTGAAAAGAAGGGTTTTTGGGCGAAGCCGTGGCTAATTCAACGTTTAATTTTTACACATGAGCATCTACTGACTGAGTTGAGGATTTCATCGCGGTTATTTGTTCGCAGCGACTTAAGTTTTTAAATTACCGCTGCTTTGTCGGCATCCGGGTAGCGCTCTTTATATATTTTTCTATCAAAATTTCATATTGGGAGTTCTTTATATCTCTGTTGGAGTACTCCTTCGATTTGATGTTCCACAGAGCAGGCAAAGAACGGTACACTTCTAAGAATTCCAAAGTAAAATTCTGCTCCGATTCTTCATCCATGATATCATTCGTTTTTATTGGCATAGTACGGTCACACTGGCTGTTCTTTAAGTAATTTCCCTTGAGGGGAAATTTAAGTATTTTACCGTTGCTTTTGATATTTGCTTAGTGAGTTTGTTTAACAGACTCAAACTGTTGAACAATAATAAAAATTATTAGAATGCCTAGCAACCCAGGAAGTTTCCATCAAACAAAAGCCAGTTGTTCACCAACTGAAAACAATACAAAAAATCAAGCTCCCAACATATCGAATACATATATTTGCTCTTGCTCAAAAAAATGGATGAAAACGAAGATGAGGTCGACGAGGGGGAGAAGACGGAGCATGACTTTGCCAGTGAACCGGTAGGGGTGGGCGAGGAGCAAGAGGTGGAGCACGAAGGCGTGGCTTTGGACTCTTGGGAATCGTTTCATGAGCGCATCGATGCGCTGATAGTGAACGAGCACTGCGACAAGCCAGTTCGCAATCTGGACAACCGCCGCCAGTCCATATTTCATCGGGTGCGCCAGCAGTTCCGGGATGCGCCCAAGGGCATAGCCGAACGGTGTCAGGCGCAGAAGAATCAGATTGACCAGCAACTCGAGCTGTCGGGGTCGCGGCTGGACGAGCTGGTGCGCTTTGGCAATGAACTGGTGACGAATGTGCGGGTGGCCAATGAGCGGCGTGAGCTGAACCGGCGGTTGTTTGAGGCCACGCGGCAGGAGAACATGCAGCTGGCGCTGGAGCGGGAGAGCATGGAGACAATGGCCAAGTTCGAGAACATCAAGGACCGCTGGACCGAGCTGAACGAGATCAATGAGCCAATGATGCTGTGGGATAAGATTGAGGAGCAAAAGAAACGCATAGCCCATATTATGGCACGAAAGGATGAGATGATAGACGCCTGCCAGCGGGAAATAGTTCGCATGAATGCCAAATACGACTTCGATCGAGAGCGCCAGGCGGCGGATCTGTGCTGCCTTGTGGAGCGAGTGGATCACCAGGTGGAGACACTGAAGGAGGCCTACAAGCAGCATCTGCAAATGCTGCGCCACACCATCGAGGATGAGCGTCAACTGTTTGCCATCACGGCCGTGGAGAAGTGGCGCACCTTCTCCGATGCATTGAATGCGAATTTTGATGAGAAGGCCAATCTGGTGAAGACACGCGAGGAGTTCTATGCGGTGCAGACGCAGCAGATCAACGAGTCCCAGGAGGAGCTGACCAAAAGCACACGCATACGCCTGGAGAAGGAGTGCGAGCGCCTGGAGTTAGAACTGAGACGCACCCGGGATAATGTTTTAATGAACTCTGAGAAGCTGGACTACAACTATCAGGTGCTGCAGAAGCGCAACGAGGAGAATGTGATCATTAACAATCAGCAGAAGCGTCGGGTGGCCCGCCTGCATGAGGCCATAGGCCGTACCCGCCGCAGCCTGAAGCAACTCTACCAGCAGGGCAAGCGCACCATAGCCCGCCTCTCTGAGGACATCTACAAGCTGCATGCCAACATCAAT
The DNA here is from genome assembly GCA_018904265.1 of Lordiphosa collinella. NCBI lineage: Eukaryota > Metazoa > Arthropoda > Insecta > Diptera > Drosophilidae > Lordiphosa > Lordiphosa collinella. Next base: position 309,905 of record JAEIFV010000106.1, on the reverse strand, counting down.
GACATGGAGGTGAAGGCCCATCAGGCACGGCTCAACAATCGCGACCGCTTCGATCGTGTCTGGCAGATTAACTATAAGGAGCTGCAGGAGCTGGTCGATCGCATCTATCACATTGATCGCATTGTGCACGAACAGCAGCTGGCCATGCGCTGGTCGCGTCCCACTCCCCCCATACTCAACATCAACCAGAGCAACAAGCGTCGCAGCAACATCCTCGAGCGCTTCGACCTGCGAGTGGGCCGTGTGCCCAAGAATCGGCATGTGGTGGGCAAGACGGGGGCACACAAACACAAGCCGGACCTCAAAGAACTGCCCACCGAATCGCTGCGTCTGATGCGTAATCTGATGCGAAAACTCTCCCATCGCGGTGGCTTCCTCATCGAGGAGAGACTGCTGCAAATCCTCGAACCCCACACCGAAGACGAAAAAACTTTGGTGCGCATCGACAACATATTTTCCGCTCTGCGCATACGCCACCTGCGCGACATTCAGGAGCTCACCAAGGTCTTTCTGCCCTACACCTACTGCCCGAACTGCCAGCCCCAGGGTCTGAGTCCACGCAAGTGTGCCGAGGTCTTTATGAAGGATCAGCGACAGACGCGTCAGCATTTTCTAGACGCAAACGCCGCCGAGGAGCAAAATCGCAACCCGGAAGATGCGAACAAAACGTTTCTGGTCAAGGCGGAAGAACGCCCGCCCAGTTGCCAGCACCATTATCTGGTCATGGAGCCGGCCCTATGTCTGCATGCCATGAATCTGTACACGGCTCGCATGCACAAGAAGATGTACGAGAGTGAGCCGGGCAGCACTTTGAACGCCATCAACCTCATCAAGTTCACCGATGAGCAGATACGCGACTTCTGGACGCAGTTCTCGGCCTGTTTTCCGCCCTCCAAGTGCAAGCTATGGAAGACGCTGGAGCATGGCCTTAATCACTATGTGGAGGTGCTGAAGATGCGCGTGGAATACGATGCCGAGGTGGTGTTCCTGCGGCGCCAGAACGAGGAGCTGCGACATCTGCTGCAAAAGTTTAAAGTATAGGCAGCAAATGTAATCCATTTCAATTTTCATGTTAACCCATTTGGTCCATAAATTCAAATTCGAATTGTACATTTAATGTCTGATCTCATGGTTACACTGCACTGCTAAATAGCAGAGGTCGCAACAACCGGTCCTCTCTTTGCAGTTGTCAGAAAAAAGCCGGTTACGTGCGGCCCATTGACAAAGAGGGGCGATAGCAACCTTTAACTGCGCTCTCTGATTGTGTTCGGTTGGGTGAGGAGGGACACACATTTGTCTTGCTTTTTTCGCTCTTGGTCTTTTGCCGACCGTTTTAGAGAGGCCGCTTACAGAAAAGGTACTTTTTGTATGTATGAGTCCATGTTTGCTTCTAAGGCTAACGATCTCAACGCATGTACATATGTACATATGCTGTTAGTTTTTCTCACTAGAACTAGTTTTTCAACCGATCGTTCCTATGGCAGCTATATGCTATAGTCATCCGCTTTCGACCAAACTAAGTGAAATCATGGGAAAGAATAGTAAACTAAGAAATACGCACTTTGGAGGCGTTTCCATTAAAAACAAAAAAGTTTTTCTCACTAAGACTAGTTTTTCGACCGATCATTCCTATGAAAGCTATATGCTATATTCATCCGATCCGTCCGGTTCCGACAAATGTGCAGCGTATATGTACCAAAAGACTTCGTGCAAAGTTTGGTGAGGATAGCTTCAAAACTGACGGAGGAGATAGCATGGAAACAGACGGACAGGGCTAAATCAACTCAGCTCGTCATGCTGATCAAGAATATATGTATATACTTTATGTGGTCGTAGATGCTTCCTTCTATGCGTTACAAACATCCGGACAATTTTATAATACCCTCTGCAAGGGTATAACAAACGATGCAAGATTTTGTAATTTAAATCAGAGCTGCAAACCGTTACCGGTTCCATACATATCAATTCTCTAACTCTTCTCATCTCCGAGATCTGTGAGTTCATATGTATAAGCAGACAGAGAGAGACACAGCGTTGCCACTTCCGTTCTAAGTGCTTCCCGTACTTGTGTAGCACAGTGTAACTATCTGCGCCTTGGCTCTGTCCCCATGCCGATAAAGTTGTGGTGCTATAAAAACAGTTACGATGATACGAAAGTGCGGAGACAGAAACGTCGACGGTTGCGCTCGCTGGGCTTGACCATTTGGTTCAAAGTGCACTACACGGCGGCACCGTCAACAACAAAACAAAACGTTCAAATGTTTAAAGTGCAAATAACAATAACTTTTGCCGCAACCAGTAACATTATATCGACAAATGTTTATGGGGCTCGTCGGCACAACGATAAAAAATTAAAGAAGCCCCCCGCAAGACACTAAAAATATATACAACAAGGTGTAATAATAATACGGCGTAATCTTATCAACATTTGGGGCGGCTACGGTTACTGTGCAAAAGTGTTTGGTACCTTCTTTTCCATTGCACACAAAATACGCAACAGGTACGGACACAAACACCATGCGCCACTTTGCAAGGACCAGCACTCAGTACGTGTCCATAGATGCAGCCGAGAAGCAAGTGGCTAGCTTACAAATGGAGGAGGCCAACTATGGCTCCGTTTGTCTGGAAGATGTGCAGCTTTTTGCACAGCTGGGTGAACTGGAGGCCACAGACAGCGATGAACTGGAACTAATGAGGCCAGGTGGAGATTTTGATCTGATTGAACTGGTTAATGGGGTGAGATCAACAAAAAAAGAGAGGGAAGCTTAGACGAAGCCATAAAGTATGTCTGTCGGTTGGAAGTTGCAGAGTCCATTGCTTAATTTTAAACAAATTTTATATTTTAACCAAAGGATAAGACCGAATCCCGATGAATCCCATAAGTTATACTTCGCTAAGGTCTAAACATCCACCCATATTAAAAGGGACTTGGTAGGAATGTTGCAAGTATGTGCAGTCCATTTTGAAAGTTTTACAAAGCCAAAGCATTATTTAAACCAAATCAAAAAGAATTAGACTGAATCCCATTGAATCACAAATTTATACTTCACTAAAGTCGCATGCAATCACATTTAACCGGCTAAAATATGAATTCTTACTAGATCGCTGTCAAAAAAAGAGGCTTATATATACTTTATGGCTTTGGAGATGCAAGAATATATAGACAGGTGTGTTATCAATCGATTCCAACTGAATTTCCAAACTTTATTTCCACAGACTCAACCGCAACAGCATCCACCGAAGCCTTTCCAGCTTAAGAAACGTCAGCAATACGCTTCTGCACGTACTCATGAGTGCAATGTCTGTGGACGCAGCTTCAGCGAAGCCTACAATCTGCGCATACACCAGATGACGCACACGGATGAGAAGCCGCATATTTGTGATGCCTGCGGCAAGGGTTTCCGGCAACTAAACAAGCTGCGCATCCACTATGTAACCCATACAGCGGAACGACCCCATAAGTGTGAGATCTGTGGCAAGGGTTTTCGGTATGCCAATTATTTGACCGTACACCGGCGTCTGCATACGGGCGAGAAACCGTATATGTGTTCCGTGGAGAATTGTCAAATGGCCTTCCATTCCATACACGCACGCCGTGTGCATACCAAGCTATTGCACTCAGTAGCAGAGGAATCCGTGCCCAACATAGACTCCCACTCCAGTTACACCTGCCCCATTTGTCATCGCGTACTGACGGATCAGTGCTATCTGAATACCCATCTGAAGCGTCACTACAATCAGCGGGATTTTGTGTGCCCGCAACCGCAGTGTGAAAAGCGTTTCTTTAGCTCCTCGGAGCTGAAACATCATCAGATTGCCCACACACAAATCCGTCCGTATGGTTGTACCATCTGTTCGGCGCGTTTTCTGCGAAAGTCCAATTACAAGCAGCACCTGAAGATACACGATCGTTGAGTCACTCTTTCTCTCTCTCTCTCTCGACTGTTGTTTCAAAATATAAGTTTATTTAAATATACGTTTATCTGTATGCTTGTATATTAGATATATATATATTTTTAGATATATGTATGCATGTTGGTTGGTTGGTTGTAGTTGGTATTTTGTTGATCAGAGCTTGCGTTTGACTGTTTCTTTGTTTTAACTAGGTTGGTTCTTAAACGTCTCTTAAACTTAAATAGATTAGATAAGAAAGACAATTAGTTAAGCTTCATGTTTGTCCGGTCCGATGCAGATAATGTTGATGATGACAATGACGATTGCAGTTAAACAAATGGTCCTTAAGCTTAAACGTGTGATTATGTTTAGATGATGACAAAAACAAACGGGGGGGAACGGGCAAAAACACTGAATAAAACATACAAAACATATGAAGAATCTTATGCAGTTTACACAAAAACAAAATACACGTACAATATGTAACGTTGGACTTAAACTGTTAACAAGTAGAGCTGGGACCTTAAAGTTTCTATAAGTAGGCTAATTTAGGCGATATAAGCAATAGGCAGTGTATATATGTAAATTGAGAAAGATTTTCAACTCAAAACTTTAGTTCAAAGCTTTTGTTCTCTTTTCTAAGAAATATTTTGAATTTGAATTAAAATTAAAACATTTAAAAAATGATTTTATGTTTTCAAAAAGTGACTTGCGTAATTTTGTTAGACCGAAGCTTTCTTCAAACAGAGAGGGTTCGGTTCGGTAGATCATCTTTCTAAGACGTTCGAGGGACCCAAAAAAAAAATCGCCAACCTAACCGTTTAAGACCTAGCTTTAATATATTTCCTCATACGTCTAAAAGGTTCGAATTGAACCAAAATATAAAGGGAGATTGTTATTACCATAGCTCGCAAATAACTGTCAATTAACTCGGCTATTGGTGTTGATCAGAAATATATTTACTTTATAGGGTCGGAGTAGCTTCCTTTTGCCTTTGGTAAGCCCTTTTTACTCTACGAGTAACGGGGTCTTAAAATTTGGTAATTTTTTATCATATAAATTCAATAACTGATCGTGTTATTCTTAACGTTACGAACTTGGTATCTCAATTCTGGTTGGGCAAGTGTACGATGGGACAAGGAATATGTCAGTAAAAAACAATGGTGATCAAGCAATCACATGAACTAAGTTCCATAGAATAAACCAATGAAACCCCCAAAACCAAAACTTTATAAAGTTTAAGTCGAATGCGATGAGTTTCAAAATATCGAACGGTAGATTTTCGAGAGTTATTTCAGTTTATCTATGAAGACTTTAATTGCTTGAAAGACACGGAAAAGGACTATAAAAAATATAACACACACCAAATACTCAGCATTATTGATAACTTAACAAGAAAATATAATTGTTTTTATGCTATCATGTACGTTAGCTCACGAATTCTAAAAAGTTAACTTAGGTTTACTTCAAGCCATGGATCTTGCCATACATTTGCATAAAAACTATCGGAACGAAAGTAGATGCGTCTTGGCTGGATCTGTTGAAATTAAGACAAATCACAAACGTGACGAAACAGTGAAATTTTGCGAAACTAAAAGTTGAAAGCACAGTAGATTACTTTTGGGTGACGATTTTAATTCATTTCTGGATTTTTGACGGACTCAAAGAAGCTAATAAATTTGGTTCAAGAATTTTTAATTAATAAGCCTCCTGCTGTTCTCACCGAGCTAAAAATGTGAAAGAACTATATAATGCGAGATGCTATTCTCAATCCAAAAGTTCGTTGAAAGCGCTGGATTACAACCCAAAAGAAAATTTTCCAAACATATTTTATTTCCTGACACTGCAAATAACTACCGCAACTTCAGAAAGATTTCTCTAGCTTGAAGCTTACTTAAACGATTTAACGAAACAGCATAAAACTAGAATTCTAAACTAACTTCGTCTGTGCCGAACTTTTAATACCCTTAAAAGTGCTCGTTTTGATTTCGACCAAAATTTGCAAAAGCTCCTTTAAGCGAATAGTTTTAATAGTAACCGAGTTAAGGGACGCTAACATAATAAAAGAAGGTTTTTTTTTACTTAGACCCATTTTCCGACCGATCGACCCTAGGGCAGCCATAAGATATAGTCATCCCTCTTGGACCGCCACGAGTGAATCGCTCAGCGCTCAAGGCTTGTCAAACTCGAGTATTGCCCGTACTCATACTCAAGTTGACTCAGCGCTTCGGCCGCGAGTCGACGCAAATCCCTTGGAGCTGTCATGAGTAAAGTTTGTTCATTACAAATACTCGCGATTACTCCTAGTTTCGGCCGCGAGTCACCGAGAGTACTTGTTGCCGAAGTCAAAGATCTGATGCGATCTGTAACGATCAACGCTTGAAAACCCACAATTTGTGAGAGCAAAAAAAATAGAATGATGGCCTATTTTTTGCATTTGTATTTTGCATACGCTTTCTCTCTCCTTCTTGTGGCATGTTGTTGTCTGAAGTTTTCAAAAGACAACAACAATTGCATAAGAGGCTTGTCGAAGCTCGCCGTCAGCAGAGTACGTACGAGTAAATTCTGTTGCGAGTCCGAGTAAACACAAAAAGTCTTGGCCATTGCTGGCAAAAGGATTATTTTGACTCGTGTTATAGAAAGCTTGTTCATATTATTACTCGTGCGAAGCAAAGAGCTTGCTCGTTCTGACTCAATGTGCTTGCGATCATTTCGAGTGTGTCGAACCAAGGCGATGAGTCCAACCAAGCCAAGTAAACGCTCACACTCGAACATTAGAGGCTTGTTGCAGGTCTCTGGTTTAGAAGCGCCAACATTAAAAATCAAAAAATTTTTTCTCACTAAGACCCTTTTTCCGACCGATCATTCGTATGGAAGCTGTGTATATGCTTTGAAATTTAAATGAAAGCATATAAAACAAACAAATACAAAATTTTAAGACGGCACCGTTAAATACAATAAAGTTTTTCTTACTAAGACTATTTTTCAGACCTATCGAACTTTGTAGAATTTTAAAAATGCATAAAAAACAAAAAAAAGCAGGCTTGGAGACGATTCCATTGGAAACAAAAAAGTTTTTCTCACTAAAACTAGTTCTTCTACTAGTCATCCGATCCGGTCGGTTTAGACATATTAGCAACGTACCATAAAAAAGAAGTATTTGTGCAAAATTTCAGCTCGATAGTTTTAAAACTAAGGGGCTACTTTTGCTAGAAACAGACAGACGGACGGACAAAGCTCATTCGACTCAGCGGATGTCGCCCTGATGAAGAATATATATAGTTTATGGGGTTGGAAATTAATATTTCTATGCGTTGCAAACTTCTGGGCAAATTTATAATACTCATTGCAAGGGTATAACAATTGAGTTTCTTACATCTTTTGTGTATCTTTTGTTGTTGTACAACCGCTTAAAATCTGACAAATTTGACTTTAATGTAAAGACCTCATCTCCCCCTTTTGCAAAAAGCTATCTACGCCTCTGATTGTCATCATACCCTTCAGAATTTTTTGGTTTCGACCCGTTCAACCTTTTAGTGTTGCACTATAATACATATTATCTGAAAGAAAATTTGGAAAATTTTCCTTTTTATCAAAAGTGGCTAAAAATGGCCCAAAATGAGGCACGTATGTTGCCGATTTTGGAAAATCTGTCCACAAGGAATATATCCGAAAATAACAAGGAACATGTTGAAGATAACGTATTAGAATGGATGATTTTGTTATTCTGCAAATTTGTTTGATTGGAGTGCGACGGGGTATTCATTCATTCATTCGCAATAGAGATAAAGTGTTTCCAAAAACCATTATCTGATCGATAAATGTAAACATCTGGGGTTTTTAAAACGAACTGTTTAATGCGGTAAGATCAAGAGGGGGAAGCTAAGAATAAGTCATAAATTATGTCTCTCTGTTGAAAATTGCAAGTATGTGCAGTCCATTATGAAATTTTTACCATAATAATGCTTCATATTAACAAAATCAAAAAGAGTTAAACGGAATCCAGATGAATCCCAAAAGTTATACATCACTAAAGTCTAATCTACACACATCCTCCCGTATTAAAAGGAATTTGGAAAGGATGTTGCAAGTATTTGCAGTCCATTTTGAAAGTTTAACCATTATAATGCTTCATTTTAGCCAAAGAAATAAAAATTCGAACGAATTTAGATGAAAGTTGTACTAATGTACCCACATCCACCAGTATTAAAAGGGACTTGGAAGCATAACACAGTCGCGTATCATGGTTGCAGGTCCCAAACAAAAGAATAGCCAATTGCTTGTTGAAGTGGTTGTGTAGCCCAGAAAGAATAGTTGCATACCAAAGGTAAGAAAAATGACGTGTCGCACTTAGGATCAACAGCGTATTTAGAAGTCTCGCTAGTGGTAGTCATCGCATCCATCTGAGCAAGCAGATTTAAGGATTGACAAAATCATCAACTGGCAAGCGGTCGCGGACGCTAATGCGACGAACCAATCTGAACTTAAGCTTTTTAGAACTTTTTTAAAGTCTGTGACTCGTGGATTTGAAAAAATTAGCTACATTATGACATTTTGTGGTACTTAAAGATACAAACCGAGAAACATCAGCAACAACAGGATGAGGGAAAGGTAGGCAGGCGGGTTGGGTTTTTTGAAATTCCGCACAAGATGCGTTTTTTTTATAGAATGTTGGAAAAGTCTGTGGCTAAAGTCTTAAATTTAGTACAAATTTAACAAACAATGAGAAGCATTTTAACAATATTTCACTGCCCGTGGGCGTTACATCGCCTAGCTTAGTTACTTAATCAACTCTTTGAACCCAACTCTACATATATACATTTATATATGTATGCAATTACGAGAGACTACGCATATCGAGGGATAAGCTAGCAAAAAATTTAGTTAATATAGACTTACAAACTAGACCCAAGATAAAAAAAACGCAAGCACTTGCCACTCGCACAACATTTGCTCAAAATGGAAACATGAATAGTAAAATAAAAACTAATTGTCAGTAGGGGGCGGGTGGGGGGTTCATTTGCTTAATTGACGTTTTAAGTTCTATATATTTGGCCAATTTGTTCAAGTAAATGCAGTTCGAAGTGTCAACCTTTTTGAGCAGTTTGCGTGAGAGGCAAGCACTTGTTACATTAATATTGGATATTTACGACTAAAACATAGAAATAGAGCAGCAGCAGCAGCAGCTTAATTTAAAACACACGTTCAACAACCAGCTACAAGATTAGGTGTAATGACATCCAAAGTTTTGTTTTTCCAAATATGTTTTGTGTGTGTGTATGTAAAAGCTTCAAAAGCTTGATAAATCCCAGTTTTGTGTATATTTTTTGTTTGTTCCATCTTTTGCTAGGCTCAATCTTAGAAAATGGTTCTCCAAAAATCACTGTTCCATGTTTTGTTTCTTGCACAAAGAATTTTGAATTTCGAATTTCGCTGTGTGTTGTGTTTAGAGAGAGACAACAAAGTGGGGGTCGGCCTTGGCCTTACATTATCTTCTTTTTTCTGTTTTTTTTTTGTCGTACATACTAAAAATCCTAGATTTGTAACATGATCTCATATATGTATGTAAAGACTTTCTGTAAATGTAGGTATATATATATATGTTTCTCTTTGTATATAGAAATATATGTATCTGCTGTATCTGACTGCATTACCCAGAGGGGATTTACACGATGAAGATGTAAGGAGGTGAAAATTTGTATCATTATTTTAAGGCATACAGCCTTGTTCTCAATACCACTTCCACAAAAGTTTTGTGATTTTCAACCGGTCTTTGGTCTAAATTTGGTCTCTAAGTGACAAAACTTTTGCGGAAGTGGAATTGAGATCAAGGCTGATAATCTTTCATAACCTTTTGCAGGAAGTGGAATTGAGAACCAGGCTGTATACCAGAGATCTGCAAGAGTGCCAGTTTTCTTGAATAAAAACTGAACTATTTGGTCTGTATGTTAATTAATTTCCTTTTTTTTAATTTTCAGCTCCTTTGGATACAAATCTAAGATCAATTTAACATTAAATGGATATGTTAATATCCAAAAAGGATATTAACATATTCTGACAAATTTGGATACTTTTTTAAGCATTTTTAAACGTCGATCGATGGTCTGTAGACAAAACTCAATGGCCGACCTTTTTCTTCTCTATTAAAAACTTGTTTTAATCGAAAATCATGGTTATTAAGGAGATATATGGGATCAGGAAACCCAAAATACGCGAACGCAAGCGATCCTGGATTAAAGAATGCGATTAAGAATCTATTGAAGATTTTCATAAAGCATTTTTTTGGGACTATAACTATATTTTGGAATTCTATAATCTATTTCATACCGTCCTCGACACCAAAATAAATTCATTTCAAGTCCTGTTAATACATTTTACGTCAGCTTTTACAGATTTCAACTTATTTCAAAATGTCAGCATAAAGAACCTGCCTTTACGGTGAATTTTTCAGCAAGACAATGAACCGAAAGAAAGCAATGGATTGGTTCCGATCCGGCACAACAGCTCGGACATTGCATAGCAATCAATTTGAAGCATTGCAGAGAAAAGTATAAGTATAAGTTTGACGAAACCAACAGTGAATTTCATCAAGTTCAAAAGGTTATGGACCCAGACCCCGCTTGTGCCATATTGCATTGCATTACCACTATTTCGGCAAACAAAAAAAAAAAAAAAACAAACCACAGAGCGCGGAAAAAGGAGCATCAAACCTTTTGAAGGAGAAAAATATGCGATAAGAAAGTTTCCAGTACCTGCACTACTAATGGAAAACGATTTACTGACGGTTGTGGATAAAGTATGACTATCATCGGGAGAAGAACGGATGGCTGACGATACTTGGATTAAAGCAAAAGAATATTATAATAGAATGTCTCAGTGACTCTTTTCTTGGTTTTGTTGGCTTCGAAAGTACAGCAACACAAATTTTTGTAAACCTGAACAAAAAAAATTTGCAATCGCTGAAACTGAAGGCTGGATCCAACTTATTCTCCCACTTCAACACTTCAATAAACTTGATCTGCCTGCAAATATAAGAAGCTTATGTCCATACATGTCAAACCTCTATCTCTTACCATCTCTGAGATCTGTTTGTTCATACGGACAGACAGACAGACAGACGGACATGGCTAGATCGAACCGGCTGTTGATGCTGATCAAGAATATATATACTTTATACGTTCGGAGATGCTTCCTTCTGCCTGTTACATACTTTTGCACAAACTTATTATACTCTGTGTACCTCTGGTACAGAGTATAAAAAGGTTGAAAAACCTTCCAACACGTTGCATAGCTTTCAGCTGTGCCTAAAACGGAGCTTAAAGTTGTGCAGGGTTTTCTACTTAAATGAACGGCTCGTTGTAGCTTTCCTAGTAGTCCCCAAGTCTTTATTCAGTGACTTGTTGATTAAAAATGAAAATGTAAAACGTCTTGGAGTGTGACATCAACCTAAAGTAAAATGACTTGTCTAGTTGACACAGCCCCAAGGCTTGTCACGTTGACACAGCCCCAAAGGGCCAAAGCCGAGCTTCTCTCAATCTTTTGGCTTGTGCGCTTCTAATTTTCGCACAAGAGAAAGGGACCTACAGTTTAACGCCGAATCCGAACGGCAGCTTGAGAAGCTTTTCATGGCTAATTACTACAAAGCTGGCGCCAACAGCAGAGAGGCGTGACCGGGTGTAAAGTTTTTTCAAAGAAAAAACTTTTCATTAGATGTTCCGAGGCGGGATCGAACGCACGACCTCTTGCACAGCGGTCGCGCACACTAGCCGCTGAGCCACACAAACTGCTGCTGATAATAGGACCGGGAGACCCTTGAAACAGTACTGTACATAGACAACCTATGCTATCTATATGCGATTTTCAAAAATAAAAAGCTGACGCTCACGAGGAATGTGAATCATCTCAAGAAGAGACTGAAGGAAATTGTTACTGCTTCGGAACCAAAATCAAATGACTGAATTACCAGGTCACGGACTAAAAAAAAAAAAAATTAGGCGATTTAAAATATATTTAATTTAGTTGTGACTCTCTTATTCTTGCTGAGCAAAAAGTCCCGACAGCGCTTTGAAGCCATTGACAATGAATGTGAAAACATTCGAAAGTAATATTCAGTTGGTGGCCAATAAGCGTTGATTAGTTAGCCAATGAGAACGAAGATCATCATTTGTGTGTCTTCTTTAAAGTGACAATATTTTTGGGATTTAATCCTTTAGGAAACCGATATCAGTTTTAAACGCTTTGTGTATAGATTTCCTTATATTTTAATCAGATTTCTTAAAAAGAAGCGCAAGGGCTGCCTTTGGAAGAAGGATGTGAAGATGATGAGCGAAGATTTATTCCCATTATTTCTCGCTCTCTTATATTAGAGGTTGTGAGAGAGCGAGTGCGGCTACCTTGTAAGGTATACCTTGGGTCGAATATCAAGTGATTGAGCGACTCTGCATGAGTGAAGAAGCACAAATATACCATGAGTAGAGTAAAGACTGGGTACATTTTGTTACGGTGGTTGGAACAATTGAGTGTCAAAAATTTCTAATACGAATGCGATGCATCTGTGCAGATCTCTTGTATACATCTCTTCTAAAAAATCAAAAATTAGAAGGAATTTACCATGAGACAACTATTACAGGTATGGCAATCAGCGAGTCCGCAACACACTGAGCTGAGAGCGCACAGTGAGCTTTACCATATACCTTTAAGTTGTATCAAGGGATTTACTCGATGAAGCAAACTTCTTTGTAGAAAAGAGTTGCCCCTCCACACGAAGAGCTTTCAAAAGTTTGCTTCATCGTGTAAATTCCAACTAAAGTTGTTAATTTAAGTTAATTATTTCATTTTTTTTTTGGAACTATTCAATGCATTTTATGCAAGTCTTGGAAATCCTAGTCCAAAGGTTCAAACACTGGGACAATATTTCATCGTGTAAATCCCTTCGTAGCTTCTTTCCCTTTTCCATTAGCCATTCTGGAACTCTTTCTCCTTATCGCTCTCTCTCTCTCTCTTCCTCTGTTTCTCCTCTCTTTGTCTATTTAACTTGCACCCAATTTACGACATGGAGCTGCAGGGCAAGCGTGGCGATCCCATTTGGGTGAGCACACGATCCAGCCACTGCAGCGGCCCATTCAAATGCAACTCAATCCAACAGGGCGTCGAGGTCACCGTCTGGCGTCTGTATTCAGCTCCCCAGCCCTTGACAAAGGACATGCGTATGGTGCACATGCGTGTCAGCTGATATACCGCCTCGAATCCCTGGGACACTGACTGCGACAGCAGCGCCGCAAACTCCTGATTGTTGAAGATCTTCAGATTGCAGCCGGGCGGTATTTTGCACACGGTGGCCGGATGCCAGCCGTAGCGCTGATTGCAGTTCGGACTCTGCACAAATATGGACGAATCGCTGAGGCATTCGGCAAACACCTCGCCACCAATGTAGTACAGGCGCACGCCCTTGCCAATGTGCCGACGCGTCTGCTCCACCACCTCGTTGCGATTCACATTCGAGAGCAGGCCCAGGCAGAAGCGCTCCGAGTTGGAGGGGTCTGTGAAGCCGTCCACCGTGATCGAGGGCTGCGAGGCATGGAAGGTCTCGCCGACGCGCGTATTCAACTCATAGTAGGAGATGGAGCACCAGAAGGCCGGCTCATGGTACATCACTGGGGCGGCATCGGCGGGCGGGGTCAGGCGCGACATGTTCATGTTGTCGTTCGGATCGATCGGGTCGCCATCCTCGCTCATGTAGCCGGGGGGCGGGGTGCCCGTGTTGGGAATGCTGCTGCCCACACTGAGCACACTGGATTGCGAGTCCATGTTCTGGCCGAACGAGGACGACAGCGGCTGCTGATACGGTGACGAGGAGGCGGACGAGGCCGACGATGAGGACAGGGCCGAGGCGGAGGAGGAGGTGGCTCCGGGTCCAGTGCCGCCGCCACCACCCAATTCCATGTACTGGGGCGGACTCAGCGAGGCGCTGCGTATGATGGCAGCATTGTAGTCCGTGTTATTTGGTATCTGATGCGTATGATTATCCAGCGGATAATCCACTATGGAATCGGGCGGCGTAAAACTTTTTGGGAATACTGAGCTAATCGACGCTTGCCGGGAAAAAGGGTTATGGAGTAGAATAAATTTGGGCGGGCGGAAAATGGTACAAAACGGTTCAATGAATGGTCCAAAAACAGTGAAATTTTAAAAACTATACCCATTGCGATGAAACTTTGGTCAATGGTAGGACGCTTGCCAGCGAAGGTTTCTAGGGTTCAAAATCCATGAAATTTGCATAATCACCTTATGAGTATTTATAAAAGCGCTTAATGCTTATATTACAATGCAGGAATTGGTAAATGGAAGCGGTAGATTACACGGTCCAAGCTATTGCGAAATATGCAAAATTTTAATTAGAGCCTGGTTTATTCTGAAGAATTGATGGACGGCAATTGTAGACTGGGAAATAGGTGGTACAAACCAAACGGTCAAAAAAGCCACGAAATTTGCAAAATATTAATGAGTTTAGATTATTGAAGACGGGTAAATAGAGGAAAAGATCCAACGATCCAAAATGTTTAAATCGATTTGAAGCCAGCACCAGATTTATTATAATCGCTTTCATAAGAATCATAAGGACCCGGGCTACGCCGGGTATTCAACTAGCTTAATATTTTTTGTGAACATTTTCCAACACTACTGTGCTAGATCGGCCATTTCTGGGACGGCCCTCGTATCTATTTATATAAAATTAAAGTTTGTCTGTCTGTCCCTTATGCCTGCCTAAATCGTTCATTCGATGGCGATCAAACTTTGGGAAATGGTAGACCGCTTGCCCGGGATGGCTTGTAAGTTTGAAAAATGGCCGAATATGCCAACGTAATTGAAATTTCCATTAAAAACAAAAAAGTTTTTCTCACTAGAACTAGTTTTTCGACCGATCGTTCCTATGGGAGCTATATGCTATAGTCATCCGATTTCGACCAAACTTTGTAGAATTGTGTAAAAGTATATAAAATAAGTGTGTGCCAATGATAAGGACGTTTTCGTAAAAATTGCGATTGCAATCAAACTTTGGGAAATGGTAGACCGCTTGCCCGGGAAGGCTTGTAAGTTGGGAAAATGGCCGAATAATGGTCCAAAAACCGCGAAATTAGCAAGATTATGCCGTCTATCCGATTGTAATGAAATTTTCGGGACTGGATTGTCGCTTGCCCTGAAAGGTTTCAAGGTTGAAGAAATGAGCGGAAAATGGTCCAAAACAGCGAAATTTAAAAGATAATACCATTTATCTGATTGCAAGATTGCAAAGGTTCCTAAGTTGAATGAATGGGCGGAAAATGATCCAAAAATCGCGAAACTTGATAAGCTATCAAATTATCATATTTATGAAGCACTTAACTTTGAGATTACAATGCAGGCGTTGGTAAATGGATGATGCAGATTGAACGGCCCAAAATGCTAGGAGGTGTAGGCCAAAGGGTCAAAAAAGTCGCAAAATTTGCGAACTTTTTAACATTTTCCATTTGATCCTAGATTATTATGAAGATTTTATATATGGCAATTATTGACGGGTAAATAGGGTAAAACGGTCTAATTATCAGGAAACTCTCAAAATTTTCATATGAGTTTAGATTATCATGAAGACGGGTAAATAGAGGTGAAAAGCGAGCGTGATTTTTAATTGGATTCCCAACCATAAGTGCATAAGTGAAAAGGGAGATAATATAATAATGAATGTTTGTCTGTCTGATTGTCTCTTAGAGTGAGAGAGTGACTTTTTTGTCGAAAAAATTTTAAATTTAAATTCCTGATCAACGCCCAACACTTATAAATTCAATCATATAAATCCATTTTTGTGCAGTTATGCCTCCCAAAAAAGTTCGATTGGTCGTTCTACGTCTCAAGCACAAAAAAAGAAAAAGGCAAAACTAGCTTCTGAAACAAACGAGCAACGAGAAGCAAGATTGGAAATGACCGAGTAAAGCGTGCGAGAGCCCGTTCATTGGAATCGAACGAGCAACAAGAAGCAAGAATGGAAACCCACTGAGAACTTCATGTGAGAGCCAGTAATAAATAAACAAAAAAACCAATCCAAAAAACTTTGAGTAATTTTTGCCAGCAAAGGGGGAAAATATCCTAGGGTGCACTTGCGCAGGTCATTACATGCATATAAATGTCTTTCAGCAAGTCTACACCTAGGCGGCCCAAGACGCGACTTAGGCACCTGTCAACTAGTGCGCCATAAGACAAATGTCATTCGTATAGACAAGACTGACAAGTCATTGATTTATTCTCCACTGAACACCATCTGTGGTGCATCTGCACTTCTCCATCTCCATCAAACTCACAATGTCCTGAAAAACAGAAAAACTTCAAAATTAAATTCCTTGCCAAAAATATTAAATACTTATATGTATTTTTCTTCCTCTTACCATCAACAGCCCCAAGAACAAAATAAAAAAGTACATACGCATCCTGTCGAGCCACACTCCTGTCACACACAGCTACTCCTTTCTCTGGTGACGCATTAATTATCCTTTGAGACCACATTTACCGCCATTGATAAATCATTGGCTGGCGCGTGAATTAATTGCCCAGGACTTTTGTATCGAGTGGTAAATGAATTATGGTCCGCTACGCCTTCTCCAGATATGTTATGTAATAATACAATTAAACATTTTCATGCCGAAATTCTGCGTTTCATTGACAGAAATTCCCAAGTCAGCCAAGTGTAAGATTTCAAGAAAAGCTTCTGCTTAAAGTTTCTGGCAGTTGGGAGTGGAGTGGCACTCAACTTGAACAGAATGCAATTTAATTAAAACGAAAAATATTTTTACCCATAATGTTGGCAAGCTCAAAGCAGATATAGAGCCAGTAACAAAGAGAGAGAGTAAAGAGAAACACAATGCTCAACATTTCCCTTAAGTGTTTAAGAAAAGTTTTTCTTGGTTTGACTTAAATTCTGTAATTCATTTTGACCTTGAGTTGTTTGGAAAGGAATTCATTAATCATGTAGGAATTTATGTGATGAGTATGCTAAAGCAAAACAAAAAAAAACATTTTTTGGTCATTACTTTAACATAAAACCAAAATAAGATAAGCATGTTTCTTGGAATCTTCTTCAAAACATTGTCACCTTTACATAACTTTCATAAGAGCTTGTACACCCACCTCATTGAGAGACAATGCTTGGCACACACGCCTAGACACGCTTTAGTAATTAAATTAGCATTAATGTTGTCGTTGGGATTATGGACTGCCATTTTGCTCATCGTCAGTGTCCTCCCTCCGTTGCCTTGTGCGACTTTATCAAATATCGCTCATACGACGTGTGTGCCTGCGGCTGAGCTTGAGTCTGAGTTTCTGTGTGCGGCTACTTGAGTGAATTTATGACGCATTTTATGCTCGCAATTGCTTGACTACTGAGCCATTTCCCTACGCTTTGCCTCAGCTCCGCACCATAAAATTTCAATTTTCATTTCAATTGCAACGTTGTTTGCCATATAGCTCGTTTCTTCACTTTTTATGATCTGCCAACGTTACGTGCTCTTAATTGCCTGCACAAAACTATTGTCAAGTATTCCTTAAGCGCCAAGTGGCCTATAAATAAGCACCCAGGGCTAAAGCAGGCAGCCAACTTTACTTTAATGTCCCAAAAACTTTCTCTGTATCCCATCAAACAGAATAAAGCAAAAAAATGATTGAAGCAAAAAGTTTCCCGCACAAAGTTAAATGAAGTTTTTACAAACGGGGGAAAAAGAAAAACCAAAAGCAAGGTTGCGGTAACCGAAAGGGTCTAGTCAACATGCACATCATTTCAAAGTACATACCGACGAACTACAATTGGCTTGTTTATTTAGTACTTAGCCTGTTTTTGGTTGTCATTTTTATTTGGCCAAACTTAATTTTGTTCCATAAGTAAAATAAATATTCTTAATAAATAGAGGAGGTTATTTATTTGTCTGACTGTCTGAACGAATCGAAAAAAGTAAAAAAAAACCAAAATAAGCAAACAAAGAGGAGGCTAGGGTGGAAAAAAGGTACTGTTTAATCTAAGACTTGCTGACACCAACGCTTTATGGCTTTATCTAGCGAATGACTTTTTTGTTGACTTATAGTGTGTTTGATTCGAGTGGTATTTCATTAAATTACTACTTGGTTTTATTTACTTCATATTGGGCAATCGTAAGTTAGAAGTGATCTCACCAATGACTGGTATCTTGATTCATTAATCTGTGTATTTGCGGCCCCTTTTTTCGATTTTCGCAACGCTGAGTCTTGGACAGAAATTTAACAGAAACTCAATTGTCTGCCCATCCTTCAGAAGAACTTTGATAAAGTTCTTTATCACTTTAAGTTTAATATGAAGAGGATCTTTGGTGTTGGTTCCATACTGAAATCTTCCTCAAAATAAGAGTTTGATAAGAGCTCAAGCTTCCATTACCTTGACAGCTTGCTGAAGATAATGATGGTAGATTTAGATCAACAGACGGTACAGTCGAATATCGTAATACCTAAGGTAGGTACACAAGCTACTATTTCTGTGTCGGGAACTGGTAACACTAATGTCAATAATTAAAGTCTGTTAATACCAAAATAAAGTTAAACATTTTCAGCATAAGCGGTCTCACAATGTGTTGATGTAAAGGGTGATTTTTTAGCTATTATCTCTTTGGCAACACTGGTTTAAACAGCTCACGCACGTTTCGTGTTTTGTTTCACTGTCAAACATCTTTTGTTTGGTCTATAATTTAACCATGAATCGTCTTACAAACGAACAACGCTTGCAAATTATTGAATTTTATTATCAAAATGCGTGCTCTGTTAAGAAAGTTCATCGCGCGCTTTTTCTTTAAAGTTGATGCGAATCGTAATGTAACTGTGAATGGTGAGCGCTACCGTGAGATGATATCCAACTTTTTTTTGCCCAAAATGCAAGAGCTTGACTTGCATGACATGTGGTTTCAACAAGGCGGTGCCACATGCCAAACAGCACGCGCAACAATGGACTTATTGAGAGGAGAGTTCGGGACCGGTCAATTGGCCGCCTAGATCGTGCGATTTAACGCCTTTAGACTATTTTTTGTGGGGCTATGTTAAAGCTCATGTCTATACAGACAAGCCCGCTTCAATTGACGCATTGGAAGACAACATTGAAGCATTTATTCGTGAGATACCGGCCGAAATGTTGGAAAGAGTATGCCAAAATTGGACTAAGCGGATGGACCATTTGAGACGCAGTCACGGTCAACATTTGCATGAAATAATCTTCAAACATTAAATTATATGGACCGTACTATCGATTCAAATAAAGATTTCATGCATTTTTCTGAATTTTATGTGTTTTTTTTTTGAGCAACTTTCCTATAGCTTTTAATGTTCTTAATGTTTATCGCTGGTATTGTAGATCGCTGGTATTTAATCGTGATCGTAGTTCGCTCAGCGATGAATTCTGTGCAGCTCGTCCAAAATCGGTCGATGCTAGCGTGATTTTGCAGGAAAATCTTGCCGTAAAAAAGGTTTGTTCGCGTTGGATGCCGCATGCATTCATAAGTAGTTTGACAATCGGTCAGAAAAATGGCTCGTGTATATTGGTGCAAAGAAATGTTGCAAAACATACGAACGTTTATAAGATCGTTGCAGTTTACGAATCAGGGATATATGCGTATGAGACAGAAACCAAACAGCAATCCCACTTGTGGCGTTGCAAGACGAGCCAAATCCCGAAAAATTTGTTCGCGCACGAAGCATATCAAAGCAAATGGTTACCTGTTTCTTCGGCCAAATGCGTCATGTGGCCACCGCTTGAGCAACATAGAACGGCCAATTCTTACACTAAAAAAAAGCAAGTAAGGGAGGTGTTGTCAAGTGCCCCAACTACAAAATACCCTGTTCCCTTGATTTCGTGTGTTTTCCTTTACATACACACACATACACACACTCCAACATACACACAAACGCATGCGCGCATGCGGCCACGCGCGATAACTGATAATGCAAGACCCCCCTCTCTCCCACAAAGCAAAATTGAAATGCGCGCATGCGGCCACGCGCGGTAACTGATAATGCAAGACCCCCCTTTCTCCCACAAGCAAAATTGATTCGCATATACGAGGGCCTTCCCAGAAATGGCCAACCTAGCATAGTAGTGTTGGAAAATGTTCACAAAAAATATTAAAAAAGGGAAGTACCGCCTATTAAAAGCTTAAGTTTGAAGTTTGGTGCATTTACCTTGCACAGTTTTTTTTTTTTTTATCGATTTTAATAGAGAACGCTTGTTATTGATTTGCAAACATGGACAAAATTGGTCATCGTTATGTGACACAATACTTTCATACAAAAGGTCTTAGTCCAACCAATATTAAAAAGGAGCTGGATTCTACCTTACGTAATTCCGCTCCCTCTTTACAACAATAAAATATTGGGTGGCTGAGTTTAAGCGAGGTCGTTTGAGCTGCGAAGATGAACATCGTAATGGGCGTTCAAATGAGGTGACCACTTCAGAAATGGTGGCCAAAATTAAAAAATGTGTATTGAGTGACCGGCGATTGAAAGTTCGTGAGTTAGCTGAATGTGTAGGCATTTCAAAAAGTGCTGTACATCGCATATTGACCGAAAAATTGGACATGAAAAAGTTATGCGCAAGATGGGTGCCGCGTTTGTTGTTCCATCATGACAGTGCGCCGTTTCACACCTCTGCCGTTGCAATGGCTAAAATTAATGAATTAAAATTTGAATTGCTACCTCTCGCCCCTTATTCGCCAGACTTAGCTCCCTCTGATTATTTCTTATTTCCAAACTTGTAAAAATGGCTCGGAGGAAAAAGATTTGGCAACAATGAAGAGGTGGAGTCCGAGGTTAATGCCTATTTTGAAGAGCTTCACAGTTCTTATTATAAAAAAAGTATCGAAGCTATTGAACATCGCTAAGAAAATAAAAAAAAAAATTATACATTTTTGTGTTTTAGTAGTTAGGTCGGCTATTTCTGGGACCGCCCTCGTAACTTCGGTGTTTTTTGTCCGATCTTATTGATCTTTTTGGAATAGATAGATATTGGGCCTTACAAGATATATGTAAAGTCTCGAGGGTCTAACTTAAAAATTGTGGCTCTGACAGTTTTTTGCGCTTAAAGAGGGAGGAAACAAACTCGATTTGAATCTGGTATACACCTACCTACATTCAAAAATTTGTGGCTCTATCTCTTATAGTCTCTGAGATCGACGCGCTCACACGGACAGACGGACGGACAAGGCTAAATCGACTCGGCTGTTGATGCTGATCAAGAATATATATACATAATAGGGTCTCAAATGCTTCCTTCTACCTGTTACATACTTTTGCACAACTTTATAAACAGCCGAAATCACCCTTAAATTAAGAAATTCGCCTTAAAAAATGGGTCAAAGGCGATTCACCATATATTTTAAATAAATAATTTCTTATAATAGGACTGTGGCTTTCTAAAACTAAGATAATAAATATTTACTATTAGCTAGAAAATATTTGCTTAATTGTTGAAAAACATTTACTAGATTTTAGTAAAAAAAGTATTTTCTAAGTATTAAAGAGGAATTGAAGGAATTGAGGGGGTAGAGACAGAAGAGGAAGACGACACCAAGACGCATATAAGGTTCTCTAAAGTCTTCTCTCTGAAAAACACATTTAAATTAGTAATCATTATTTTATTTTCTAACTTTACCTTGTCTGGGACTCGAACTCGGGACCTCGGGGAGAACTTCAAGACGAAAGGCAACGTATCGCACTCGACTAGTCACAGTAAAGAACGCAGTCAAATGCTAAGCACTCAGCAAGCAGAATATCAACTGCCCCTTTTATATTCCGAAAGCAGGGAATTTGAACTTGAAAATTACAAGACACCGCTTGTAATTCTTTTTATATTTGTCTAAGTTTTAGGGAGATCTTCTACATACTTTTTTAAAATTTATTTTAGGGCGATTTTCTACATTACATTTTTCTATATTTTAGGGCGAATTTCTTAGCTGGCCGAATATCAGCTGTCCCTTTTATATTGCAAAGGTGGGGAATTCGTACTTGAGAATTACAAGCGGTGTCTTATTATATTTTTCTAAAATTTAGGGCGATTTTCTACATGTATTTTTTTAAATTTTAGGGCGAATTTCTAATGTATTTTTCTAAATTTAAGAAATGTTCTTTCCTAAAATAAGGGCGTTTTACTTACATTAATGGTTGTCGTCATGATTTTTTGTATCCATGCTAAGTTTTTTTTTTCTTAATTCAAGGGCGAATTCACCTTTAATTTAAGAAAATTTTTACAAACACATCTATAAAAATGACCCTAAGTTTAAGAAAAATAAACCGAGTTTTTAAATTTAAGAAATTATTTTCTAAAAATTTCAATTTTCGGGTTATGTTTTCTAAGTTTACGAAAAAACAGTCTAAAAATAAGAAATTTTTATTATAAGGCGAGTTTCTAAAAAGTAGAAAAATCATATTTTTGAGTGCAGTGGAAGTCTTAGGAGAAATTAACAAAACGAACCGCTGAAGAGGAATCATTCTCATGACAATGCGAGGCACTCGCCATACATCCCTGATTTAGCGCCCAATGATTTCTATTTATCAATTTTCATTCCGAACATCAAAAATAATCTTCGTGGTAAACGTTTTTCTACTCCGTACGAAGCTGTTGATGCGTTTAAAATCCATGCATAGAACGTGCCTCAATCGGAGTGGAAAAGCGCTTCGAAAATTGGTTTGAGCGAATGCAGTAGTACTTTCATTTTTATGGAGAATATTTTAAAAAATAAACCATTCTCATTAAAAATGTTTATTATTTGCTGTTTCCAAAATATAAATAGTATAAGTAACAATCTGCTCTCTCCATTGTGCTGGGGCAAGAGAGCGAATTAGAGTCTCCGGCGATTGTGATTGTGGTACCAACGATGTGGTACCCGGAAAGAACTATATTATAGTAACAATCTTCTCTCTCCATTGTGCTGGGGCAAGAGAGCGAATTAGAGTCTCCGGCGGCACCCAGCACAAATAGATTGTGGTACCCACGATGTGGTACCCGCGAAATTATAATTCAAGAATTAAACGCATTTGAGAAATCGAAATTAAAGAAAAGCCTACTTCTCATTCAGTTTTTCCATGCTTTTCATACATTTTTGTGTTTCTCAGATGGACTACATACACTTTTCTGATATCTCTTGTAAGAAACTTTTATGAGATATCAGACAAGTGAAAATATAGCTTTATATTTTTCTCTTAGTGAGTTCTCTTTGGTTTTATGGAAGTTTAATTCTCTAAAAAGGTAATAATCATAATATTAATATTTTATTTTGTTTTTTTATTAACTCCTTTCCTTTTTTTTTCTCTTTATCTTTTATAAATGGTGAATTAAAACCAAAACATGACCAAATGTTCATGAATTTAGAACGACTTTTTGTTTTCTGTTTAGTTTAACTGATTAATATTTTTATTTAGACACACAAATTATATCCTTTAGCCATTTTTATGGTAAAAATCTAACAAAGTTTATCCCAAACTTTTAATACATTTTGTTGTTAGCGACCCTCTCTAAGAACGAGTTTTCTAAATTTGTTCGTCAATTAAGAATGTTTGGTACACTTTTAAGAAAGTGGTCTTGTGGTCGGAAAAATCAAGAACGGAATTGGTATAAAAGTAAGAAAATGGGGCTGCCTTTCAGAACGCCATTTTTTTCCCAGTGTTGTATATCTTTTTATAACCTTGCAGTGGGTATTATAAAATTTATTCTTGATCAGCATGACGAGCTGAGTTGATTTAGCCCTGTCCGTCTGTCCGTCTGTTTCTATGCTATCTCCTCCGTCAGTTTTAAGACTATCCTCAACAAACTTAGCACGAAGTCTTTTGGTACAAATACGCTGCACATTTGTCGAAACCGGCCGGATCGGATGACTATAGCATATAGCTGTCATCGGAACAATCGGTCGAAAAACAAGTTTTAGTGGAAAAAACTTTTTAGTTTCCAATTGAAACGCTTCCAAACTTCGTATTTCTTAGTTTACTATGCCTTTCCATGATACCACCAAATTTGGTCGAAGTCGGACATCTATATAGTATAGCTGTCATAGAAAAGTATAGTCTGAAATGTAGTCTTAGTTGTAAAAACTTTTTTTTTCCATGGAAATGTCCTTAAAATTGGCATGTATTTCTTTTATATGCTTCCACATGATTCTACAAAGTTTGGTCAAAATCGGATGACTATAGCATATAGCTGCCATTGGAACGATCGGTCGAAAAACTAGTTCTTTTTTGTTTTTAATGGAAACGTGCCTTACATTGGCAATATTTATTTTAAATACTTTTACACAATTTCACAAAGTTTTGTCAAAATCTGATGACTATAGCATATAGCTGCAGTATGAATGATCGGTCGAAAAGGAAGTTCTAATGAGAAAAACTTTTTTGTTTTTACTGGGATCGCCTCAAAATATCTTAATTAACAGTTTGTAATGCTTTTCCATGATTGCACTAAGTTTGGTCGATATCGGACATCTTTATAATATAGCTCTCATAGAAAAGTAAGGTCCGAAAAGTAGTCTTTTTTTAGAAAAACAAACTGCAGGGGTATACAAAACTTCGGCCGAGTTAACTTTCCCCCATTTTTTTATTTTTAAATTTATTAAAACGCACTGATTTTCTTCTTATTCCGTCATTCCTCTTTATTTTACAGTATCTTCCTTGGCTTGCTACGCTTGTCTTTGCATTCCGCATTTCTTCTTCCCTTTAATAGCTGCCAAAAGCACAGCCCAGAGAAGGGACGGTTATATGTTGTGGCGACTTGTTGCCTTCCAATCACATGAAGAAGAACGTGTTAGAAAGAAATCAGCGTTCGGAAATCGTTCGGGGTTTTCATTTCGTTTGTTCTTTTTGCTTACGCAAGACAAGGCACAGGCCAGAGAAGGCACGGTATTATGCTAACGTGACTTTTTGCCTTCTAAGAGCATGGATCATACTAAAATAATTATGTAGTGACTTTTCCCCGTAAAAAGAAGTCTGAAAAATGGCATTATCTTGGGGACCACATGCTGCAAAGTCCGACTGGGTTGCTTAAAATGATTCTGCTTTCGGTTAAAATTGTACTCAAATTTTTTGTTTAATTTAATATCTATGACATAAATGGTTGAACAGGATAGGCTTTATCTCTTCATTACTGAAAAAAGTGGTGTCAATTCAATCTGTCTTCGGCTGGGCTCAAGAATATCCTGGATTACCCTGTTTTAAATCCAGTTTCGGATTGATATAATCAAGTACGGAATGGCTTTTTTTAAGTGTAGGAGCTGCATATGTTATTTAAAAGCTATAAACTTTTCCGTTGCTTTTCCATTTTTTCCCCTTTGATTATGTAAGCTGAGGGATATCGCCACAGCACTCTAAAAACCTATTGCATGCTTGCCCTAGATTTTTTCATGAATTGCACGAACAAGTGCATTGCGTTCAATTTATGATTTTTACTTAAATCAAGAATTTTTTAATTTTTGGCCCCATTGAAGTTTTAATATCTTGCCCAAAATGTGTGAGAATTTTAAAAGTGCAGGCTTTGGCACCAGCACGAACTTGTGGCCGGAAGTGTGCACCAAAGCGCCTTTGTTAGTGGGTGGCTCCTTTTCTCTCTTTTTCAGTTCCTATCTTTCATCCTCTGTGTGGGTATGTGTTTAAAGCACTCACAAGGGCTTGGGTCATGTTCTGTTGGCTTGCTTGGGTGCGAGTGTTTTTCGAGCAAATTGCCAATGTAAATGTTGCAACAACTAAATGCGACCCTCGTAGCAGCTGTGTAAACAACGGCAATAACAACAACAAACTCCAGCTACAAAGCATGCCTGATGACGTCAAAAGCCACGCACACTAACACACACACACACTCGACCAAAATGCATTTAGCTGCCCCGCCCCTCCCCTCTCTGGCAATTTGCTTGGTCGTCTCTTTTATGCAGACAACTCAACTCGCTGAACTCAATTCAAGCAACCGACCAAACAAAATGGCCGCAACGGAAGTTCATGGGCGCCATTTTGCGTTTGCAGCCGCACGCGCGTTTCAATTTGATTTGATTTTATTGCCATGTCTGTTTGCTGTGCAATGTTGTTCAAGCATTTAGTTTAGCATTTAAGTTTGTTTGTTTGTTTACTTGCCGCTGGTAAATGAAGCGCACAAATCATTAGGTGCTCCATTGGGCAAACTGCTTTGTGATGAAAGGCCGTTGGATAAGCTGGAAAGGGCGGCAAGGTAACGGATAGGGCAGGGAGTTGGATTAAGTAACTGTGGTATTAAATCATGGAGCTAGGTATACAAATTAGTTTTGTTCTGCTGTAATGTCTTTGTTGGTTATTTATTATGCTACTTGTTTATCTCAAAGAATGCCCAAATTTAGTTTTAGTGGGGGATGATAAGAAATCGGCACTTTATGTGGAAACACGCCCACAGCAAGTATGGACGTTTCATAAAGCCAAGTCAACAGCATGAAATCGGAATCAAAAAGTAGCAGTCATTCTTTTTCAATGCGAACTAATTTGGATTTCAAGGAAAATTGTTCGAGTTTTTTAACCAGCGCTGCAAAAAAATTCCTGCCGGGAATTTGCTATTTACTAAAACAGTGTGCCGTTACTATCCTGAATTTGGTCAAGGTCACACTGATTTCGTAAAAACTGTTGATACTTTGAACGTTGAAGAAATAATTTCAGTACTATCTTATTGTGCTGATTCCGACATACAAACATCAGCGCAGGCTACACAGAAAGAAGCGATCCGCTAAAGGAACGGTAAAGATCAGATGAACGGTTGTCGAGTTATAAGGAAAATAATCAATTATGTTGGACAGCCTCGGCCGAAACACACCTTAACACAAAACTTTGGGTGATACAATTTCAATGCCCAGCCAACCAACACGTGAGCATTTTGCGAGAGTATCGCAGAATGCTTAAAAACGAGCTCGCATGTAAGCATGGAATGAGAGTTAATTTTTATTATCGCCAGCATGTGAGCATTTTGCGGGACTATCGCAGAATGTGGGGGAAATATGGGGGGTGAGTCGGGCCGGGTGGAGACTCACAAACTTATAACTTTTTTTTATTTTAAGTCAAAAACGTATTACAGCAAATATTTTAAATGACTCGCAAGTAATATCAAGAAAGTCTCGCAAAAGATACCGCTAAACGCTCGCTAACCGTATTGCTTGCGACTATCGTAAATGAAACTTTCACTGCCACAAAGTAAATGACACATGAATCATTTTACTATCATTTCCCGACCCGTATGCGAGAGATTTGCCGGGTTAACTCTCGCAGTTCACTCGCTTGCGATTTCGTTTGCGAGCGTTTGGTTTGCTGGGTAGCTCGCATAACTGCCTGCATGCATTGTACGGATTGAATGTATAGATTAAACGAGAGAGCAACTAAAAGCATAAGAGAGACTTTAGAGTTAGAATTAACTTAAGAGTAAACAAAAATCAGTTGTCTTCACATAGGTTGTCTTCATAAGGTTGTGCTTAATCAAATATAATATTTATTATTTCACTTAACTTAATTAGTTTAACAAGATGTCTTTGTTGCGATCTGGCCCGTGGCAGCCAGCCAGCGCCAAGTTCGATACACACTGACTAACACTGGAGATGATATCTGCTTCATATGTGACCATAGTATCCAGAGTAATCGATAGTCGTTCCTGGCTAGTGCTGGCAGAGTCGCCACAGTACACCCCCTCCAGTGACCGTGTGGGAGCGAATGGATAAGTTGGGTAGAAACTACGGATTTGCGTAGTTGTGTTAATGGCCGGTGGTTGCTTCAAGTGGTGGTCGATAAGCAAGTTCGTCTGATCCGGAATGATGTCGCCTCTCGTTGAGGTGCCTCGATTGAGGAGCCTAAGTTGAGGTTAAAGTTGCCACTGGTCGAGGACTTTGTGTTGCTTCAGTGGTGGCGGAAGTAACCTCTCGTGGAGAGCTTCGAGATGTGTATACCGAAAGTTACCTATCGAGGAGAACTTCGATGTGCCTTAGCTGAAGACTTTGCTGTTCAGGTCGACGGACATGCGCGTAGTAGAAACGACTGAACCAGAATCGATGTGCCTCGGATGAGAACTTTGTTGCTTCGCGTTGAAGGCTTTGTCGATCAGGTTCACATGCGTATGCGTAGAAGACTGAACCAGAATCGGTTGTGTTTCGGTTGATGTGCGGATGCAAAAGTCGGTAGCTAGACGTCGCATGTTGGCGATAACCGTGTTAGTTACACGACTGTGGGCGCAGGCACATTTGTTCGAGAACTTATAGTTGTCTTGGGCTGGCAGCAAATGCCAAACAAAGAGAGTCTCGAGAATTAGCTGTTGGTTTCTTGCCGTTGGTACTCGATTGAGTGATTGGAGGTGAGGACCAAGCTGGCATCGTCTGCCATGATTGGAGCTCTCCTGGTTGTGGCCGCACTCCTGCGGTTCAGTTATGCCAGCAAAGAAGGCAGTTGTTCAGCTGTACAAGTTTGTTCGAATCGATGGGCATGCACGTTGCTCGATGAGGGACCGTCGAAGCTGAACAGGGCCGTGGACGCTGAACCAGGAATAGGGTATGCTGATCAATGGTGGTCAATGGCCTCGTTGTCCCGAAGTGAGAAGTGTGTTCTGATTGGGATGTGGCCATGAACCGTTGCTGTTAGATTCGGATGCTTATCAGATGCACATGTGTATGTGTGAGCGTGCGTTGACTTTTCTTGAGCGCCACGCGCATGTGTGTGTGTGTTTGCCGGTTGGTTACAGTGGAATGGCTGGCGGCTGCTGCTAGGATGAAGATGTCCATGTCCATGTAGTCATCTGTGGAGCCGCTGTCGTTGAACGTTGAAAAATACTGGCGACACACGCTGCTTGTGTGTGAATATGTGATCGCGAGCTTGTGTTAGTATTCCGCAGTTCCGCGAAAACATTTTGAGCAGCTGCAGCGGCTGCGAATTGTGGGTGGATATTGCGAGTTGATGCTCAAATGTCGAGGTCACCACTTATAGGGAGAATAATCGATAGTCGTTCCTGGCTGGAGGTGGCTGGCCCGAAGCAGCCAGCGCGAAATTCGACACACTACTGAAAATCCTGCACCCAGAAAAATTTCTTTCTAAAAAGGGCCAAAATCGCCCTAAAATTGAGAAAATCGCCCTTATTTTTGCGCCTAGGGTTAACTATCTTTACTTTTAGAAAAGGCTTTCTACAAAAAATACAACTTTATTTTTCTTGAAACAAGGGTTTTGTGTTAATCAAATTTAGAAAAAAATTTCTCAAATATAGAAAGCCGTTTCACACAAAAGACAAATTTAAAAGGGGGTGGTGGGGGGTGGGTGGGTGGTTGTGTGTTGCTGCTGGCTCCCCCACCCACACCAAGCCCACCACCTACTTTTTCTATATTTTTCCGATATTTTTAAATACAATTTTTTTTTATTTTATTTTTTACTTACCCTTACAGGGATTCGAACTCAGGACCTCGGCACTCTAACACGAACGACGGACATTTTGACACTCACCGATACAACAGTGTCGCGCGAGACGGTGGCGAAATGACAGTAAAGAATGCAATCAAGACCGGTGGTAGAATGGCAAGACATTTGCCGGGCAGCCGCCAGGTCGTGGGTTCGAATCCCATTCAAGGCATTGACATACAAATTTTTTTATTTTCTCTTTTTTTTTCTTTTGTTTTTTAGTTATGTTGTTTTTAAAATTTTCTATATTTTTCCGATATTTTTTACAATGCACTGAGGTCTCAAATACATTTTTTCGTCAAACGCGAAGCTCGTTACTGGAAGCATCGTTTCTAAAATTTAGCAAATTATTTTCTTGTTTTTAAGTAAAGACGAGAGCATCGTTTTTTCTTATTTTTTGGAAAAGACGAGTGCATCGTTTTTTTTTTTGCCTACTTTTAGGTAAAGACGAGTGCATCGATTTTTCTTAATTTAAGGAAATTTTTTCTCAATTTTAGGGCTTTATATTTTAATGGTTAGTGTTTTTTAAAATTCAGGTTAAAAATTTCACCAATTTAGGAAAATTTTCTTAAATTAAGGGCAAATCCATTTTATGGCGAAATTTTCTTAAATCTAATAAAAAAATTTTCAGAGTGTGGAGATGAGAGATGAATAGGCTTCGTGATAGTGTGGTAATCAATAGTCGCTGGTGTCTAGTGGTGGCAGAGTCGCCACATGTGGCAAGCCGGTTTTGGTTGATATGGTTGGTTTTGCCAAAAATTATTAAAAAGCATGTTTATGTTATTTATTTATTTAATGCAGCCTATCCAGTGAAATAATGTTGTTTACATTTCCAGAATTAATTTTGCTTATCTAAATAGTTTTAGGGGTGAATTAAGCTAATTCTCTTCCCAAAACACTAGAGATCTGAAACCAACCGAAATATATTTCTAGGACACCGAGAATGGTTTTTGAATTGGAATTTGGTTGGAAGAGATTTCTGGGATACCTCCGATAATAATTATGCTGCTGGCTAAGAAGAAAGGAATAATGGCTGAAAAGCCTTAACAAAGTACACTGAGGGAAAAAATCACAGATATTTTAATATTTACACTTTTATTTTTCTATTTTCACCATTGATTTAGCGTTAAGTATAGAGTTCGTATATCCAAAGGGTGAACAATTCCAATTTAATATTGAAAATAGTTAAATTTAATGTTGGAAACAGTTAAATTTATTTAAAAATTTTACCAGCCAATCTAGACTCAATTTATTTTTAATGAACCCAAAAGCAGAAGAATTCTATTAGATTTGGTTCCGAAAAAACTAAGAATTATTTCGCTAAATTTCGCCGTTCAAATATGTTTTTAGTCAATTCAACATGCTTTTTAATTTATTTTAATACGAAATAGGAATAGTTAAATCA
Organism: Lordiphosa collinella; assembly: GCA_018904265.1. Taxonomy (NCBI): domain Eukaryota; kingdom Metazoa; phylum Arthropoda; class Insecta; order Diptera; family Drosophilidae; genus Lordiphosa; species Lordiphosa collinella. The sequence goes on along the minus strand of JAEIFV010000106.1, from coordinate 279,160 downwards.
AATATGATTGTTATAGATTTTACTATGCGTTTTTTCTCTCAGTGCATTTTGGGGTACAAATGCAAATCTTTCCAAAGATGCACACTGAAATCGGCGTTTGAATTGTTTCTCTCAAAAAATATAGTCAATTGAAGGTTGTCAGTTGGCAAAACAGAAATCCGTTTAATTTTGACTTTTTCCTTAACTTAAAATGCTTCACATTCAAATCTGTTTAACTTTCAATTTTAGGTTCAACATGGGCTACACAATGGTCTTTCGAAGTTTCGATTTCATTCGTGTTTGATGAGTCAGATGCAAATGGTTTTTTTGGTGCATTTTGTGAGCGAAATATCTTTAAAAATTTTCAAGGAATGTTCTTTTTTCTTTATCTAAATCAATAATATCGTTAATTACAAAACAAACAAAACATTTTTTTGTGAAAAAAATTTTTTCCTAAAAGTCTTGAATACGTATGTTTCTTTGACTTTGTGTTGACATATAATTGAGAAGGCGACGGGCGCCAGCGCTGAATTAAAAAAAATAGGGGAAAGTTTATTTCGGCTCGGCCGAAGTTTTGTATTCCCTTTTAGTTTGTTTTTCTAAATGAGACTACTTTTCAGACCTTACTTTCCTATGGGAGCTATACTATATAGATGTTCCATTTCGACCAAACTTAGTGCAATCATGGAAAAGCATAACAAACTGTTATATACAAAATTTTGAGGCGATCCCAATTAAAACAAATATGTTTTTGTCACTAGAACTTCTTTTTCGACCGATCATTCATAGTGCAGCTATATCCTATAGTCATCCGATTTTGACTAAACTTTGTAGAAATGTGTAAAAGTATTTAAAGCAAATATTTGCCAACGTAGGGGGCGTTTCCGTTAAAAACAAAAAGTTTTTCTCATATGAACAAGTTTTTCGACCGATCGTTCCTAAGGCAGCTATATGCTATAGTCATCCGATCCGGCCGGTTCCAACAAATGTGCAGCGTATTTGTACCAAAAGACTTCGTGCAAGGTTTGGTGAGGATATCTTTAAAACTGACGGATGAGATAGCATAGAAACAGACAGACGGACAAGGCTAAATCCACTAAGCTCGTCTTCACAATAATCCAGGCTCAATTCATAAAATTGAAAATTTTCGCAAAAGTATGCACCGTGTAATCTATAGCTTCCATTTACCAACGCCTGCATTGTCATATAAGCATAAGTACTTAGGAGGTAATTTTGGAAATTTTTCCCGAATTTTGGACCTTATAACTCTTTGCGGGCAAGCGTCCAAACATTGGCCAAATTTTCATCGCATTCGGATGAGCGGTAAAGCTTTTGAACTTTCGCGGCTTGTGGACCATTACCGCCCATTTCTTCAATTAAGAAACCTTCGCAGGAAAGCGTCAAACCATTTCCCAAAGTTTCATCACAATCGAACATTTTGTAAATTTCGTGATCAAACCATTCCTCAATGTTTTACCAAAACGGTAAACTTTGCAATTTTCGCGGTTTTTGGTCCATTTTCCGCAAATTTCTTCAACTTCTTCAACCTAATCGAAACTGAAAACATCGATGATTTTGTCACACTATTTTCTTACTAAATTTACTTGGCGTCTTTAAGAAAGGTATAATATGTCTTCCTAGTATAATATTTTTTTCAATTTAAGACTTTAAATCAAGGGTGCCCAGAACGAGCTTACCAGCGCGTCAAAACCAATACACATACACCAAATATATTTCAAGCAATAACAACAAAATGAGATAGAGAGAGAACCGATTTTTGTTTTTGTGTGTGTGTGCGACAAGCGTTCGGCCGTACGCATAAGCATTTTGTTGTTGTGTTCGAGTTTGCGAGAGACTTAGGAGAGAGAGAATAGAGACACATATGAAGTTGTTGTTGCAGGTCAGAGCGCGACAACAACAAAACATAGAGCACGCATAAGATTTGTTTTTGCTTTTTGCTGGCTTATGGCGTGCGCAAAATGTTTACGCGCAGGCTATTCCTTTGCGTAGAACAGGGTTCCCCAAGAAGAGAGGAGAGAAAATGTGTGAATGTATTGTGTACCTTGCACTGCGCAAAATTGGGAGCAAGTCGGGGATTAGTAGGCGATTGTGAGATTTGCGGCAAAATGAGTTATTGTTTTAAAAATAGTTTTGTTTATCGGTTTGTGTGAATGGCTCCGCATCGCTTTTATTATGCAACTCCTTGTGAATGTCATAGTTGCGCTTTATACCTATAATGCGATTGCATACCATGCATTTAGCTTCATTAGTAAAATTTAATGAAAAAAATATTTGCTTTCCCATTCGAGGTCCCACATATTTTTTCGCTTATCAAACAACCAGCGCAGTTGACCACCAATGAGAGAATGAAGCCTAAATACTTATTTACATGACTTCGACACTTTTGGTGTATCGATGCAGGGATGCTTTGGCGAACCCATCGACAAATCTCAATCAACAATAACAAAAAAAAACAAAATAATAAATAACCATGAATTAAGAATAAGACATATATGCAATTTAAAAGAAAAAAGTTTAAATGCTTGCATCTTAGCAGTTTCAGTATTAAATAATAAATTAATAATAATAATATATACAAATATGCAGAGTAGCCATTGTAATTTTTTGCAGTGTAGCCCGTAGGCAAAGCGCCGTCAGTGTGCTCGACTCGACTCACAGACTGCGACTGACAAATTTTGTTCTCTCTGCCAGTCAGTGAGACGACTTCGGCATGCCTTCGGCTGCCTATACATGTGAGTTGCCGAAAATGTTCGGCCCCCCGGGGCATGGCTGGGGAACACTGGCGTAGAACAACAACACAAGCGTGTCTTGCGCAATGGGCATGGGCGCCACTGCTTTAAATATACTGCGTTGAATTGCGGTGGTGTTAAAGTGTGTGTGAGAGAATTCTAATAACGTAAAGATCCAATTGATTCTATTATTAGTTTAGGTATGCAAATGTGCATGAAGATTTCCCGATATGTCAAATCTTTGTTTTGGTTGGTTTTTGTTTAGTTTTCTGAACGACACGTCGTCCTGAGTAAACTTATGTACTTGCCAAAATTCGTTTAAGCATTTTTTAAAGGGCTTGCGCCCTTTTAAAAAACCAAGGTATTTTTAATAAAAAAAAACCGTTGAGGTTTGTAGAGCACACATTCCATCGAGACTACTGTTCTTTACTGTAAAAATTGAATCAATTCTTCATTCCTTCTGTGGCGTGGCAGCAAATCGCAGTTAAGAACACAGCCAATTGTTAACCATGGTCAACATTATATCAAATATATTTCATACTTTCAATTTTGTTTTAAATTGTAGCTTTAGATTGATTTCAATATGTTGAATTTATACTTCAAGCTTGGAGAAAGTTAAAATTATATTTGAAAAATATTTAATTTATATATTGGCGTAGTACATTTAAGTCTACTACGAAAAACCTTGATTTTAAGATTAAAGTTTGATTTTAAGTACTAAAACGCATGACACCGCGTTGTTGTTCGAAACTTAATAAAAATAGTTTCACTTAAAACAACAAAAACTCGTATTTGTATATGCAAATATTTTTGGACTTCTGCTTCAGACGTGGCGGCCGTTGTGCTGCTCACTGAGTACTAAGTCCAATGGAGGTCACACACTTACAAAGGGGAATGGCTGTATTAGGCTGTCTTTTTGGTGTTTTGCGCGCAAGCTGCCATTAAATTCCCACACAATTTTGCTGTCGCTGGCATGGAGAGGCTGTTCTTTGGATAGACATTTCAGGCTCAAGATCGCTGATGAGTGAGCTGTTGGTCCCTCATGAAACGCGTCCGATCAACCTGAAGCCTCCTTTGTTGTGGTGTGTGCCTCTGTTTAAAGTTATGCCGATAGCATAACAAGACCTCGAGACAGTAAAAACTGCAAGCCAAGGGGTCATTAAGACAGTCATAAAAGTTAAAAAAAAAGTTGTTTAGCCGTTTCAAGTTCGAGGAATGATTATTATTCTATAATCATCAGAAACCAACAACAATTATATATGGTAAACAAATGGACACAAGCAGATTGAGGTACCTCAGACAGACTGTTTCGTCTGGATTCCTCCAGATTCGTCAGTGAGATTTTAATCGCTTTCCATAGCAACAGCCATTAACAATTGTCTATATAAGCCACGCTTTCGCCGAATTATTGATGATTATTGAATTATAATTATTCCTCGACCTTGAGACGGCTAAAAAACCACTTTTAATAAAATCAAACCAGGTCACTAACCCCCCATATACGTTGAAAAAAATATTGAAATTTAATACGAAACATTTTTAGCTTTACTTGCTTAGTTTTTAAGTGTGAGCATAATCTAAATAAATATGAGCAACATATGTACAATTAAATGTCACATTTCAAATTAATTAAATTACACTTTGATTCTAACCATTTTCATATAAACTTGGTAATGCTAATTTGTTTTTAGTTAAAATAAAGTCATTTATATTCAAACCAAATCATTTGCAAATTGAATATGTTTATACTTAATTATACTATGCACTTTTTTTGTATTAATGTAACATGTTTATTAATTAAAATCAAATTGTAAAATATTTATAAGTTGATGCTTAATTGGAAATCCTAGTAGAATTTGAATAGTCTCCAATTAGTTAAGCACTTTTGCCTGACTGAGTTCTGCCTCAGCCAGGTTGCCCCATTCCATTCCTCCCCCCTTTTAGAGCCCTTAGAGAAATACGTTTTTCTATGCCAAAGTAAAAAGAGAAAACTCACTGGCAGACACTTTTTATGTTTTCTTTACATTTTTTGTATACTTTTTTCTGGCAATCTTAAGCAGCACTTAGGCCTGTCTAATTAGTGTCTTATGAACACGCATCTGACAAGCACTAGACTCAAAGCATATTTTTTTGTCTGTTCCACTTTCAGAAACCGCAGCAGCAGTAACAGCAGCAGCCACAACATCGGTTTAACAGCAACTGCACTAAACTCCAAAAGGTGTCAACGTGGTGGCCAACGCCTTCACATTGGATTACGCGCAGTTTTACTTTAGACCGGTGCCAATTAGTGGCCAAAAGCAGCAGCAACAACAACAGCAGCAACAACAGCAGCTTGTGCAGCAACAATTGCTAGCGCATCAGCAGCAACAGCTGCAAATCCAACAGTTACAGCAACAATTGCTGCTGCAACGACTCGAAAGGGAGTTGCTGCAGCAGCAGCAGCAACAACAGTTTTTGTACAACCAAAGGCAACGCTGGCAGCAACACGTACAGCAACAGCAACTTATACAGCAGCAGCAGCAGCAGCAGCAACTACTGTTGCCACAGCCGCAGCAGCAGCAGCAATATATTAGCAACAGTTACTACTTCAGCCGTGGTAGTACCAGCTCCGGTCTGGGTCTGGGTCTGGGCCTAGGCTTTGCTGGTCTGGGCAGCGGCAACTTAGCCAGCTGGTACCATCTGCCCTCTACATCGGCGCATATTTATATAGGCACCACATCCAGCGGTGGTGGAGCAACAGCAGCAGCGCCAGGGACCACTCCATATTCGTATCGTCCTCTGGGTGGTTACACGGGTGGAGGATATCCCGCTGCGGCATTGATTAACTTTGATGCCTCACCCACACCTCTGTTAGCTTCTGCGGGTAGCTCACCAGGTTTCTTACCTCCAGCACTACCTCCGCCACCCCCGGCGCCGAGTGTAGGCACTGATTATTATTTCACCAGTCGAAGCACTCGTACTCTACCGACAGCTCCTTTCCAGGAATACACCGCGACAGCAGCTGCAACAGCGGTCACAGCAGGGGCCGAGGACCTGCAAACTGGCGTCTATCGCTATAAAGCCACGCCCCGCAGGCGCTACGACGCCTACGATAACTACGGCTATTTGCCAGGTATTGCCAGTACCACTGAAGACGAGGAAGATCTACTCGACGAAGCGTTGCCGGCGGCTCTACTCTCCACCGACTGCGACAGTCTCGAAGACGTGCGATTTCTCCACGACGACGAAGACGACGAGGAAATCTACAACATCAACGAGGAGGCGCAATTGTCGCACCATCTCGATCTGCCCGATTTTCTTCGTCCTTATCGAAGCAACAGCATCAACATCGGCCACAAAACGCCGCCGCAACACGAATACCAAACGGAGCGCGGCTCAGCCGGGGGTGGAGGCGGCGGCACCACCGGAGCCGGAGGTGCAGGTCAGTCGCAGCGTGAGACGCCAGATCAACGCTACCATCAGTATCAACAGCAGGGACAACATCAGCCACAACAGCAGCAACATTATCACCATCACCAACAGCAGCCACACCAACAGCAGCAGCAACGCCAAACACAGCAGCAATCGCAACAGCAGCAGGCCTACCACTCGTATCAGTATCCCTCGCACGACAGCTGCGAAGGCTTCAATCATTTTGCAAACGATTCCACGAGCTGCCTGGGCAATCAGAGAATGATGGTTAGCAAATTGTGGAACAGCTGCTTTCCGGAGTTCACACCGGATCATGTACACCGACACAACTTCTATCTGTGTCAGGTGAGTCCAGTCAATATAAACTACTTACTAAATACTTCAAGGAGATCTTAAGTTAAAGCCACCCTTAAATCTCTTGCCTTGGCTAATTTATGTGTAACCTGATCCATTTGTTTACTTATGTGGGATCAAAAACAAATCATTTGGTCACAAATGAGGAGTGCAGGTCGAGTAACAAGTCAATTTAATATTTTAGGGAATATAAAACTCACTTGAGTAAAACGACTCGGAAAAGCTGGCAGGATGTTTCGTCTCCGGTGGTTGGCTTTTCTCAGTTTTAGAAATGCTTCTGCTATACCGCAGTACCACTCAGAATTGATAGTTCTACGTTTTAAGAGTGAATCAATTTCAGTTCCTAATAAACCATTTCAGAAATATCTAATATATCATGTATTAAAGGACGACACGGAACTGTGAGTACCCTCCTGCTAAGCGTGCGCACTTTCCTCCTCATCCACTGAATGGCAGCTTCCACAAAAGCCATTATAGCGGATGACGAACATCGCGACGTGTGTTCTATTAGGCCCCTACCAGACAACTGCAAACCTCACTGCGTCAATCTAGTCAAAAAACACATGCGTACTTCAACACGTATTGTATTTTTATACTCAGTTCAGAGTATATTGACGTGGTCGGGGGCTCAGCGGCTAGTGAGCGCGACCGCAGTGCAAAAGGTCGTGGGTTCGATCCCGCCTCGGAATATCTAATGAAAAGTTTTTTCTTTGAATAAAATTTACACCCGGTCACCCCTCTCTCCTGTTGGCGCCAGCTTTGTAGTAATTAGCCATAAAAAGCGTCTCAAACTGCCGATCGGATTCGGCGTTAAGCTGTAGGTCCCTTTATCTTGTGCAAAAATTAGAAGCGCACAAGCCAAGAGATTGAGAGAAGCTCGGCTTTGGCCCTTTGGGGCTGTGTCAAGCCATTTTACAATTTTACAGAGTATATTAAGTTTGTAAATAAGTGTGTAACACCAGAAGGAAGCATCTCCGACCCTATAAGGTGTAAATATTCTTGATCAGCATCAGCAGCCGAGTCGATTTAGCCATGAGATGGTAAAAGATAGAGGTTTTACATGTATGGGACAAAGACCTTTTATACTTGCAGGCAGATCAAGTTTAGTTTTAATTTTCCCACGATACCTCCCGACCTCCCGCCCTCCCGCAATTTGGAAGAAATGTTTTATCTCCCACAGTTTTTAAGATAGAAGATTCATACCTTCTAAACATATCGGAATTGGATGAACTATAGTCAAGTTATGAACAAAACAAAGTTCGCTGCAGGAGCATGCGCTGCTTTCAGCTGCTACTACTTTTTCCACTAAAAATAGTTTTTCGACCGATTGCACAGTGGTCGGTCCCATAGGCCAAAAAAAAGTTAGAGCTTACTTATGCCTCCAAATATACCTCATATATTTATCAAAGTAAAGTAAAGTTAAAGTTGTGTTGCCCCAGGTCTCTCCAATGAAACTTTTTTTTTGAACACCAAACAATATTTAAAAATTTTAGTTGTAAAAATCAGCTGCTCGTTTTTGCACGTTTCGTTGTAATCGGTCGAAGATTGTCTCCGCCTCTCCGGCAAGTTTTTCAGTTTTTCTCTTGTTGATCTCTTTCGTCGTGCTTGTCCCGTTGTCCGCCGGGTATTGCAATTTGTTAGCTCATACCCAGCTTTTTCATGATTTCTTTACTTTTCCAATATTTAAATTGTATTCTTTTTTACAAAATCTTACTATAGGAACATCCTATCAGTGCGAACTTTCCCATCAATATATTTATGATATTTGGTGCTCTGGCAAAAGCTCAAATGCTGAAATTTCGGGATACTTTTGATAAAATAAAATCTCATTTCGAAAGTAACGCTTACACATTTAATCACCTTGAAAATTTTACTGAAAAATACTCATACTAGTATGCCGATAACGACAATATTTCATTAAGTTTGTAAGCATTAGGATCAACTCAAAAACGGGGACGGTCAAGAATGAATTTAGCAGAATTTTTGAACTTACGAAACTTAATGAGTCTGCAGGCAATGATTTTCGATCCAAAAGCCTACCACAGAAGTCCTCAATATTACCAGCAAAGACTTTTTCCGTCATAGATCACATAAGAGATGCAATTTTTTCAATTTTATAATGTAGGCGCATAGGAGGGGGAGATATACTTCGTTAACGGTGCCAATTTTTTATATATAGTATTATTACATTATATAAAGCTACTTACAAAATTTCAAGTCGATATCTCTACTGGAAGTATTTTTGGCCACCTTCTCTATACATGACCGACCACTGTGGATTGTTCCTATGGCATCCAGCCGGCTCCGACAAACGGGCAGTGTAGTTGTACAACAAGACTTCATGGAAAGTTTCGTGAAGAAAGTTTTCAAACAAACGGAGCAGATAGCATAGAAACAGCCAGTCGGACAAACGGACAGGGCTAAAAAGACCCAGCTCGTCATGCTGATCAAGAATATATATACTTTATGTGTTCGAAAATACTTCCTTCTATGCGTTACTCAGAACTATTCTACACTCAGAAAAAAATCTGTTCAAAATTTACCGATATCAAGACCATTCGTTGACAATAGTAGAGTAATCCTGCTTTTTCGTGAACATTTTGGGGTCATTTTACAAACTTTAGGACATCTTTTAGTAACATTTTTTAAAACCACTTGGTGCTCTAATTGGCAACATTTTGGGAACAATTTTGAAACACCTCGGACATATTTTTGGAACATCGCGGTCACATTTTGGTTACTCATTGGGTTAAATTTTCCAAAAATTTTGGTACATTTTTGGGAACCTTTTGGTTATACAATGTGATCCGATCCGGTCGGTTCCGACATATAGTAGCGTGCAGTAAAAAGAAGACAGAGGGACTAGTTTGCGTAAACACCGAAGGACAGACGGACGGACAGACGGGTGGACGGACAAAGAATCGTCACAGCTCGTCATGCCGAACAAGAATATATATATGCGTTCTTGGTCAAAATTACTTTTCAAGTGTATAAATATAGCATCACCAATTTTAAGTCGTCTCTTTTTTGCCGGAAAGCACCCGAATTTATGCGAATTTATAAAAAAATTTTTGATCTTACATAACAAGAAAATTATTCCCCGCACAAAAATAATGGTTATGATAATATCTATAACTTTGTCTTTGAAAAGTTTTGTCTTTAAGCAACAGTTTCAGAGATACTATACAGACCAATTCGCGTTTACCAAGATGGCAGCCGTTCCCAATGACACAAATTTGAACTTAAGGGGAGTTTTTTTTTTTTTTGCTTTTTGTATAGCTCTGACATTTATTTATTCCCCCAAAAAGGATTTGTGGAAATTCGGAATACTTTCGGAGATATAGCAATTTTGGTGACCCATGGTGAACAATTTTCTTAGCAACTGCAAGCTTTAAACGCAGCTTCCTCAAAACCATGTTTTTTGAGCTGGTTGGCAAGTTTGCGCGAGTTCTACTGAACCGATTTTGTTGAAATAGGCCTTAATCGACGCAGAATTCATGTCGCTATAGCCCCTATTTCAACGATTAAAAAAAACAGTTTTTTTTCGATTTTCGTGTAAACGTTAACATCTTGCATTCAAATTGATTAACGTTGTATAGAAGCTAAACAATATGCCAACGGTTACTAGATCTAATATAAAACAAGTAAGGGAGCTGCAGTCGAGTGCCCCGACCACAAAATACCCTGTTCACTTGATTTCGTTTGCTTTCCATTACATACACACACACTCACACATACACACACTCCAACATACACACAAACGCTTGGCATGCGGCCGCGCTAGATAACTGACAATGCAAGACCCCCCTCTCTCCCACAAGCAAAATTGATTCGTATATAACTTCGGTGTTTATTGTCCGATCTTAGTGATCTTTTCAGAATAGATAGATATTGGGCCTTACTTGATATATGTAAAGTTTGGAAGGTCTATCTTAAAAATTGTGGCTGTGACAGTTTTTTGCGCTTAAAGGGGGGAGGGGGAGGAATTTTCCAAATCTGAAACAAACTCGTATTGAATCGGGTATACACCTACCTACATGCAAAAATTTGTGGCTCTAGCTCTTATAGTCTCTGAGAAACACGCGTTCATACGGACAGACGGACGGACAGACGGACAGACGGACAGACGGACGGACAGACGGACAGGGCTAAATCGACTCGGCTGTTGATGCTGATCAAGAATATATATTCTTTATAGGGTCGCAAATGTTTCCTTCTCCCTGTTACATACTTTTGCACAACTTCATGATCCCCCTTTTTCCCATTTTCAATGGGAACAGGGTATAAAAAAATTGCTTAAAGAAATTTTCCCCTTGCCTGATTTTGCTGTTTAATACTCAGAAACAAAGCAATACACAAAAGAAGTTTGAAAATAGTTACCAGAGCTGGCTCGTCTGTTGTGGATGGTGTGCATTCTGCGGTCGAAGCGTATTCTTTTGGGCCTCCTTCTCGCGAAAAAGAAATATCTAGTAAATTTTTTGAAGGAAAGTTCAATCGTTCTCAGTACTCAGTGCTTCTTTTGTCCCAATGTAAGCCTTAAGCTATGTACTCAGGAAAGTTAAATCGATTTAGCTTGGGTCAACTCTCAATAAAAAAAAGCTAGCTAAACGGTTGCTAAAACTTTTAGCTGGCCTCTTAGCTTGAGAGGTCATAGACAAGCTAAATGCCTTAGCTCATACCCAGCTAAAAACCCGTGGCGCCGCAACCTTCACTGGCTAAAAGCTGATAGCTTTAGATATAGGTTTAGCTAGGTAGAAGCAAAAATAATGGTTTGCAATTATTTAGCAAGTTACACTTGCTAATTGAATTCAACAATGGGTTTGCCCATGACTTCTGCTCTTCAAATATCATCCAAATACTCCTGAATTTGCACTTTTATTACTTAAATCAATACAATTGTAATCAAATCACACTAGGTAAACAAACACAGTGCAGTAAGGCCGTTTGACATATGGTGGAATTTTATTATTGAAGGGTATTTTGGCTTTGAGCCGTCACACTGTTCTCTAAGCAAGGACCCCAGTGTAAAAAATAGTATTTTTAGCAAGGTCTAGATTTAGTTTGTCTGAGTACATAGCTTTAAGGTGAGTACTGAGACGTTCGAATTTTCCTTTAGCTGTCAAGGTCCATATTAAAAAAAATTACTTAAAGAAATTTTTCCATGACTGATTTTGTTGTATGGAATAATTATTTGATCCGGTTCATTCTGAGAAATTTGCAGACCATATGTATTTTGCCGAAGTTTTATCCTGAAAGCTCAAAAATGAGAATGGAGATGGCAAAGAAACAAACAGACTGAAGAGACTTTAGCAGTCCATCATCCCGTATAAAAACATTAGGCCAACTAAATAATAGCCTCTTCGTCGGTATACAGATAAACTTTCATCTCCAAACGTGAAAAACTTTAAAACCTGCAGCTTTTTAATTGCTGTATAAGCACCTTCAAACATTTCAACTTCAATATGGAATTTGCTTGCTTATCATTTTAAAAGAATATTTTAACGCCTTCAGATAGCATTATTATTTAAATAAGTAGTTTTATCTATTAAATTTTTCTCAACAAATCTTAAAAACATAGCTAGATAGATGTCAAAAGTTGATTGTGCATCAATATTAGTCGAGCAAACTTGCCCAAGTGCCTTTGTGCACAACAAAGTGAACACTTTGTTTCTATATTGATTATAATCAATAATGTAGTATTTTTAAATGTATCCATTAAATTTTATTCTCCCAATTATTCTCTGTTCCTTTTAGTGGCAGCGCAATACACAGGTGCGCATTGTGTACCTGTTTTATCGCTGGATAACGGCCATCACCTGTCTGGCGGCGCTTGTCTGTTCCTTGCTAGATATTGGACGTACCGAGGAGCATTTCGAGCATCACTATGCCAAATGGTGGATCTATCTCACGCACTGGGGTCTACTCTTTTGCACGGTGCAAGCATGGCTGGCCGCCTGGATAGTCACCCAGGGCATGATGGTGGAACGTGAGGACTTTGAGATAGTGCGTCAGGCAAAGAAGAGCCGATTGCATCATTTGTATTGGGTGTTGTACACCTGCGCCACGGTATATGCATTTATAGTGACCATGTGCTATTGGCTGTTGGTGCACAATCCGGGTAAGTAAATATAAAACAGTCGCATTACTATATCTTATAGCTGACATAGGAACGATCGTTCGGAAAATGGGTTTCAGTGAGAAAAACGTATTTGTTTTAAATGTTAAAGGCCTGTAAACTAAAATTTTCATACAAAAATACCAACAATGACAATGAAAAATAGAAATAAAATTTTGCTTCAAAAGAATACAAATTTTACTTTACATCGAATTAATTCACATCTGGATACAGGCCTCAACGTAACCAAACTCTGTCATTATTGATATTATATGCTTTAGAACAGATTTAGAAATTCGGTCGAGATCGGAAAACTAACGGGTGACAAATAAAAATCTGCAAAAGCTTTGAGAGAGCGCGCACTTAGCTGAGCTTTACATAAAATCTTTCGGGATGACATTTCTTTCTCTTTGTTCGCCTGTCAACACGTTTTCATGCCCCCTGACAAAAATTTGGACAAGTAGTCATGCCGTCCGAGAAAGAACGTCTTCGTGATCGCGTTGTAAAATTCTACGAAATGCACGCTGACAAAGGTAAAGTGCTTACAGTAAACCATTTTACCCAAGTGGGCAAGTCCAAACGCACTATTTATAGTATTTTGCAACGAAAAATAATAAAAAGAGAAGTTGAAAGTCGTCGGAAAGCAAACATTATGACCGGCCAAGCTGTCAGAAAGCTAACCCAACTTTTTAACCACAAAGACAACTTAAGTCAACGAGATGCAGCCAGAAAATTTAATTGCAGCCAACAGCACATCAGTAAAGTGCTGAAAAAGAATAATATTGTTGCCAGACGTAAACAAAGAGCACCAAGTTACACACCTGATCAAATACAAACTGTCAAGTCTCAATGTCGGTGAATGTGCAACCAATATCGCCTTTTTTCCAACATCCCTTTTGTACCCAAGGAACGGAACCCAACAACTGGAAGGCCAAAAATATGGAAGGCCAAAAATATCAACAAACTGACCAATAGGATCCGGAAATACGACTCCAAGGTCACATAGGCCGCCTGCGGAGACATGATCATGATTCTTTCGAACAAATCCATTGATGCAATTCTTTTGTTTATGTAGTCATAAATAAACTCTAAAATTTTCATAAAGATCCGTTAAGAATTGTGCCAATGCCGGCATTTTAAAGTTTATGCAGATTTTTAGTTATCACCCGTTATATCTTATATCTTCCATCTATATATAAAACACATTGGGGTTAGTTACACCATTTATAAACCAAGAGCGGCTGGACGGACTATCATGATCTTATATTTGTTGGATTTGTTCCGGCCCCGCCTAACAGAATCGCTCATAAAATGTATTTAAATGGTCAAAAAAAACCATTTATTTTTAATTAATATTAATTTTTCATATGAGATAATATTGTTAAGAAGATTTGATGGATGACAATTGTAGGCGTGTGAACAGCATGTAAAGGTCAATTGTTCTCAAAAAATCGCGAAATATGCAAAACAGACAGACGACGGTCATGGCTATGTCGATTGGTCTATGGTCAAATACAAGGATAACATGTTGGAAGACATTTAACTTCGAAATTTGTGACAATTCAAGAAATCCCGATTTTGAAGCGAACATGTTAATACTACCAGACATGTTAATACTTATTTAATATGAGGCAGTTTGTTAGTCAGGTTAGGAATGCCAACGCCAGATCGAGGCATATATGACGCATTTAGTAGAGAATTGGAGCTTGAACTTCAATGTGATCGACATGAATTACACCAATCAGCTCAAAGCTAATGTACCCCTATTGAACCCCCAACAGAGGGAAGTCTATGATACATTAATGTAGGCAATTGATGATGGCCCCGGAGGAAATGTGAAGTCATTCCTCATATCATCGATTTTGGGCACTTTTCGAGCGAGATCCAACATGTCGGTAGCAGTTGCTTCTTTTGGAATTTGTTAGAAGAATGGCGAACGGCTTTTTCAGCATTAAATTATTGAACAACTAATATGTAACATTGCGAAACACTTCGCAATAGCCAAAGTTTAAGTAGTGTCTAGCATCTTTTCGAATGAATGCACAATGGCGCACAAACGCGCATGGGAAACACTTAACCGAACATTAAATGATCTGCGCACTGACTCGAGTAGTTTTGGAGGCGTAATTTTTTACCCTTGCAAAGGGTATTATTAACGCATTGAAGGAAGCATCTCCGACCACATAAAGTATATATATTCTTGGTCAGCATGACGAGCTGAGTTGATTTAGCCTTGTCCGTCTGTCCGTCCGTCCGTCTGTCTGTTTCTATGCTATCTTCTCCGTCAGTTTTAAAGCTATCCTCACCAAACTTTGCATGAAGTCTTTTGGTACATATAGGCTGCACATTTGTCGGAACCGGTTGGATCGGATGACTATAGCATATAGCTCCCATAGGAACGATCGGTCGAAAAACTAGTTCTAGTGAGAAAACCTTTTTTGTTTTTTATGCAAACGTCCTTATTATTGGCATACACTTATTTTATTTACTTTTACACAATTATACAAACCTTTATCAAAATCGGATGACTATAGCATATGGCTGCAGTATGAATAATCGGTCGGAAAAGAAGTTCTAGTGAGAAAAACTTTTTTGTTTTAAATGGGATCGCCTCCAAATTTCGTAATTAACAGTGTAGTAGTATATTTTATTCCATTTGTTGGAAATGACATAATAAAGGAAACGTTTTTTAACAAAAGATCTAGTAAGAAAGACGAAGGGAAGGTGAAATGGGTAGATACGGAAGAAGGTTATACTAGAACACCAAGCCAACGGCCGTTACGGACCATAAAGAAGTGTTTTCCCAGTAAAAGTACCTTATTGGGTGGGGTGCGTTCTCAGTTGGGAGTTTGGGGGGTATCTAATTCAGAGTATGAATTGCGTCATTATTAGTTTTTGGCTAAGTAGGTGGTAGTATGTGGAGGTGAAGTTCACGCTAGCTTGGGCGGTGAGGAGTGGTTGTGAGTAGTTTTTGTAGGGATGGTATGTGGAGCGTTGGGTGGGTTTTTTGGAAGCTAAACATCGCTTATGCTCTCTTGGTTGTCATACCGTATATTGGGGAGAGGTGCTATGAAGGAACTCAACTATTGTATAGGCGATGGGTTAGGTGGACGCGGAGCGTAGATGTGGGAGGTTGTGGTGTGGTGGGCTGAGAGAGGTAGGTTGTAAGAGGTGGGAGTGTGGGTGGCTGCAGTTATAGTAAATAAAGAGGGATAGATTTTGTTGGCCAGATACCGGGCATTCGTCTGGGTGTGTGGTATGGTGTGTTGTGTGAGGTGTGTAGGGGGGTGGGAAAGCGGCCGGATCGATTAGGGCGGGACGGGGTCAGTCGCTTGTTGTTTTTGGTGGTGAGTGTTGATAAAGGTGTTTTTGATTTTGGCAGTTCAGAAGCTTTCCATAGTGCTTATTCTAGTTCCATCGCTAAGTATTGGTCTCGATGCATAAGGATGTATGATGTTTTTGGTACTCTAGTTCGCAGCTTCCTGACTGGTCTTTTAAGTGTGAAGCGGATATTCAGGTCTGATTCAAACGTAAAAAGGTATTATGCTTTTTCATGAATTCACCAAATTTTTCGAAATCAGACATCTATATAGTATACTATAGATACCATAGAAAAGTAAGGTCCAAAAAGAAGTCTTAGTTGGAAAAACTTTTTTGTTTTCAATGGAAGCTGCAAGGGTATACAAAACTTCGGCCGAGCCGAAGTTAACTTTCCCCTAGTTTTTTTTATACCCTTGCAGAGGGTATTATAAAATTGTCCGGATGTTTGTAACGCATTGAAGGAAGCATCTTCGACCACATAAAGTATATATATTCTTGATCAGCATGACGAGCTGAGTTGATTTAGCCTTGTCCGTCTGTCCTTCTGTCCGTCTGTTTCTATGCTATCTCCTCCGTCAGTTTTAAAGCTATCCTCACCAAACTACCAAACTTTGCACGAAGTCTTTTGGTACAAATACGCTGCACATTTGTCGGAACCGGCCGGATCGGATGACTATAGCATATAGCTGCCATAGCAACGATCGGTTGAAAAACTAGACTTAAAGAGAAAAACTTTTTTGTTTTTAATGGAAACGCCTCCAAAGTACGTATTTCTTAGTTTACTATCCCTTCCCATAATTTTACTAAGTTTGGTCGAAATCGGATGACTATAGCATATAGCTGCCATAGGAACGATCGGTCGAAAAACTAGTTCTAGTGAGAAAAACTTTTTTGTTTTTAATGAAAACGTCCTTATCATTGGCGTACACTAATTTTATATACTTTTACTCAATTCTACAAAGTTTGCTCGAAATCGGATGACTATAGCATATAGCTCCCATAGGAACGATCGGTCGAAAAACTAGTTTGAGTGAGGAAAACTTTTTTGTTTTTTATGAAAACGCCCTTTTTAATGGCATACACTTATTGTATGTACTTTGGACACGTTTCTACAAAGTTATATCAAAATCGGATGACTATGGCATATAGCTGCAGTATGAATGATCGGTCGAAAAAGAAGTTCTAGTGAGAAAAGCTTTTTGTTTTAAATAGAATCGCCTCCAAATTTCGCAATTAACAGTGTATTATGCTTTTCCATGAATTCACCAAGCTTAATCGAAATCAGACATCTATATAGTATAGATCCCATAGAAAGTAGTTTTTTTATTATTATTATTTATTTTATTTTAATTGCAACAACGTCTTCTAGACACAGTTACAATATAATACAACAAGGAAATGGTGAAAAGGAAAACACAGATTAAATTGAACGCCTTCTGATCCGTTGGGGGTACTTTATTGGTCACAATGGCCAGCTACGCCCCTGCTCGCAGCGTTGGTGATCAGAAGGGAGTTCAAAAATGTACTTAAAGCTAAGTAAGGGAAAGATTGTAAAGAATAAAAGAGCGAAAGCCTTCATCGGAAATGATATCACTGAGAAGAGGAAAGATCTTATTATAATCCCTACACAGAATGCGAAACGGACAATTGGCGGCATATAAAGAAGAGGCCAAAGGAAGCCTCAAGGGTATAAAGTTACGTGTTCGTCTTGATGGGACATTACAGTTCACACATCCAAGTAGGTATTCTTGGATTCTTGTGCAGAAAAATTATACCCAACATGGTACGTCTATGTTCAAGAGTCGGTAAGTCTAAAAGCTTTAGTCTGGATAAATAAGGGGGAAGCCTCAATTGTGGGTCCCAACTCAAGTTGCGAAGGGCCCATGGCTTTATTCACAGAGAGTTCAATGTGAGTGCCAAAATACCCAGATCATGAAAAGATTCGACCTGTTAAAGCTGATAAGAATTCAATAAATATTTAATCAAAAAGGGGGTTCTACGATAAAACGTCAGAGACTACACTTGTCCCGGTTTAAGTGCAACAAATTGTTAGAGCAGCACAAGTATATGGAATTAAAATCAACCTGAAGCAAAGCAGAATCATTGGGCGAATTATGGCTCAGGAAGATCTTTAAGTCATATGCGCACATAAGTGCACGAGAATACTTAATTACATGAGGCAGGTCGTTAATAAATAGCACGAAGAGAAGAGGTCCAAGATGGCTGCCCTGAGGAACTCCGGAGGTCACAGATACGAGGATAAGAGGTGCAACTATTAAATAAAACTTTCTGAGTTCTAGACTGAACATAAGATGATATCCAATTAAGAAGACTCAACGGAAATCCCAACAAACGCAATTGCAGAACTAAAAGACAATGAGAAACACTGTCAAAAGCCATACTTAAATCAGTAAAAATAACATCTGTTTGCTTGCCTTGAGTAAAGCCTTGAATTACTGTAGAAGTAAATTCTAGTAAGTTTGTAGTAATGGATCTATTTTTGACAAATCCGGTGAGAAATCAGATTCGGTGAGATAAACGGGAAACATGAGTGTTAAAGCTGAAAAGTTATAATTTGTTCAAAGAGTTTAGGTATAGCAGAGAGTTTCGCAATACCCCTGTAGTAAGAAATATCAGACCGTGATCCTTTTTTGTGTAAGGGAATAATAAAAGATTCTTTCCAAGTAGAAGGAAATTTAGACTGCTCAAGTGATTTGGAAAATAAGATGTGAAAAGAGTAAGCAAGCAAGTTGGCGCATTGTTTTAAGATGCACGAAGGTACATTATCAGGTCAAGGAAAAAGGTTATATTTTAACGATAGTAAACCATTTAGGACAGAAGAGAATGAAATCGAGGGACAACGTATGAAATCATATGAAGAAATTGGGTATGAATACCCATCTGACGCATCTGACGACGAATATGTTGATTGAAAGAATTTTGCAAAGAGATTTGCAATATCAATGTCAGTAGAGGCAATTTCATGTTTGTAGAAAAGAGAGGAAGGTAAAGCGTTGGACCGTCGTTTGGTATTAACGAATTGATAAAAACCCTTAGGATCGTTACAGAAGTTACTTTAAACTCGAGAAAGGTAGCTTTTATAGCAAGCAAGAGACTAAGGGAAGATTGAAGTCACCCACGAAACCTTGAAAATCACAGTCGCGACAGGATTTAGAAATATACTCTATTGCTGAAGCGTGCTTATAATAAGTGGATTCCTCAGAAGACGGGGGAACATAGGAACAGCTCAGGTAAATAATGGAATCTCCAATGCGCACAGTGACACACCCAAACTCAATGTCGTCAGTATTAGGAATCTGAAGAATAGATGCGTTAAGATCATGCTTGACAGCAATTAAAACACCTCCTCCATTACGGTTGTTACGGTCAACTCTATAAATGCAATAAGAATCTAACAAAATCTCACTATTCAGTATATTAGGTTGAAGCCAAGTCTCAGTCATCATTAAAATATCGGCCTCGAAAGCAAAACTATTTAAGTAGAGGGATTGAAGTTTACTTCTGATTCCCCTTACGTTCTGGTATTTGATGACGAGGGTTGATTTAAGCTTTTTGAAGGCCTAGGAAGAGCGTCAGCATTCCTCTTGGGCTTAGGCTCGAATTACGAACAATAGAAAATTTGGGCCAAAGATCAAGATGCAAAACTTGGTCCAGTATAGAAGGTGGTACGATAATTTTAAAAGAGGATATTGATCGAGGCTTTAAAAATTGATATTTTGAAACCATTATGTCAGAGCATCCAGTAGCATTGATTAAGAAGTTCTTAAGGTCATTAGTAACTTCAAACACGGAAATATAGACTGCATCCTCAGATACTTCTCATTGATCTTGCGAACATCATCGTAAATATCCATTAACTCTTCTTCAGGCTGAGTCATAAATTAATGAATATCAAATGAATTTATTGTCTGGCGACTTGCCAGTCATACCAAGATCGACTGCTTGCCCCAAATCATCTAATCTGTGGCGCTATGTGAAGAAACTTTAACTGACAAACGAACATGAGTGTTGATTTTCTGATCGATCCATTTGCTAAAGATATCTCCTAGCAATTGTTGTCTATCGTTTATGGTCGTGTTCCTATCGACTAATCGATTGGATTGATTGTATTTCCTCCGAATTTTTCAATTGTGTCATCGAATTAACAAAATATTCCCGAATATCATTATAACCAATCAATTTTAGCGGCTAAGATTCAACTATGTAATACAGAATCAAATTGTCGGTACTCTTCATTCCCTTAAATCCATTAACTGAGTAACAAACGAAGCCATCTGACCAACTGAATTTTTAAAAGCCTTGGATGTGAGTCAGGCTCACCACCGCACAATTCACAACTAATGGTTGGCTCGGTTTTCATCATTGTTTAAAATCTAAACCAACACTATGCAATGGTACGCGTTTGGTGATAAGAAAACTGATGATCAACATGATTCACGCGAAGATACTAAAAGGAAATTCAAAGGTGAAAAAGTTTTCATTCCGACAATCCCAACCGTGTACCCTTCAATTTCAATTTTCAATTCGCCTTGCAGTTCGCTTTTAACTTTTAAGTTTAAAAAATATTACTACATTGATTGACGGTTAGACGGTACGAAGTTCGCCGGACCATCTAGTTGAAAATAAGACTCATTGAGAAAACTTTTTTGTTTTGCAAAAAAACTTCGGGGCAGCCTGAGTAATCCAACACGGAACATTGTACTTGATTAAAAGTCGGCATCGCAACTTAGTCTATTGTCGACCTACCGCGTGAAAGTGCGATAAATTACAATAAAGAATGTAGCCATATAGCTAAGCACTCAGCAAGCAAGAAGTTCAAGGGTTTTTCCTTGAACATTGGGCTTTTTAATCTAGCCGCTCTCGAAATGCTTAGCTCTTTCACAAATAATGCCTAGTCTTTCCGGAATGTCGTAGATCCTTAAAAAAGAACGCCCATAATCTCTGTGTCGATCTCATCTCTTCGCTTGCATAATCGAACTCCTTAGGAGGAAGAGCACGATAGGGTAGCGCCGGAGCGCAACCGGAGAGCAACCGGATTCCTCTTTTCCAACTTTTATTATCTAAAAATAAAATAAAATTTACTCTTCGTATGGGGAGCCTCTTTGACAAAGCACCGAAGACTTGCAGCGCTCTGTCTCTATAGATTCGATAGCCATACGATTGACCAACACCATGCCCCCCACAGTACAACCATAATTGATGTACATCTTGACAGCTGCCTCCAGATAGCTGCAGGTGGCGAAACCCCTTCGCTCCGTCTGATGCAAGTTCTGTGCATTGTACATGGCCCAGGGACCAAAGATAATCATGCTCACACTTAGAGGTACATAAAATCTCATGGCAAGGCCCGTGGCCAGGGCAAGCATAGCAGCTATCAGCACCGTAATGCTGACCAATATCAGAATCCATAAATCAGCCGTTAGCTGTTTTGGGACCCAAAGACCCAGGGACGTATATAAGGCCAGCACTGAGAGACCAATCACTATAAATGGCCAAGTCAGGTCCAATTCACGCAAGCACAGACACATCACCAGCAGGGTGAGACTTTCGAAAATGCAGACAAAGATGATCCAATTGAGGGGGAATTTGAATTGCAGACGACGAAATCCGAGAAACCCCAGCGACAGATTGGCCCAGGTCAGCAGGAGCAACAGCACATACAAATGTCGTTCGGGAATGCTGAGGGCGGGTTGCCAATAATACGTAAAGGACATCCATTCCAGCGAGGCTACCACCACTTGAATGCCCACCAGCACGTAGACATAACATTTAAAGGCCAGGCGAGAGGGCAGCAAGGAGGGTACTACCAGTCGCGGGTCGGAAGTTTGCGTCTGAGCTGCTGCTCGCCCGGAAAAAATGTCAACGGATGACGACGTCAAGCTCGGATCTTCAAATTGCGTTACATACTTTTTTGCCTGGCCCAGATTGGGGGCTGAGGCCGATCTGGTTATGCCCAACATATGGGACTGTCAGTTGGTCCAATTGACAGATAAAAGAAAAAAATGTCAGTTGAGATATTAAAAAATAGGAAAACAAACTACACACATTTTCACTCAACTCGATGGAAAATCCTGTCAGCGGCGGATTGGTTCGGCGTTCTCGAGTTCGTTTCTACGGCATAGTCCTTGGTGTGGCACTGGCTTTCATTTTTATCGCGATGCTGCTCTTCATCATATTTGCCCTTCTAGTAGACGAGAAACGCACCTGTACGCCCACCTATACCTTCTTCGGGTTGGGATTCTTCATCTTGGTCGTTTATGTGAACATCATGCTGCTGCGTCGCAAGTTCCCCTTTAACTGGATATTCGGCTGTACCATAGCTCTGCTCCTGGCTCTGGGTACCGCCTCAGTACTGCCCAAACAGGAAGTCGATCGTTGTGTGCTGCTAACTTTGGAGATTGTCATACTGATGGGACTTCTGATCTTGCTGGGCACTTGGCTACCTGGAGATTGTCATCCCCTCCTCTTCATTGTTTTGGCTACGATCGCACTATCCGGTCTGATAATTGCTGTGGTGGCTTTAGTGGGCCAAATATGCGAGGAAAATGATGAAGTTCGCATCTGGACAATTCATTGCGTTCTATGGATATTGATGTGCCCCATGCTACTGTTTCAGTCTCAAGTAATGCGTGGATATTGGAAGAACTGGATGCCAGTGATGGATATGCCATTATGTGCTGTGCTGCTGCTCATTGACTTTCTGGCCAGCTATGCGTTTTTAGATGCCGCCGATGATATTGAGTTTTCTATCTCCCAATTGGGTAGTAGTAGTAATGCACGACTTTACCATCGAATGTACGATCATAAAATGTAAAAATGAGTATCGAAACTGATTAGCTCAATATATACGTATACGTATTTTTATTTGTGAAAATTTAAAAGTAAACCAACGGCTATCTACCTTTATTTATAATGTTTTTAAGTTAATAAAAGAAACAGGAATTCATTGCATTTACTTATGATACCCAGTCAAAAAAAAGAAACAAGGTTTTGCTTCATTTTAGTGGCTCACGCTTATTAAAAGGGCACAAAAACAGTATCAAAGTTTATTTCCAACATGAATGACAATTCATTTGCATATCTTTCATAAGTTAGTAGGCAGATCGTCGAGATTTTGTATATATTCGGGGGTGACACGGAAACTTTATATGATGCGATATATAAACAAACGGTTACTATAGTTAAATCTTCTTTGCTTTGAAAAATCGGTTCAGAATCGCTAAGCATTCAGTTCAAAATCTACCGAAATCAAGACCATTCGTTGACAATAGTAAAGGAATCCTGCTTTTTCGTGAACTGTGAACGGCGGTGTCATTTCATGAACGCAATTTTAAGACCCATTATTCGATCTTCATTAACGTTTAGTGTGTTCCGTAAATACCATTTTGGGCTCAACTTGGGAACATTTTGGGGTCATTTTACAAACTTTCACTCTTCTTTTAGAATCATTTTGGTAACGTTTGAAGACCAGTCTCAACTTGGTAACACATGGGGTTACATTTTCGGACAATTTTGGAACATTTTGGTTTATTATGTGACTTATTTTGAGATATTTATGACATTCAAACGAACAATTTTAAGCCGGTTAGAGGTCACGTTATGTTTTCACAAAACTTTAATAGTCAAACACAAATCCACTAACTAAACAGGAGGTATAGGAACCTCCCGGTTCTATCATTAGAGCAGAAGAAGAGGGTTCCTCATGCCAGCATTGCTATAACTGCTTGGGAATTTCAAAGCAGCATAAGTGCAAAACCAACACAGAACATCAATTGTTCATGATTTCCGAACAACTGTTCGCTTTTTGAACGGACGCGCTTGTTTGTTGTAATGTAGTGTGTCCAGAGCTGGTGTTTTGCCGTGAACGTGGGGCTTGTTTTGTGAATCAAATGGGTTAAAAAGGAATCCGCTTGGGCTGCATTTTGGACCGCGTTTTTATAATCTGTACCGGAGGTACACAGATTATATTAAGTTTGTGCAAAAGTATGTAACAGGCAGAAGGAAGCATCTCCGACCCTATAAAGTATATATATTCTTGATCAGCATCAACAGTCGAGTCGATCTAGCCCGTCTGTCTATCCGTCTGTCCTTCCGTCTGTCTATCTGTCTGTATTTCTGTCCGTATGAACAAACAGATCTCAGAGATGGTAAGAGATAGAGGTTTGACATGAATGAGACATATGCTTCTTATACTTACAGGCAGGTTAAGTTTATTTTCAATTTTTGACACGCCCCCTCCCACCCCCGCAAATTGGAGAAAACGTAATATCTCCCACAGTTTTATAGAAAGAAAGTTCGTTCCTTCTGGACATATTTAGTAACCAGGATTATTTATCGATCCGCTGAAGGAATGGTAAAGATCGGATGAACAGTTGTTGAGTTATAAGGAAAACAAACAATTATGGGCAGCACCGGTCGCATCTTTACAGGTACAGAGTATGTTATAGTCGGGCTTGACCGACTTTCTTTCTTGTTTCCTTAGTGTAGCAACAGAAGCTATCTCTGGCAATAAAGCAGACCATCCACACACGAATTTGTTTGACGAACTTGTTCGTTGTTCGTTCTAAAAAACATTTGCACATTACGACCAAGCATATTTTTCTCAAATCCACAAAAACGTTAAGAATTGCTTTCTGAAAAATAGAAAATAAGCAGTTGTGCAAGTTTTCTTTATTACTAAGAGAAAACAAAATATATAAAAACAAGAAAGAAAGTCGGTCAAGCCCGACTATAACATACTCTGTACCTGTGAAGTGCTGCCCATCACCGCTGCGACCTGTGCTGCCCATAATTGTTTGTTTTCCTTATAACTCGACAACCGTTCATCCGATCTTTACCATTCCTTTGACGGATCGATAAATAATCCTGATTACTAAATATGTCCAAAAGGAACAAACCTTCTATCCATAAAACTGTGGGAGATATGACGTTTTTACCAATTTGCGGGGGTGGGAGGGGGCGTGGCAAAAATTGAAAATAAACCCATACATGTCAAACCTCTATCTCTTACCATCTCAAAGATCTGTGCGTTCAAACGGACAGACAGACGGGCATGGCCATATCGACTCGGCTGTTGATGCTGATCAAGAATATGTATACTTTATGGGGTCGGAGATGCTTCCTTCTGGCTGTTACATACTTTTGCACAAACTTATTATACTCTATGTATCTTTGGTACAGGGTATAACTACATGAAAATGTAGTTTTCCTACTCGATTGATAGAGATTTTCCA
Source organism: Lordiphosa collinella (assembly GCA_018904265.1). Classification (NCBI taxonomy): domain Eukaryota; kingdom Metazoa; phylum Arthropoda; class Insecta; order Diptera; family Drosophilidae; genus Lordiphosa; species Lordiphosa collinella. The sequence continues at coordinate 253,976 of JAEIFV010000106.1, read as the reverse complement.
ACCACTCCGTTTATGTAGCTTTTCTCATTTCTACATGCGGCATGTAGCTTTTCGACACGCCACGTTTACAACTTACTTACCTGGTCTTGGGAATTTAGAAAAGTTTTTATACTCTGTACCAAAGGAATCATAAAGATCGGATCAACGGTTCTGGAGATATGATCAAAAGAGTGAATGCAGCAGCAGCGCATTAGCAGCGCTGTTTACCGCTGCCACTGCAGCATCAAAATTTATGTTCATTGGTTCAGAGTATTATATAGTCGGGCTTGCCCGACTTTCTTCCTTGTTCTTTGAAAAAACTTACACACGTGGTCACCTTTATTGCTGTTGGCGCAGAGCGTTTGCAGAGCGTTCACGAACTTATATCTTATGAAATAAATAAGGCTTAAATCACATTTCAGAGAAAAGAGTATGAACTATACAATGAACAAATCAAATTTTTAAGAACAACTTTTTTTCTAGCACATTGGATCCAAGCAAAACAGACAAATTAACCATTTTCTGCATTTTTATGCCTAATTTACAGTTAATCTATTAGAGATATGGAGTTTCTAACGGTAGATTCGGATTCAGCGTGAAAAACTTGTCTAGAATCCATCATTCTTTTAGCTTTAAAGATCCTGTGCTGAGAATATATCAATTTGGAAATCTTGTCAAAATACTTATGCCCACCTCCGTTTGGACAATTCGATTAATATTTTCTAACCCCAGCAGCTGATTGTGGACTACTTATGCATTGTTGAAAGCTAACTTTCATACCAGTATTCGATAAAATTTTCAAAATTTTAAGATTTTTTGTTTAAAAGATTTATGAAATTTTTTTTTTGTCAAAATAATTACTAGTACCTTAATACCTACACTCAGAAAAAAATTCGCCATGAATTTTAGAAAATCGCCTAATTTTAAAATTAGCCCTGGTATTTAGAAAAATTTTCTAATAAACAGAAAAAGTTTTCCGAAACTAAGAAAAATAGGCCATAAAACCAATTTTTTTAAGAAAAAACTTTTCTAAAAACAAGAAAAGACCAGATTTTTCTGATAATTAGGGCGCATTTTTCTAAAGTCTTTCTCTTAAAAATAGGGCAAAATTAACCTTTTAATTTTAGAAAATAGTAGCCCTTAAAGAGACTACTGTAATTTCTTAAAAACAGGAAAATTTTCTGGAACTAATTTTCTTAAAAATATGGCGATTGTAGCCATTGCTTTTAGAAAAAAATGTGTTAGATTTCAGGAATTTTTGCTCCACTGCAAAAATATAAGTAGCCCATTCAGACGTGCCACTTCAACGCTATGAAATAACCTAACCGTCTAAGGGGTCTTGGGTTCTAATCCCAGTCAGTACCTGAACATTTTTATTTATTTAATAAAAATTGGACTTGGGCCCGGTGGTGGACCTGGACCCGGTGGTGGACCTAGATCCGGTGGTGGACCTGAACCCGGTAGTGGACCCGGTAGTGTACCTGGACCCGGTGGTGGACCTGGACGGTGGATCTGGACGGCGGACCTGGTCGGTGGCACTTGGACCTGAACCGGTGGTCTTAAACAATTTTTTTCTGCTTTTAAGAAAATACCTTTTCTCTTATTAAGAAAAATTTGTCTTCATATCAGAAAAAAATTTTTATTTTAAGAAAATTGTTTTCTATGATTCAGAAAGAAATTCTAATTCTAAAAAAGTAGCCCTTTGGTTAAGAAAAGCTTTCCATAATATTTAGAAATTATTTTTCTAAATTTTAGGGTGAAACGCCTTTGGAAGGATTTCATAGGCGAATTTCTAATTTTAATTTTTTGGGACTTTTTTTTATGAGTTTATGTCTAAAAGATACGAACCATTGATCTTCAAAAGTGTTGGAGATATGACGTTGCGGGGGTGGGAGAGGGAGTGGTCGAAATTGAAAATAAACTTGATCTTCCTGCGAGTATAAGAAGCAAATGTCCCATACATGTCGAACCTCCATCTCTTACCATCTCTGAGATCTGTTTGTTCATACAGACAGACGGACGGGCAGACGCACATGGCTATATCGACTATGCTGATCAAGAATATACTGACAAAGAAGAGACATACTATATAGGATCGGAGATGCTTCCTTCTGGCTGTTACATACTTTTGCACAATCTTAATATACTCTGTGTACCTCTGGTACAGAGTATAAAAACAATTGGCTTCGTTTGTACTTGATCAGAGGACAAAATTCTTGTATATTTTCAAAGTGTGTTTTTAATGGAAACATATTGTTGCTTTTTACTTGCAGATATCCACAAAATTGATACGTTGAACATAATGGTGCATGTGCTCAATTCGATAATAATGCTAATTGATTTGGCTGTTGTGGGGCATCCCATAAAGATGAGTCACGCCTATTTTACCACAGGCATCGGTCTGGCCTATGCCATATTCACAGGGATTTATTTCTTGGCCGGTGGCACAGACAGGTAAGGACGCCCCCAAAGTTTGAGCTTTGATATTTTACATTACTTTTCGTTCTTCTGTTTTTATTCATAGAAAAGATCAAACTGCCATCTATCCCATGATGGACTGGACCAAGCCGGGCAAGGCTATTATTGTGACAGTCTGTGCCATCATTTTCACCTTTGTTGTGCACTTTTGCTGTTATCTACTGTACCGTGGTCGAGTATGGCTTTTCACCAAGCTTTGTATACGCAGCCGCCACAATCGCGACGGTGAATTGGGCGAAGGACTTAACGACGATTCTGGCTCCCGCATGGGAGGCGGTGGCGGCGGCTTTGGCAGTGGCGGTGGCGCTGGTGGTTCGGTTGGTGCCGCTACAGCTGCTGTGGGTGGCGGCGGTAGTAGCCAAGATTATTCACATCAGCAGCAATATCCCATTACACACACTGAGCAGCCGCGTCAGCAGCAGCAGCAGCAGCCACCAGCCAATTACCAGCTACCGCCTCAGTACTCCGGCTATAACCAGCAGCCCGTGGTGGCGGGCGTAAATGTGGGCGTCATAAGCGCCGAAGGAGTCTATCAGGCTATGGGTCCAGAGGCAGTACGCGGCAGTAGCAGCGGAGGCGGCAGCGAGGGCAAGCACAAGACCACTGGCTCAGCCTTGACACGCACAGTGGCACATTTGGATGCCTCGCAGCGTGAGCAGTTCCTCAATCCCAACAAGATTGTTGAGTATAAAATGTAAAGGCGTTGCACCCGGCACCGGTATACGTTCCACTTGTCCATGAAATTTCTGGAGAAGCATTGTGCACAATGCGAGGCGACGCGTCATGCTATCACCGAAGAGCAACGTCATCTGGCAACCGCGTTGACTGCGCAAGAGCACAGTGGTTAGTTTTTAGTAGATTTAATTGCAAATTTCCAGTTCCCAACAATAAGATCAGAACAGATCAGTATTAGCCGGCTTGTTAGCTGTACAAGTAGTTTCGTAATTTTGTAAATGTAGAAAAATTCGTGCTTTCTTTTTGGGGACTCTGCCTAATATTATGTAATTTAAGAATTAAAGGGATATTTCCTATGCAAGTTGTAAGCTTTGTAAATGTTGAATACTTTCACAGGGAATGCGAGGACTAACCGATGTCAGTGTATAAAATATTGAAAGACAAAAAAGAGAAATAAGTTTAAAACATGATTTGCAAAGCGATGGTTTAAAAATCGCGATAAAGCGAGTTCAAATCGGGAGATTGCTTTGTAGCTTCCCAATCTTTTACGCTTGCACGTTGTCCCTTAATATTGTAATATAGCTCTGACATCAGCCTGACTAATAGACCCAGCGGATTAGAACTATGGATACCACGGAGCGAAAAGCAATTTTATTATACTCCGACATGACAAATACCCAAGTGATATTTTTTTTGAACTCATCACAATTATGTTTTTAGTATCATTCTAAAACGCTCGAGGATTTGGTGTCGTTTTCGATCAAAAATGTAAGCCCAAGGCAACACAAAATACATTTCCGAAAACAGATATATATACTTTGACCCTGTTCCGAATTCAAAGACAGTTTCCGCAAACGTTTATATGGAAGATGAAAAAAATATTTTTAGTTACTGAATGAGGTCTTTTCTTTTTGACGATTTGAATCCACTTGACATTAAGCATTTGGTTTCAACTGCTTAAACAATTCCGATTTTCCTAAAACCTGATCCAGTAACCGTAGATATGCTTGTCACTTTCCATGCAACATTGTTTAATTTAAATTCAACTTGGAAACGTTTACACAAAGTGTAACTCGCTATTCGGAACAGGGCTGATAATCGTGTACCTAAAAACTGAATTTTTCTAAAAAATTAATTTCAACTGGTGGAAATTAATATATCAATAAATCCAGGTTCCGAATCTCCCCGAAATGGGATGGTTTCTATAAACTTTCCAAATCTAAAGATGCAATGAATTCAGTAGCTCTGACTACAGGTATTTCCAAACAAATCAAACAGGGTGATCCATTAATTATCGTTTGATGAAAATATAATGTTAGGACTTATTTATTAGGAAATAAAAAATTAAGAGCAGGGATTAATACCGAAACGATTTTCGGTATCGGTCAGGGTGTTTATATCGGGAGATTGCTGTATTTAAGTACTGCTTATGATGGTTTCTGCTTATAGACTTCTAAGCCGAAATTCGATTCGGTGTTAATAAGCTAGGATTGAAACATTCATTAGCAGTGATTGATTGTTAAAAGATTAATAAAACGATTTTTTGCTCTGAACTTACAAAACTATACCACATAGAAAAGCATTGTTCTAGTCTGCTTTTCTATTTCCTGAACAACAATTTCGATATGGAGGACGTATTTTTTAAATATTTCCAATTTTCAGTGTATCCAAATGGAATAAAAATCACTCAAAACTAGATTTTCGGCTTGAAGCTTTGTTATGGTCATCTCAGCTGGTTCTAATATGCGTACTATTTAGCGAACTGAGTCTCACTCTTTCCGATATAGAAGAAATGTTGAAGATGTCTTCTGCCAGACGTTTAAAAGTTACAAGAAAAATTGACATAGTGTAAAGGACGCCTTATGATTCCTTCTTTGCGTTACAAACATCTGACCTAAATTATGAAGGTAAAAAAAACCGAAACAGTACCGGTACCAACGTTTCGGTTTCGTTCCGGTTTTATCGGTTCCAATAATAACGGTAAACGGTATTCGGTTCTCAAAAAAAAATTTGTATCGGTTCCGGTTTCGGTTCCGGTACGTGATTTGAAACGGTTTATTTCGGTTAACGGTTCCGGTTCCGGTACCGGTATTATTCCCTGGTAGAAAGCGTTCAGCTGCTTACCCTGACTGTTCACGAACTACTAACTATGAACTTGCTCTGTCACGAATCACAGACAAATGCTTAGATAGATGGCGCAAGTGGATCAGAAAACTCTTTAAGAGAAGATCGGTCTAGTAGAGCTGGCAATTATCGACAGTGGCTCACTCGAAACTTTCAATGATTTAAGATAAAAGATCCATAGTATCGTAATATTTGTTCAATGTTTCAATAGGTTTAACAATCTATTATCTCGGCTGCTAAGTCACCGAGACAATCTTAAAAAAAGCGGTCGTGTGTCCAAATCAGAGTTTATCGCCTGCCTTAAGACCATTTTCTACAAAGGCAGACTGTAGGCTCAAAGCAACGCAGTAAAAAAAATCCCAGATATTGTGGACTAATCCAACCCCAAACGATGTCAGAAGACGGTCAATTCCGGACTTTCTCATTCCATGTACCAACAGGATTGACTTTGACGAAATTCGAACTTGATTTGATCTAGAAATCGGCTTGGTGAAAGTTCGGGAGAGATTAAACTAAGCTCGATATTCAAACTACACTCACTCCGAAGAAGGATTGCTTCAACTATTTCCGAGATTAGTGTTTCCATTAGAACGGCATGACTTACCGCGTTGACTGCGTTGGAGTCCGAGTGTCCTTTGGCTGCCAAGTCCCACTCTGTCTCTTAACTTTCAATGAGTTTATTAAATTAGGGTTAGAAGCTTAGAAAAGTTTAAAAAGTTTATAAAATGTCTGAAGTCGCCGCTTTTTGGCAGATTCTTTTTTGGGTGGTACCAGATCCAAATCGAGTTTGTTTCAGATTTGGAAAACGATACTTGTAAATTTTATTTGTCAAGGGATATTACGAAAAAACCGAATTGATCACTAGCGATGCTGGTCTGATGTAGCCTTAAAGCAGGTATGCAAACCATTCGACCATATGCAAACCATAAACCATACTGGTTCGGTTCAGTGGCTCACACAGTTTTTGAACCGCTGGTACGGTTCATTACATGGTTTTTGGAGCTAACTGAACCGCGGTTTGGCTTCGGTTCAGTGGTTCATAAAGGCACATTATAAAATATTATGCTTTCTGTCGTGACTTTTCGCTCACTTTGGAAATTGAATTCCTATAAACCATTTGTATACCTTTGAAATCCTTAGAAGAATGTCTAATATGATGAAGTCGGATTTGCAGGATTCTTCTATAGTTCCCTAGAGGAATGCCATTCGAAAACAGAGAATGTCGACTAGAAAAGTATACGTACCATATATCTTACACACTATATTATATGAGAAAAACTCTCTTTGCTAAGATTGAATTAAGGTAAAAAAGTACTACAGAAAATTTAAAATATTGTCCCATAGAGGACGACAAATCAATCATCAACTTTCAAGAAAAGTATGCAGATTGATGACAGGTATATTAAGAAATCGGCTGGCAATTGCTAAAGACTTACAGGATTACATGTTGTTAAATTTGTGTCAAGCCTTTTTAACGGTTATATCAATCCGGCAGCTCGAAGGATGTAGAGGGTCGAAGGAAATGTATAAAAATTATCTTATGAAAACGATTCAAATTTCCGAATTAATAAGTACCATTCTCTAGAGGAAAGCGTTTCACGTATTAAAACTCGTCAGAGAACCGAACCGTTTCTTTTTGGTGTTCGGTTCGGTTCAACATTTCTGAGAGGAAGCCAGTTCGTTTGCGGTTTGGCTCAATAACTGGAAAAGCGGTTCGGCGCAGTTAAAAACCGGTTCGTTTCATAACCGGCTTGCATCTCTGCCTTAAAGAATGAATTGTCAACAATTTTACATCTTTGATCCCATAAACCTCCTGCTAGTGCTCTTCGAACTCTCAATATATCTTTTACCAAACTTCATTTTATTATTTCAAGTTTCTTATTTTCGTCTCCTATGGGAAAATATTCTCAATATTCGGTCGTGCTTCTTCACCTTAATCGAATAGCGAGAGGAGTTTTAACTTGTACGATATATAGGGTTTGTTAAAGGCATGTTACGTATTGAATTCTCTCAGAGTAAAGCCTGACACCTTCTTTTAAGAGGCAGTCCGACATATCGATTACGTTAATGCCCTGGTGACAGACAATCGAATCGAATAATGCGCAGTTTTTTACGACATACGATAGAAGAAATAATCTTTTATAATATTCCTTCATAAAATGTGTATTAAGTTAATAGTGAACCATTAAACCGAACCGAAAACGCGATTCATTTAGTTCAACGAAACGAACCGCCAGTTCAAAAACTGCTTGAACCACTGAACCAAACCAGTCCTAACTTTATAGCGATTTGTCTCCCTAATATTAATTGGAATACTATTCCCGTATATTGGTTTATTTTTAATTATTCAAACTGGGTAAAACATGGGCCGAACCAAAGTTCGAACTAAAACCTTTTTCTTCAGACCTCAAACCTTAATTTTCCGAACATCAACCGTTGGTAAATTTTGGTTTGAACCCGCGAATCGGAGCTCCGAACTAGAATTTAATGTAGGTCACTTAACATACGTCCTTCTTTGCCTTTCAAAAAATTTTACATAAAAGTAAGGTCTTCAAAACATGGCTGCAACCCTCTAAAATTCTACATAAGTCTGAGTTTCGGTTCGCAGACCGTTTCTTAAACTTATCGAATCTAAGGAATTGGTTCAAATCTTGGTTAAGAGCTTCTTAGATCGACCTATGTCAGTATTTTTGGTAGATTTGATCGGTGACTACGCCAATATAAAAAGAGCATATCCGAACCCTGGTATTTATAGAGATGCTCTTCCTCCTTAACATATATTAAGGTGCCGTTTCGTCTGGCTCCTTCAAGAAATTCAAAATTTGAGACTTGGACTGCCATGCTCGTTTTTCAATCTTTTCCAACTCTTTAAATTATTTTTATTTTTTGATTATATATATGTTCACGTCATGCAAAGCACTGACACTGAATTCAAATTCTCAAATGGGCGATAAGTCCGGAAAAATCAGGGCTTTATGTTCGAATTTTATACGGACTTACAGCCCATTTTAAATTTGAGTGATATTTCGTAGTGGACTACGATCTATTTTGATATGGGCTTTATGTCCGTGGGCTTTATGTCATTTCACCGATTTGATCAACTCGGTAAAAATTTGGAATTTCTCTGCATTAGTTTTGTAGAATAAGAATTCATTTTAGGTCCCATCCTCACTAGACAATGCACCGATCCAGTATATTAAATACTAAGAAATAAATTAATATAAGATTTAAAAAAGTGACTAGTTTTTCAGAACCGATCTTATTTCAAATAAAAAATGGTTTGGCTCTGGATTAAGACAGCTTAAATATAAAAGGTATAAAAAGGTTCTGTTCTTGCTTCGCCGTGTTTTATTTTAGGTGTTAATTTTTCTTTCTTTTGCCTTTCTTATATCCAAGAGAATCAAAATGAAACCAAAAAAATATCATTTGATATTTCAATTAGATTATTTCAGAACCCCAACTATTACAAAGCTTATTGCTACTTTGGAAATATCCCCGTATTTTTTAAACATTTTTAACTTTTTAATGGACTAAGTTGAACATTTGTAAGTATGTTACAACTGCAAAACAAAACAAAAATCGACATGCATTTAGTTTTAAAAAATAAACACTGCTTCACCTTTTAGTGCTAATTATACAATTAATTGCAATATAATTTTAAAGCATCAAAATTGTGTTCAAAATGTATATGGATATTGTCGTTGAAAACCTTTGTTCATTCTGGCTAAACAACACATTGCCCAAAGTTGTAGCACTTTTGATTTAGATTTAAGTTACATTTCTGTAATTTGACCCAAACTACATATTTTAACCATCCATAGACAAATTTTATATATCGGTGCAGGTGTACAACAAACCCAGGTCTCCTGAGCTTGGAGTTTGATAATTATAAACAAAAATTGGCAGTAAAGCATGTAGTTGTAAGACAAAGTTTAAAATTTATTTGCTTAGTGTTTAGAATAGTGAAAACAAAAATACTTTCCAGCAAGCACACAAATGCTGCAAACAAGAGGATAAGAGAGAGAGAGGAACAACATGATATTCGGTGGGGGAAATTGATACCCACGGGACTTGATGTGAAACATTTTTAATTAAATTTATTGATTAAATTGCTTTGTTCATTGTTGCTAACATAAATGCTAAGAAAATTGTTGCTGCAACACTGTTGCTTCTTACAATGTTGATAAGGTTTTGTGTCTAAAACTTTAGATACACAACCGTGCCAAAGTTAGTTTCTTTCTACTTTCCCGTGAAATGGTCAAATAACAAGATGCCTGCCAAACACAATATATTCGAAAATTTCAATATAGATTTAAGCTATTTAGAAAACCTGTAAAGTCTCATGACTTTGTCTTTTTAGTTACCGAATGCACAAAGTGAGAGTGTTTTGGCACTTTGTTCAGTTTTATTATACAAATTTTATGGATAAGCCGTTAGAACTGCCGTCAGTAACTGTTGAAACTTTTGAAATACTTTTGTCATTTGATATTTATGGCTTTGGATAAGCCAGTTAATCCAAATGGATTATATTTCACCAGACTTCAAAGCGTTCGGTAACAAAACCCACATGCAGTTTAACCACAAATTTTACCTGAAGACAACGCATCCCTGTATTTCAGCTGGTGTCAAGGCACTACCAGGCCTAACGACCTGATGCATCACTGAGCGACAGTCGCGTCGTTTACGACAGGTAAGGCGTCACAGCGCTAGTCTAGTTCGTGAACTATGGTGTGCACCCATCACCACACTAACGATTGGTAATGCAGGGTCGTACCGATCGGTACGGTTTCCGGACATTCCCATACAAAATTCGTTAGGCATATACTTGGCTGGTGGTTAGTCGGGTGGCGAGTGCTCACTACGAAGAGTTAGAGAATTCGTTAATGCCGCACCGGTGCAGCTAAACTATAGGGATACGTATTTGTTGTTAACAAATGCCTGCGCGGGCATCCCTGTCCTAAGCTAACGGATGAGTACATAAAATAACTTTTGGAGCTAGCTAAATATCGGTTTTATTTCTATACCATTATGCCTTTATCCACATTTAAGCGGAGACGGAAATAATCCCTTTTCTAAACAATCGAATAAGTTAATGAAAATATAAAACTGAGCTCGAGTATCTGTATTGGTAGATAACATCAACTCAAAATAGTAAAAGTAATATTACAACGGATATTAAAATGGAATAAAGTATTCGGTTTTGCGCATAATATTACAAGACAGTGGGAAATATCCTGTAGGTGTTTACTTTACTTGACAGCTGACGCAAGTTGCAGTAAAAGCATCAAAATTTAATCTTTTTTATTAGATGTTCCGAATGGAGGAATTGAACCCATGCCTTCCGCGCAGTAGTCGCAACACTGCCAAAGACGCCAGAATATATTACAAAGCCGGAAAAACACTTACTTTTATATAGATAAATAGCGTTTTATTCTAACGATGCAATATATTTCCTAAAGATGGTTTATCTATTGCAAAGTAGGCGACTAATTACGTGAACCGAATTCTGTTCACAGCTGGCTCTCGAATTGTTTCGAGTTTTCGAAAGAACATTGGCTTACTATAAGCGGTAGGGTTTAGTTCCTTGATTTTTCCTGCTAATTTTCAACATTCATGATATGGCGTTGTGCAAGTCCGCCGTCGCAAAAGAAGTTTGATTGGGAGATAAAGCTATCTCAAATCAGTCTGTAACTCTAACCATTGTATTTCGCAATTCAATAGCCTCACATATTGATAGCAAAAGTATCACAAAATAGTTTTAAAAATTTAGGTACATAAATCTTTTGTTTTGACTCGAGAGGTAGTTTAGATTTTTCCATAATTACTGCAGAAACTTGACACTACATTTCTTTCTCTGAGAAACCAACCACGAAATTTAATTTTAATAATATTAATTTCAACTGGTTTCAAACTCACTCGTGTAATTGAAATTACTGTAGAATTTCTATATAGCGAATCTCAAAGGGACAAGAAAAACTTCGTTAAATAGAAAATTCGTAACAAAGAATTGTCTGAATATTGAACGAAACTGCAGTGCTCTGGAAATTAATTTGCTATAAAGAAAACTTCGTTTTACAGAAGTTTTTAGTAGAGAAGTTCGACTGTAGTATCTGTTCGGGCCAGAACCCCTGCTCTATGCTGCCCATGTAAAGTGCTAAGACTTTTATACATATTTCTCCATCGCCTGTTCCATATTTAGACATTGCAGTTGCGCAGTCGCACTCTCAAGCTCACTCGCAGCAGCGCATTCGCCAGCGACGCTTTAGTCGCATTAGAGCTTTTGTAAAGTGCATGCGAGACACTTGCATACGAGAACTCAATTAATCAAGTTTGTTAAATTATTTGCGCGCCGTGTTAATTTCATTTGTTTGGTTTTAGCTTGGACAATTGGGGAAGCAAACCAGTCTCTTCACAGTATCGAATTGATTTTTATGCAATAAAATTAATTGCTCAAACATTAAAAAATTTTTCATTCACTGCAGTGCGCGTGAGCGAATTTGCTTTCACGTTACGATCGATTCACGAAGTAAAAATCATTTTACGCACGATTCACGCACGTAATTTTTGAAGCGTTATGTGTCACTCGCAAATCATGCACGATATAAAATCGAGTCACGAATGCTCAGCACGATAACAATAAAAAAAATCTCCATAAAATGGATTTAACAAAACACAAAGCATACACAAAGGCCGCAAATCTTTGACAATAAATTGCAGCTGCTTTAAGCTGCTTAATTGTTTGTGTAAGTTCGATTTCCATTGGTCCTTGTTGAATGCATCGGTGTCGCAACTACCTACCTGTGGCACGCTGAGATGAATATAACAAATTGATTTAGTTTCACAAAAACGAAAGCGTTTTACGTTTACGTTTATGCGCTGGACAAGCTTAGTGTCCCCATAGAGCTCGTAGAGTTCGTGATTCATTCGGATGCGAAACTCGCCGACAAAATTTAGAGGTCCATAAATCCTCCGAAGAACTTTTCTCTCGCCAATTGTCGCCTCATCCTTTGATGACATTGTCCATGCTTCTGCGCCGTATAGCAGGACTGGGAGAGGGCACTGCTCTTGAACTTCTTATTGAGCCCGTAGTAACATCGGTTTGCAAGAGTAATTCTTCTTCGGACTTCCAGACTGGTGTTGTTGTCGCTGGTTATCGTCGTTCCGAGGTAGACAAATTCCTTAACAACCTTGAAGTTGTAGTCTCCCATTGTAGCAGATTGTCCAAGCGGTGACTTACTGCGCGTTGATTTTAGGTATTTCGTCTTTTCCTCATTTACCGCTAAGCCCATAAGTTTTGACTGCTTCTCTATCTCTGAGAACGCCCGTTTTACCACAGATTCGCTTTGCCGATGATATCAATATCATCGGCATATGCAAGTAGTTATCTCTGGTAAAGATGGTGCCCGTTTTGTTAGCATTTGGGCACTGGCGCAGTATGTACTCCATCAGCAGATTAAAGAAGTCGCACGATAAGGTATCACCCAGCCTAAAACCTCTTTTGGTATCGAAAGGCTCGGAGCGGTCTTTTCCCATTTTGACGGAGCTTTGTGTGCTTCTCAACGTCATCATGCAAAGTCGAACGTACTTTGCTGGAATACCAAAGGTACACAGGGCTTCAAAAAACTTTGACCTTATCGGCGTGTCAAAGGCGGCTTTATAGTCAACAAAAAGGTGGTGGGTGTCGATCTTTCTCTCTTGGGTCTTCTCCAGGATTTGTCGCAGTGTGAATATCTGGTCCGTGGTGGATTTGCCAGGTCTAAAGACACACTGATAAGATTCAACCAGTTCACTTATTCTCGGCTTTAGACGTTCACATAGGATGCATGATATTCATGGGATTGGCCATGGTAATATTTCCACCATGCTTCATATGGAGCACAGAGACACCTGACATTCTGCCAGTTTTTCGTGTGTGACCAAATTAGCCGAGGAAACGCTACTAGGCTACCAGGCTATGAACACTATAACGACCCAGACAAAAAAGGCTCCCAGGGCTACTCTTGGGCTGCTTCTTGGAGCGCACAATATAACAGCTCAAGGCCTTAATAATCAGCAGGAAGAGACCCACAATCATGCCGAACATGCCAAGCATATGTACTTGTATTCCAGGCGGACACTCTCGTGTCCGTGGTTATGGCTATCAGTTGTATAGTGGACACATTGAGACTTTGCAATTGCTCTGGTCTCGTGAAAATATTTCCCGTGGCATCAATCTTAAAAAGTCCAGCATGCTGACCACGCAGCGATTGCCTTGTCTTCTCCTAAATTCTTTGTAATTCGTTTTTAATATTTACATACTTATTTTCAAGAAATTCAAAAATTTAAAACTTGGCAGTGTGACCATAATTTGGGCAGGTTTCTATCATCTGGCCAAAACAAAAGAATTGCACCTTTTAGTATTCTGGTTTTGGCAGCTCCTTTGTTGAGGTGTATACCATACTAAGCTTAAATGTTGTTTCATTTTTTTTTTTTGAGTGTGACCGTTCCAAAAATACATTAAATTAAACAAATTTCGTGAATAACGCATAACTTATACTCACGATGTTTGACGTTAAATCACTAACGAAACAAGCACAGAACGCGGATCCCTGTGTTTGCTTCCGTCATATGTGCACCTATATTCACTACCTTTTCTTTAATATTCAGCTTTTTCAAATCGGCTATGCTGTTGGAAAGTTATGGTGAACAATACAAATAACCCCCTGAATACAAAAACAAACTTTAAAAAAACTTTAACCTTTTTCACGACCAGGGTGCATGTTGGCTCTTGGACTTTGCTGTCAAAAAGGGATCAAATGCAACAAACCGCGTACTTTCTGTTAGATTTTAGGAAATATCGGTATGGAATTTTTACTGACAAAGTCTCAACAAATCATTTTAAATAATACTAAGTTAGCTCGAACTCGTGCTTTGTTAATGTTTCTAGACTGCCCTGAAACTCGAGAAGCCACATCAGTTTCCATAAAATCTGTTAGCTTCAACATTGTTTAGGCAACATTGCTGCTTGCAACTCTGTTGCCGCAACATTATAATCGAATTTACCCTAAGTTTCACATCAGCAATTTACATTTGAATAAAACCACAGCATTAGACTTAGTATCCAAAAATAACTAAAGCAAAACCAAAAACAAATGATGTTTAATCAATTTATGAAGAATACTTTTTGCTCAAAATAAACAAATGAAAAATGTTTAACTCAAATGCATACCTTGTACCACACAGTAAACTGACCTGGACACCCTAAACACAATATACCCAACATAGTTCGAGTACACATACGTATTCCCATGCAAATTAGAGTAATTACTTATATGTATATTTATATGTATGTAAATAGTTGTTTTTCATATATGTTGAACACAAATTCTAACTATATTCAAATGCAAAATATTGAAACCGTTGAACAACACAGAACTCAAGTCATAAATACATATATATACTCCAATTACAACAAAACCAAATCAAATGCAATGAATAAAACTCGTCAAGAGGAATGTGTTAACAAGCAAAAAAGCAAAAACCAAATAAATACCCCTAAGTAAAAAGTAAATTAACAATTAATTTTTGATAGATTTACATAAAACAAACTTTCCATCTGAATTTTAGTTTCAACATTTTTCAAAATGAATTTGTTTGATTTTTTTTATAGAAAAGTTTAACCAATTTTGGTTGAGGTTTTAGCAGAACTGAAAATGTGCTTCATGTTTCCATTTAATTTGTTTGATTTTTAAGCATTTCGCCTAAATGAAATTGTATAAATGTATGTTTATATAGACTGAATATTATAAAAAAAAACCAAAACAAAGAAAAGAAAACAAACCAGTGGATCATGAAAACTTCGGCAGCGCCGAAGCGCAAATATCCTTGCAAATTCACAGAAAAATACTAAATGATATAAGTTAGTTGTATAAACTTGTCAGGCAAAAAAAATTTTCCACCTTTAGGCAAACATTTCACAATTTCCAATTTTTCCGAGACTTTTTTGCCAGCCATATTTAAAATTTGTGTTTATATGATTTTATAGCAGGGGCCGGATAAAAATTCAATCATATTTTTGCATGGGTGTGGTTGAGAGCAACGCAAAAACTGATGAAATTTGCTCTCAATTTCACTCGCAACGACTGCGTGACGACTTGGTTAAACGAGAAAAGAACACGCAGTGCAGCGGCGCTTGTACAGCTTATACTGTGCGTGTGCGACTGCGCTGCTTTTGACAGGCTGCCTATGCCCAGTAGATAGCGACGTGCCGGCCTCTGTTTCATAACCAAATATTTGAGGAGAAGGGTTTCATAAAATTAAAATAGCATCTATAACAGAAAATAAATAAATTTTTTTCGATATTAAAAAGTTTCATACTTTGTAGAATCAATCGACACATGCTCTCAAACTCTATAGATCTAAAACATAAAAAAAATATTGTTAAAATGCTACATTTCATGATAACACTTAATTACCGCCTTATTTAGGTGTTGCATACTGTATTTTCGTGGCATCAAATCAAGCTCAATTAGTTGTTACACATAAAGATGTGTGTACTTTTAAAATTTAGCATCATTCAATGTAAATAATTCAAAAATTTCACAAAAACTATTCAATATTAGATATATCGCCGTGGAAAAATATTCCGATAAAGACCTACCGCTTTTAACAGAACAATGTCTTTTTCGATAAATCGATATAATATTCAATTAATAAAGCCTTCAAGCTTTATTAATCGAATATTATATCGAGTACTGAGTACGTTCGAATTTTCCTTTAGCTTTCAAATTCCATATAAAGAAATTACTTAAAGAAATTTTCCTTGCCTGATTTTGTTGTTTGAAACTCAGAAATAAAGCAATACACAAAAGTATTTTGAAAATTGTAAACAGAGCTGGCTCGGCTGCTGTGGGTGGTGTGCATTCAGCGGTCGAAGCCTCCTTCACGAGAAAAAGGAATATCTAATAAATTTCTTGAACGAAAATTCGAACGTTCTCAGTACTCACCTTAAAGGTCGATGTGAAAAAATGGTAGGGGGAAAAAATTAATTATATTGCTTATATATTTCAATATTGGAATGATGAAACAAAATTTTATGAACCTTGTCAAGGTTGGTAGCAATAGTACAAATCTTTTCACTTATCAAATCTCTCATTTGAAATTGCTCTTTCAGAATCCGCACTGCTCTTGATTTCTATTAAAGCGGAAAAATATTTTTATACGAATGCCACCAAGCAAGGCAATCATTATTATCGCTAAAGCCCAATTTACACGACCTGATCTCTCAGGTGAGTTTTGTATCTGAGTATATGTCAGCCCGTGTAAACAGGAGTCTGAGCCTACCTAGCTTAGCGCTCCGCTGTTTTAGAACCGGCTCAAATTGAACTGACCGCACAGCAGACCGCTTCTCAGATATGTGTAAATGTTGAACTAAGTTGCTCAGCTGAGTTTTTGACTCTCTGGTCTGAAAAACTCAGCTGAGCCATCAGGCCGTGTAAATTGAACTTAAGCAAAACATTTATATTAAAATAACTTTGAATTCCTTGCCCTATTTGGTCAAAGTACATATGTTGCTGATTTCATTACGATTCTGACTTGTCTCAAAGCAGCGGTGCAGCGGAAATTCGGTTTTTTTTTTCCTAAATGTTTTATTATTACAAAAAAATTTTGCAAAGCCTTTAAGTAAATCGTTAATGTGAAACTTCCCAGTCGGACTTTGCGGAATGTGGTTCCCAAGAGAATGCCATTTTTCATACTTCTTTTTACTGGGAAAACTCAATACATAATTATTTTAGTATGATAGAAGTTGAAAAATCTATATGAAATGGTCACTACATTCTTTTTACATCCGCTTAGAAGGCAAAAAGTCACGCTTACATGAAACCGTGCCTTCTCTGGGTTGTGCTTTTGGCATGTGTAAGCAATAAGAATTCTTCTTCTTTCTTTAACAAAACCACATGCTAAAATACTTTCTCAGAGGTTCATTTTATTGGTTTTGACGCCTTAAACAAGTCGAAAGGAACTTTTCAGTTTTGGAAACAACTTCTTTGTTGAAAAAAATTATGAAAGATGTGCCTTTTTCATGGTGTCAAGTCCAACTGGGTTCTCTCCCTCATGTGGCATCTGGGAGACCAAAGGGATAAGGGTACTGTATACCTTCAGCAAACATTTTTCTTTCTTTTTTTTAATTTTTTTTTTTTGCTTAAATTATGTGTTAGGGTGTTAAAGACAAATCCTTAAAATTTCAAATCAAAAAAAATATGGTTTTTAATTGAGAATTTTTTTTGTGGAGATAGGTTGGTATCGTCGTTTTTGGAAAAAAATGTTTGTCAATATTTTTTTGCAAATCAACTGTTGTTTCCAAAAAAATCATTAAAAGACACGAACAAGTTAATAAATATTAGTTTTTTATTAAATAATAAGAAAATTTTGCAAACTCACACACTGCACAAAGTTTTTTATCTAGAGGTGAAAGCTACTTTTCTTGGGTAATTAGGATCCAGTAAACACGAATCCGAAGTCAAAAAAATTCTACCTATAATAGGTGCGCCAGGTGAGATTGTTCGATTACTCGAACAACGTCGGTAGGGCACAGTTCAGATAACATGTACAAGTTCAGTTGTTAGAGAACAAATACAGAAATATGTTGGACATTGTTTATTTACATTGGATTGGATTTACGCCATTGTTCGTTCCTCCTAGTGCTTCTTTTTCCACGGGTTTTTGTTTTACGGACTACTTTCAATCTTTCCTTTAAATAATACATAGTTTTCGAAAAAAAAAATTTAGTTTTGTGTTTTTTAGCTTGTTAAAGTGGAGCCCACCTGTAAAGTGGAGGACTATCTAAATATTATTTGTCTGAAAGCCAATAAAATTTACTATAAATTAGTGTAATTACTTTAACAATTGGTTTTACCAGAAAAAATTTCTAAATAGGCAATTTTACTGTTCGGCTAATCGAACAGCGGCATAAAATGGGTTAATGTTCTACGTTTTCTTACGATAATTTTATTTTACCAAGTTTTTATGTTCTTTGACCCAAATTTCTAACGAACTACATAACCGATTTTGATAATTTTTTTACTAGGTGAAAGATAACACCTAAATGCATCAAATTCATGTTTAAAATACATTGAAAATAATTTTTATTTTATGGATAACTGTGTCGAAACTTTAAACGCGACATCTCGAAACCATTTTTTCCTAAATGGTTGCCCAAATAAAAAAGGAACCGCTTTTCATTTTTTTTTAACTAATCCTTATAGTCACCATTCTGGTTGGTACCAAAATATTTGGGATCGGACAACAAATAACGGAGCTAGGACCAATGAAAGGGGAAAAAATAGTCGACTTTCCAAAATTTGACTTTGAAACCCCATTACTTCGTTATTTTTTGAACTATCCCAAATATTTTGGTACTGACCAGAATGGTGAGTATTAGGAGTAATTAAAAAATTATAATTTGAAATTTTTTTTTGTAATTTAGTTAAAAAGTGGCACCTGCAGGTATACAGTAACCTTAAGTATACAGGTTATAATTGTAAACTGAAATTGCAATAATTGGATGACTTTATCAAGCTTACGAAAAGTATTTAATTATATTTGTAGCTTAATAAAGAGTCACTTTGCTTGCTCATACATGGCAATTGTTTCTTATGACTTCTGACCCACCAAACATTTGGAAGATCGTTTTAACAAAAATCACCTTAATGAGTCGTTTTCGAGCCCTTTCGATGATTTAAAAGTGATTAATAGCGTATGATTAAAAGAAAACTCGAAAATGACTCATAAATATGCTCAAAACGTGATTTATTGATTTATGAAAATAAGTCGAAACTGATCAGATGAACGGGTTAAAAACGACTCTTCAAGAAGAGTCACGGCTAGGGTACCATTTTCTACCGACATAAGTATCATTTATGATCAGAAAACGAGCGCATTTATGACTATTTTAATCAGACCAAGGGCGAGAAAAAGTTTCGAATTAGATCAAAAATTGCATAAAATGTTTGCTGAGGAAATGAGGAGCCACACACACACACCCATTTAATTCCTCTGATAGTGACAATGACATATTTTGAATTATATGATATTCCAAGCTAAAACCGTTGCAACTTCGTAAGCGTCCCAGCTTTACAAAAATCTAAAAAGATTGGTTTCCCGCCCTACGGCAATTTCAGAATGACAAATAATAACCTTCCAGTCACGTGG
Organism: Lordiphosa collinella; assembly: GCA_018904265.1. Lineage (NCBI taxonomy): Eukaryota > Metazoa > Arthropoda > Insecta > Diptera > Drosophilidae > Lordiphosa > Lordiphosa collinella. Next base: position 234,530 of record JAEIFV010000106.1, on the reverse strand, counting down.
ATTTCAATCCTCAAGTTTTAAGTCTATTAAACAAGGTTCATTGCACAAACCTTAAAAAAGAACTTTTCCGGGCTTTTTCACCCACATCGGGATCAAATTTTTCCAAAATTTCTTTCATAGCGCGCGAACAACATAACTGAACCAAGGCCCATGTCAACTCATGGATCGCTAGATTAGGCGCTTTGTGCTGTTTGTTACTAATCAGTTTGATAACAGTAAAGTAAAAGTAAAATGGCTTGTCAGGTTGACACAGACCCAAGGCTTGTCAAGTTGACACTGCCCCAAAGGGCCAAAGCCGAGCCTCTCTCAATCTCTTGGCTTGTGCCCTTCTAATTTTAGCACAAGAGAAAGGGACCTACAGTTTAACGCCGAATCCGAACGGCAGTTTGAGAAGCTTTTCATGGCCAAAGCAAAGAGGTGTGGCCGGGTGTAAAGTTTATTCAAAGAAAAAACTTTTCATTAGATGTTCCGAGGCGGGATCGAACCCACGACCTCTTGCACAGCGGGCGCGCACACTAGCCGCTGTGCCACCCGGCCACTTCGTTCAGTTTGATAATACTTATAATAAAAATTGATAAAAAAAATTTTAATATGTTTCGTCCAATTATTATAAAAGGATACCCATATTCAACTACTTGCTAATACAAACCTCTGATACCAACTTCTTGCCAGTTATAGATTTGCTTGGTATTTCTGCGTTTCTAAAAATTAATCTAAAATCTTTTAAAAATTTGTATATTATTGAGACCACTTATGAACTTTTCTCAAAAAATTTTCTCAAGAAATCTTTAAAATATCAAAGAAATTTGGAGAACTGTCTTAGCAACTTTTCTAAGGTCTTATATGATCTTATGACTGCTGATGAAAGGAAACTCCATCCAGCTGCTTAAAGGCCCATACGGACTCACGACGTAACGAGAAGTTTCACACAAAAATTGAGTGAAGAAGAAGCAGACGTACCGAATTCCTTGCACTTAACTTTTCTTGCGCTTATCAACACATGCGTGGACTCTATGTTAATATTTATTTATTTTATGTTGAGCAGCTGATGCAATATTGTTGGCACTAGATGTTCGCGCTTTTATTCTACATCCAAGCCATAAATCGGCTGAACTTAAATAACATAATATAAAAATTTAATTATGAAAAATGGCAGAGAAGCCAAAGCGAAAGTGCCGATTGGAAATGTTTTCGCATGAAGAAAAAAGAAGGTTGGTAACATATGTGAAAGACTAACACCTTAGATAACTTGATTAAAATTTCTACCAATATGTGACAGTTGCTGATTGTTGAACTGGATTTAAAGCTTTGCGGGATATCTATTACTATCATGGGAGTAGCAGAAGCGTAGATCATTTGTCATCAAAACAAAACACAGCGGATTGAGAAGTGTGACCCACCAACAGCTAATTTAAAAATGCCAAGAACCCTGGAACAACGCTTTACATCGGCGTAATTTTTTTGTTAATTCTGGCCACACTAGGCATACGTTCCACGTTGACGCAATATGTGTTGGCGTAAGCTAAATTAGTTACGTCGTTAGTCCGTCTAGGCTGTAAGAACTTACTTTTCCAGAAAAATTGGTTTAAAAATCAAACCTTAAGATATCCTGTCAATGCCGATTTCGTAGTAAAAAAAACGAAGCAGGGAAATTGAGAATAGTCCTACACTAAGCACTATAGGAAATTTTTAAATTTTTCAGGCATTAATTAATATCTTCACCATTGACCAAAGTATTTGGGTTTAGTTTATTGGTACAGTATCTAAAGGTCATTAGGAAGAGTTTTTGGAAAATTTGAATTTAATTTAATTTAAGTTTGGTACCCATTTGCCGCCAGTATAATTTTATTGTCTGAGAAATCATCGCGAGTTTAAAGCAGATAGAGGACTTTATTTGAATCGGAATGAAATTTATTTCTTAAAACAACTATAGAGACAATCAGAAACCCGATTGTTCTTAGTTATCCCGCTACATTGCATTGAAGTCGACTTTGACAAAATTAAGGTTATTTCATAAAAGTCTACATTTCTCAAATAGTGTGCAAAAGTGCACTTTGAGTCAAAGTAAGACTGAAGCAGAATTGATGTCTCCACAAGGTGCCAAAAGTCGCAGCCTTACCAAATCTAAACAAAATTTGTTAGGTCTTTGCAAAGTTGAATTTTTGTTCACTTAATTTTCATTTGTTAGATGCCTCACTAGAACCTGCAATTACAAGGATACCACGATTAATTTATACAGACCAAAGGTACTAACACATAGTACATACCACAATGTTTAGATTCCAACAAAAATAGTTGATTAAAACTATTGGTTTAATTGGTGTTTCGCAATTGTAAGAATCGCAGCAGATAAGTAAGCTCTTAATTTCATAGCTCGCAAAAAACTGTTAACCATTTTTTCAATGTGACCCGCCTCAGTGAAAAACAGAAACAAACGCAGCACAAGCTGTCTCTCACTGAGCGGAACACTTTTTCTAGCACGTCATGTGTTTTCTGTTACTTGTGTTCGGTTGAGCAAAACAAGCGAGTCGGTCATCCGACAACCTCCGACAGCAACTGTTTTGAGCAAGCGCTCACTAAAGAACTGTCTTCAAATGAGCAGAACACAATAAGTGTCAGCGAAAAGTGTTTTTTGTTTTGTTTTTGTTTTGTGCGTTTAGTAGGCTTTGGGTATTTTGAATGTACATAGTTAAGGGGGTCTTCTGCCTTTGAGGGCCGAGTTTGACCTATTTTTTTTTAAATCGTAGAAAGAAAATGCGTAAAGATTTTTCGTAATCTGTTTTTTGTATTTGGTAGGGCAGCTTAATATATCCAGAATTTTTCGTTTGATGTACAGCCCAGTATTCGACTGCCATAGCTGTATCATCCCTAAAGTCCTTACGACGATCTCGCTTTTAGAGTAAGCTGAGTGAATCATTTGCAGATTTACACCTAGAATAGATTTGTCCATTCTAGTGGCTTTAATGTTGTTCTTGATAGACTGCTCTTTAATTTGCACAAAACCCAATATATTTCGCGAGTTTATAGGGCTCATCGAAAGCGCACTATAAATCGGGTTCAGAATCTCACGAAACCCTTCGCTGTCCAACACCAAAAATGGCCCGCCGTTTGTGGTGACAATTTTAACAATTGACAAAATAAATTCCTCTTCATTAGCTTCATTAGCTTGCAATCCATATTTTTAAGATTTTCCGAATGTTTTGTCGTCAAATGCCGCCTCAAATTTGTTATGTGCCTTCCAGTCAATTTTAGACCACATATGTTGCAAACTGACAAATTATTTGCAGAGCCAAATTTAAAACGATTATGAACTTTTTTACTGTCTTCAGGACCCATTTTACGAACGATTAAAGTTAGTCCAAACGCATTAAAATCACACAGCCAAGTGACTCTCGTTATACAAAGACACACACAGCGCAAAAAACACTTCGGAAGTGTGCTCTCGGCAAAAGTGTCAGTGAATGACAGGAGAGAAACAGGAACGAAAAAAAGTGTTTTTGCTCTGAGAGCAACAGAAATGAACAAAAACAGAACTGAAACTGTCTTTCGCTTGCTTAGTTTCGTTGTGACCGTAACCTAGCTGTTTTTTGTTGACACGCTAAAAGTGTTGAGAGTTTTTTGCGAGCTCTGCTTAATTTTCAACAATCATTAGTTAGCAAAAGCTGACTTTAATAGCTGGTGTACCAATAGGATTTTTGTAATCAAGATTTTAGGTATGCAACATTGAAGATTGATGTATTTGTGACCTAATGACAAAAAATTTGTATGTATTGAGCACTTCTGCAACAGGAGTTTATGCCTAATAATTGGGAAAATTTCCTATAGTGTATTGCGTACAAAAGTTGCACTACCGCTTCCACAAGGTTATTTAAATTTTAGCCCAGAATTCTTGGTCAAAAGGTCTTAAAAAGGGAATTAAGTAAAGTTCGTTATTTTCTTTTTTTTTTGTACTACTAAAAACGTATATTAAATAATTTTGGCATTCTTTATTCCATTCATTTCAAACTCAGTAGACTTACAAGTGCGAAATTATTCATTTTGGATTGCTGTGTATGCGTTGGTATTTCGAAAAAGGTTAAAAAACATTAAAGTCTCATCGGTCAACTAAATTTATTAACTAGTAAAGTAGCGGCCGGGTGTGGCTCAGCAATGTGCGACCGCTAAGCAAAAGGTCGTGAATTCGATCCCGCCTCCGAACATCTAATGAAAAGTTTTCTCTTTGAAAAACTTTCAAACTCGGCCACCTTTACTGCTGTTGGCGCCAGCTTTTGGAGTAATTAGCCACGAAGAAGCTTTCTTATCTGCCTTTCGGATTCGGCGTTAAACTGTAGGTCTCTTTCTCTATGTCTATGAGATGCAGCTACTTGGACGATCTAAAATTCGCTTCGATAAGTCTTACTGCCATTTGCATCACCACAAAGTCCTGTTTTCTCACATTGCTTTTCTTGTTTGATAACTCTCCAACATACCCAACCGATCTAAGATTATTATGCTGTTGAATATCTAGAAATTTCTTTTGGCCAAAATAAACTGACCCATTTGCAAGGATACCAGATCACATAAATATGAAAATGTAAAAATTAAATAAACCACATTAATTAAATAGTAAGCACATATCAGCAATTTGAAACCTTAAAACAATATTCTACCAAAAAAAAAAACAACAACCATTATAAAAAATTCAAACAAATCAAAGTTGACCTCATCAAGAACCATACAAAAGAAATCACACAAAAACAAACTATGTATAAATGTTAAACAATCATTAATAGTACATTTATAAAAGCAAAATATATTTAGCAAAAATAAAAATAATAATTATATTTTGTAGATTTTTAGTAAATTAGTGAAGAACAAAATAACACACAAATGTCAACATATATATCTAATATATACATACATATATAACTGCTATACACTGGCGTGTCACATGAAAGTTTGTAATGAAAAATAACAACAAAAAATGGCAAAGCTTTAAGAAACTAGAAATGTTGGACGGAAACTTTTATACCAAATGCAATATAAAAGTATTACCAGAGAGTTGGGCTCAATATATTCCAAATAAATCCTATGAACTGCTCAATAAATAAAGTCAAACCAAAATGTATTAAATCAAAATGTTATTAAACAAAACTGCACACCAAATACAAAAATTTAACAAACCAAAATAAACAAAACTCAATTTAAATGCATGCGTTGAAACAGAGAAATTTCAATAAGTAAAAATCCTAAAAAAAATTAGACTAAAAGAAAACAAATAGTTTACTTCAAAAGTATTTCTGCGCATTTAGCAAAACAAAAACTGTTCAAAATTTTCCACTTTGTTTGAACTAAATCGACAAAGAAAAGGAACATAAATACCAAATATGTACGAGAACGTTAGAGCAAAATGAACAACTTATACCAGAACAAAATGTAAACGCAAATGAATGGCAAGCATTTTAAAATAAGCTTAGCAACTATATGTATTATTACAAAAAACAAAAAAGAAAACCAACCCATAATATGAAATACAATTAACTATTATTATGTATTTGGCAAACCAAAATGAAATAAAAGCATTGTGAATTAGTCTTAAACCCAAACAAGAAAAACAGTAAATAAAACACAAAAATAAAACAAAGGCGGTAAATAAAGAAATGTAAAACCAACAAAAAACACAATTGAATTGTATTATTTTTATCACTTGGCGACATTTTAGGAAATACATTGTGTGTGCGGCCAGATTATACAACACAAAGTAAGTGGTGCAGAATGGCCAGCCTTCTAGCTGAACTTACCTCGGGTCTCACTTCAGTTTGTGCCTCACCAAAATTTTTCTTGTTATGTATAGGTATACTTAAAATTGTACCTAGAAGTCGCAGTTGTACACGTATTGAACACACTCGTTCTCGAGAACCATTCGATGCATCCACTCCAACCTGACGGATATTTGACAAGTGACATTTATGCTATACTAAAAAAAAAAAAATTTTTTTTTTTTTTTTTTTTTTTTTTTTTACAAAAAAGGTGAAATCTTTCGGATGTTGCACCCACTGGAAATTACCCAAAACTTTGTGTATCAAACCGGGAAGGTATTTGACGATACTCAAAGCCGTGCAAGATCAATTTGGCCAAAATCCACGGCGGAAGAAAAAAAACAAAACAAAAACAACAATTTTTTGCGCACCATAAAACTTGACGGGACTCAGTACATACAATAGACACACCGGCCACATATTCACAACAGCATTGAAACAAAAACGCAAGACATAATCGAAAGCATTGCGTCGCCAGTGAGCAAACGATGTCCACAGACGAATTCTGTTTACGGACGAGAAAATTTGCTTCTGAGTTGTGTTGCTTCTAACTCGACTATTATATCTCTGATCCTTCCAAAACTTGCTGGATAGTAAATAATGGGGGTACGAGGTGTGTTCAAAAAGTATCGCGAATTTGGTGTTTTTTCAAAAATTATCATGAATATCTATTTTGTCCCCTTCAAAGTAATCCCCATGAGATATTATACACTTGTGCCAACGGGTTTTCCAATCTTCGGAGCACTTCAAAAAATCATCTTTTTTTAACCTTGTTCAGCTCCTCCTTCGATGCCGTCTTTATCTCGTCAAGCGTAGCGTAACGTCGTCCTTTCATGGGCCTCTTCAGTTTAGGGAACAAGAAAAAGTCACAGGGGGCCAGATCTGGGGAATACGGTGGCTGCGGCATCATTAGTGTGTTGTTTTTGGCCAAAAGTCGCGCACAAGCAACGATGTGTGAGCAGGGGCGTTATCGTGGTGCAAGAGCCAATTTTTGTTCTTCCACAAATCCGGGCGTTTCTGGCGGATTGCTTCGCGCAAATCGCGCATAACTTGCAGGTAATATTCCTTATTGACCGTTCTTCCCTGTGGCAAAAACTCATGATGCACCACGCCCCTGCAATCGAAGAAAACTGTCAGCAAAACTTTCACATTCGACCGGCAGCTTCCATTGAGATGATTGAGCTTTGGTTTAGACGTCATAACCATAAACCCACGATTCGTCACCAGTTATGACCCTCTGGAGCAAATTTGGGTGGTCGCGGTCAGAGTTTAACATCTCATTAGCAATGTTCATGCGATGCTGTTTTGGTCGCAATTGAGCAATTTTGGTACGAATTTCGCGGCGACCCGTCTCATGCCCAAATCATTGATAAAAATCGAATGGCACGAGCCAATCGATATGTTTAGGTCCTCAGCAACTTCTCTAACGGTGATTCGACGATTGGCCAATATCATTTTCTCCACTTCATTAATTTTTTCGTCTGTTGTTAAAGTGCTCGGGCGTCCGGCACGCTCTTCGTCGTTCACATCTTCTCGGCCTTCTGAGAACATTTTGTACCACCGATAAACGTTGCTTCGGTCCAAGGTAGCTTCTCCGTATGCCACAGTCAACATTCGGAATGCATCCGCGCACTTAATTTCGTTTTTCACACAAAATTTGATACAGGTTCTTTGATCCATTTTTTTGAATAGGTAAAAATCGAAGACGATCCAAAACACGTGCAAGCAAAGTAGCTGTCAACAATTAAGTGAACATTCAAAATGGCCGAGCTTGTCGGCATAAGTGAGAGACATGAGTACCAACATAACGCCACAAAAAAATCGAAATTCGAATATACGTAACCCGCGAAAATTCAAAATTCGCGATACTTTTTGAACACACCTCGTACATACCTGTACAAACAAGTTTTAAAGGATTTTTGTTCAAGTTTGACCCTTAATTGTGAAAAATTGGTTACAAATTCATTTTTCAAAGTATTTTTCAAAGTGTGTTTTGATGCGATCCGAGAATCTATCCAATCTATTTATTTCGACCCATGGGAGCTATATGCTATAGTCCACCGATTTTGATCAAATTTGGTCGAATTATGTAAAAGCATTCCAAATAAATAATTCCAAATTTTTAGGACACTTCCTTTAATAACAAAAAAGTTTTTCTAAGACTACATATCAGACTATACTTTTCTATGACAGCTATATTAAATAGATCAGCGTTGTTCAAGAAGAGCGAGGCCAAAAAGTGAGAGTGTGCTGGTGTGCGATATTAAAGCGATACAGCCCAGCTTTGAACTGCCCTCAACAAATGAAGGCAAAGAGAGCGCTGCTTACGCTCATATGCCCGACTTCGGCATGCGCTCGGCTCGTGTGCGTGTAAAGAGCCGATTGCGCTCGGTCTCTGGAGACTATGGCAGAACATCGCTGATATAGATGTCCGACTTCGATCAAACTTAGTGGAATCATGGAAAAGCATCGCAAACTAAGTTTGAAGGCGTTCCCATTGAAAACAAAAAAGTTTTTCTCACAAAATCTAATTTTTCGACCGATCGTTCCTAAGACAGCTTTATGCTATGGTCATACGATCCAGCCGGTTCAGAAAATGTCATATTTGTACTAAATGACTTCGTGCAAAGTTTGGTCAAGATATCTTTCAAACTGGCGGAGGTGATATCATAGCAACTGACAGACGGACGGACATGGCTATATCAACTCGGCTAGTTATGCTGATCAAGAAGATTTTGCTTTCTAAATCCTCATTTACAACGCAATATTATTCAACTTTTTTTTACTTACATCAGAGAAGGTCAATCTATGGCCTGATTGTCCCTATGCAATTAATTATCCGACGGTCTTGGTATGCCAACAACAGTATAAAGCAGGAATGCAAACCACTGCAAAATAAGTACTGGATCGGTTTAGTGGTTCACACAGTTTCTGAACAGCCGGTTCGGTTCAATACGTTGTTTTTGGAGCTAACTGAACACCGGTTTCGGTTCGGTTCAGTGGCTCAGAAAGGCATATTTTGAAGTACTATGATTTCTGTCGTTATGTGAATTTTCGTACTTTGAAATTTGAATTCCTATAAACGATTTAAATATCTTTAAAATCCTTAGAAGAATGTCGAAACTTTATGATGTCGGATTTGCAGGATTGGCCTTAAGTTCCTAGACGAAATGCCCTTTGAAAACAGAGAATGTCGGTTAGAAAAGAATACGTATCTTGCATCTTACAACCCTCCTGGCTAAGATTGAATTAAGGTTAAGAAGTACTACAGAAAATTGAAAATATTGCTACTGGAGGACGACAAATCAATGATCAACTTTCAAGAAAAGGATGCAGATTGATGAAAGGTATATTAAGATTGCAGAAGATTTGCTGGATGACATGTTGTAAAATTTGTGTCAAGTCATCCTTAGAGTATATCGATCCTGCATCGCTAAGGATCAATTTGGTCATTCAGTAATCTCCCTTGTAGAGGGTCGAGCGAAATGTCGTAAAAAAATTATCTTCGGGAATCGATTCAAATTCCCAAGTTCATAATAAGTATCATTGTTTTCCACTTGGGACATAACAATATGGTATCTTTATATGAACGCACTCTTAAATTTTTTAAACAGACTGTCAATGTTAAGAGGTTAAAGTCAACATTTTCATCACGACAATGTTTACGAATAAGCAGCATTTGGAAATTATTAAAAATTACTACCGAAATTCTGAGTTGCTGACTAGTGAACTTTACCATGAAGAAAATGTTGACTTTAACTGACGTTTTAGTATTGACAGTTCATTAAATAAAAAAGTATAAGGGTGCGTTCATATAAAGATACCAAATTGTTATGTCCCTAATGGAAAACCCATTATGGTCCCTGGGTTCCTTAAATTTGAAGGCAAAAACTTTCGCTCTTCTGTTTGATTTTTGTGCACAGGACTGCCTAATATTGTCCATGTATAGTTGAAGCTGCCATACAGTTGCCGCGTATTGCAGCATCTAAACGAATGGTTCTTATGTGATTCTTATGTTGGTTATAATACCACTTGTTTTAACGGTCTTGACACACCACATCTGTTACAGTGATCTCCTTTTTTAATGTGCTGTCTAAAGCCCATTTTATTTTGAAACCAAACAAATCCAACGAACGGCGTGTTTTAATGTGACCATAGTAATTTTTTTCGATATATCGTTTCCAAAAATATCGATAATATCGGCACACAAAATATCTTATGGAAGAACCCTAATAGTCTCTGCATACTGAGTACATTTTAGAGGAACGCATGGAATTTGACGATGATATGAAATGGAAATTTACACTGGTAACATCTAACATCTGTCAGTTGACGCTATAAAAAATGTATTGAACTTAAAATAATACAAAAATACTTAAAGAAAAAATAAATTGGCATGGAATTTATTTAATATTAGCATATGGGGGTTGTTGAAAGACCGTCATGCTTGGTCTTCCTCACAAAGTAATACCCTTTGGGTGCTTGGAAACAACTTTCGCCAACTCTACTGTTCCTGTCTCTAACTTGAAAAATTTACCATCACTTGTTGGTTATTAAATCTTATGTGATTTGATATGTGGGCTTTGGTATTACCGGTACAAGCGCTGCTCGCAATTTTTTGAATCAAAGACAATTGGGTCCTTTGGTAAGGTGGGCAGATCTGCATCATGTCGGGATGATTTTTTCGCATGTCATCAACAAATTTCTCATGCCAGCTTCCACGCAGGGCAATTTTAAATGCCGACTTAATATTAAAAACAAAACCAAATTCTAAAGTGCATGACAAGTCTCACATTACTTTATTTTAGAAGGAGCGTGTGGGATAGAAACATTTTGCTTTAAGATTTTAGATGTTGCTCAGTGGAAATAATGTTTTTAACATTTTTGGACAAAAAAAATGATTAACCAACTTTTAACCGATTTTTTCTGAATAAAATATACATAGGTGGCTTTAATTAATTAAGAAGGTGGCTTTAAATAAATTTCGGGGAGTGTATTATATCTTCGTATGCCGTTTTTGTGCCTTTTTTTATTACTATGGTTCTTCCAACAATTCTTAACAGTTCTGGGTCCAAATCAGTACCTTTTCTATAGAGCTGTAAATTAAAGTTTTGGAATTGTAAGTTTTTCATAGATTAAAAATTTTATTTAGTTTACATATAAAAAAATTACTAATTCCCATAAAAAAAATTTTAATTTACAGCTGTGCTTTCCATGTCCAAACATATCCAGAAAAATTCAATTCTACTCAATCTTTATTTATATATATATTTATTTTTAAGTCATTATTTCACAAATTCAATAAAATATGTTTTGCGATTTCTAATTTCTTAAATACAAAATCTATTTGTCGTGTTTTTCTTTAATTGATTTCAGTTTTTCTTTTAGTCATAGATTTATTTTATTTGTAATATTATTTTTAAATAATTAGTAACATAATTTGGTTTACTGCCACTTAAATATTAATCAAATACACGCAGGTATACAAAAAAAAGAACATTTACAAATGAAAATTGTGTTTTTTCTTTTCTTTTCTTTTTAATAGGTAAGTAATCACTTTGTTTCCATTTCACTTTTGTGTAATTTTACAAATTAAACAAAAAAATAATAACATAAAGCGAGAGTGTTAAGTGTTGCAGATATCACGTATGTATGTATGTGTGTTCGTATGTATTTAAGGGAAAGGTGTGGTTGTTGTTGGCAAAACTTCGACATAAAAGGGCATTAGCAAGTGCACAATAAAAAAACATAAGAAGCAAAAAATCATGAACTTTAAATCAAGAAAAATTAAAAATAAAATTGAAATTCCATTTGGGTACAATACAAAAAAATTCACTTGCTGCCACTTGGGAAGGACCAGTTCTAAGAGAGTTTCAGGTAGGAAGGTGGCGAACATTTTTTGCGCAAGAATTTGATAATGTACAGTGGCAGACAGGAGACCAGTGTGATGAGTGAAACTTTCCAAAGGAAGTCGTACGACCAGATAAACTCCCAATCTGAAAAAGAGAACAAAGTGAACAAGTTGCAATATTTAACAAAGATTTCTGCTGCTTACCAAAATACTCATGCAGCACAGCCAGTGAGATGAGATAGAGGGCCAAGCTGAACAGCTCCGCTAGCACCATTAACCTATAGAAAAAGAAGAGGATTTTTAGAATGCGAAAAAAGGAACACCAATAACTCAACTTACCTATGCCAAGTGCGTACAGTCAGCGCTACCATGATCAGCTCTGTCATGATCAAAGCCGAAAAACTGATGGCTACAATGTGTATAAACTCATCGACAAACAATATCAACGCTCCATACATAATGACTCCACCTTGGTATATGCTAATCAACACCCAAATGAAGAACGTCTTATAGCTCAGACTTCGACCCTTGGATAGATCTTTGTATAGTTCTGGATACGTAACGGCCGTTTCGGAGGTTATGTCCTGATCCAGCACTAAAGAGAATACCGGAAACATGGTGTACAGGGTGGAATAGCCAACCATGAGAAAGCCCTGATACAAAGCCACCGAACTGAGGTAGAAAACAGCCGAGAATACAGCCTGTAGTGTGGTAATGATCAGACCACGATGGATAACAAACTGCGAGAGGGCGGCCGAGCGTTTATAGCTACGTCGCCCGTGGATCAACAGCAATTTGGCAATGTGCGAAAATTGAGGAATGCTAAAATCACCAGCCAGCGAGGCCTGACGACCCTCCCGCCCCTCGATACCAACACCAGCGTCTGCCTGTTGGATCATACTGACATCATTGCCTCCATCACCCACAGCACAGGTTCGCTTGCGCGTATGCTTCTGTATGAGAGCCACCACCTGAGCCTTCTGAGTGGGCGAGCAACGGCAACAGACGACAGCGGGAGAAGCGGTGGCCAATTCCAAGAACTCGGGTCGATAATACTGCAGGCAAACCTCCAAAGATTCACCGGATATAACCAAAGCGTGTCCCTGCTTGCGTCTAAACTGATTCAACTCCTGATGGGCGTCAGTGCGTGTCTTGACGGAGCGTAGGACATGCAATCCCTGATTGCGACCTATTAACTGTGATGATTTGGCTATGCAACAGGCTGTTTCCAGTTTATCACCCGTCAACATCCAGACACGTACACCCGCATTGCGTAGCAGTTCCAAGGTCGGACGCACATTCTCCTGCAAGCGGTCCTCGACGCCAGTTAGGCAAAGCAATTCCAATTCACGTTCCAGGGATTCGGTTACAGCTGCCACTTTGGCCACACGATCTGTGATACTCAAACGGGCTGCATTGTAACGCATCTCAAAGTCCGAATACTGTTCCTCGGTTAGAACCTTTTTGGCCACCACCAAAGTGCGAAGGCCTTCACGTGCCATATTTCCAGATTCCTCACTCAACCAATCGTTGTATTGAACTATGGTGGACATGACGACATCGGCTCCCTTGAGATAGAAGGTAATCTGGCCAGATTTGCTTTCTCTAACAATAATGCCCATACGTTTGCTTTCGCTGGTGAAGGGGAATAGCTGCAGGATCTGATAATGCAAGAGTATGTCGTCTGTGAAAGATACAAAAGATTGATTAATGACTCAATTCGAATATATCCTTGCAGTCACTACTTACTGTCCTCGCTGGGCGTCTTCACCTGTAGCGTCATGGTATTGAGATCTCGAGCTATTAATGTCAATCCCACCTGTTCGGTCCACTTGACCAAAGCTATCTCATCCGGTGAGGCCGCCTGATATTGATGTTCGGTGTCTGTACTGCCTGGAGCCTCAATGTTTATCACAGATTTGGTGGGTGAATTATTGCCGCCAGTCACCGTGGATGCGGTGGACACAGATCGATTATCCTCATCATCACTCACCGGAGTTACATTGTGACATAGGGCCAGGGCTCGTACCGCCTCCCATTCGCGCCAACCTTCAGGGCGACGCATACGATTGCCCGCAAACATTAAGGGTTTGCTGGTATTGGTTGATTCGCCCGCACTGCTTGAGCTAGACAGACTGCCCTGTTGCTGTTGCAGCAATGTGCCCGATAATTTCTGTATGATCTGACCAATGTGATGGAAAGTGTCCGCATCGTGAGAGACAATACCCAAATGGATTTTCTTAAAAACCATCTCGTTTTGCGTCAATGTTCCTGTCTTATCGGTCAGCACATAGGAGATTCGGCCTAATTCTTCGGGTATGGTTGTTGATCTCACCACCGTACCCTGGATATTGGAATCGTTTTGCATTTGCCAGGAATAGAAGGCTTTGCCCATATCGAGATTCACTCGCAAACTAATGGGTATAATGTACGAGAAGAGTAGGACAAAGCGAAACATGTAGCGATACCAGGGGCCTCCGAATCCTTTCAGCAGCATCATCACCAGCGAGAGACCCAAGACGGCGAAGAAAAGAACCTGCAATAAAGAACATTTGCAAAAGTTAAAATCAATTGAGAATTTAATCAGTCACGTCAAACAAATTCTATAAACTGTTGCAAACTAAAACCAAAGGTTGCTGCTGAAAGCAAAATCAACCATTCAAGACCTAAATATGTAAAGCGGTGGCGACAAAATGTAAACTGTTAGCCACTGGTGGGGGGGACTATAATATACTCTGTTCCTGTTAAGTCTGCCCTCACCGCTGCGACCAGTGCTGCCCATAATTGTTTGTTTTCCTTATAACTCGACAACCGTTCATCCGATATTTACCATTCCTTTGGCGATAAATGAACTTGATTCCAAATATGTTCAGAAGGTTCGAACCTTCTACAGTATGTCAAGAAAGTGTTTTTACACTGTAAAAAGACTCACATTTTTCACTTATTTTGCAAAAAAAGGTGCTTTCTCTAAATGGTAAAATTTTGTTTTTAATTTATTTTGATTCTTTATGGTTCTTAGAACTAGATTGCAAAAGAAAGAAACCAAATCCATCTAGATTTAGAATTAAAAAAAATTAAAAACGAAAAAAATTCTTTTTAAAAAGTGTCAAGAAAGTGTTTTTACACAATGTCTAAATTCATATATTCTTAGAACAGGAGCTCAAATGGTAAATAAAATATTGATTCTACACAAGTTTTCCATGCTGAGTCCGAATCTGCTTTTAAAAATTCCATATCTCTAATGGTTAAGCTGTAAATTTGGATTGAAAATGTAGAAAATGACAAATTATACGCTTTTTGGTATATTCGAATCTCGTAGAAAGCAGCATATTTGTGTAGTACTTGCCCATATCTACACAATATAATAAATACTTTAATCATTTCATTGGTTATAAGTTCATAATCGATGAGCAAAGTATGGTTGATTTGTATGCAAATTGTACTTTTTTGTATTTTACATACGCTTTACCATACAACTACACTATTTTGAAAGCGAAAAGCACCTCATATTTGTGGCCGATTAAACAAATTTCGATGGTTCGTTGTGTATTATAGGTGTGGTACTATATTATACAGAAAAAGTATTTTCAAAATAATCTGATTTCTAGGAGATTCGGAGCAACCAAAAAGGGGTAAAATTAGCCATTTCTACATTTTAATTAAAATTTTACGGCTGATCCATTAAAGATATGGATTTTCTTAAAGCAGATTCGGATTCAGCGTGGAAAACTTGTGTAGAATCAATATTTTATTTACCATTTGAGCTCCTGTTCTGAGAATATGTATATGAATTTAGACATTGTGTGAAAACACTTTTTAAGAAGAATTTTTTTCGTCTTTAATTTGTTTTAATGCTAAATCTAAATGAATTTGGTTACATTCTTTTGCAATCTAGTTCTAAGAACCATAAAGAATCAAAATAAACTATAAACAAAATTTTTTTATTTAGAGAAAACACACTACGGATAGACAGACAGGCGAACGGACAGACGGACATGGCTGTATCGTCTCGGCTGTTGATGCTGCTCAAGAATATATATACTTTATAGGGTCGGAAATGCTTCACTCTGGTACAGAGTATGAAAAGTCGGTCTCACGCTGGAAAAACACCCGCCAAATTCTACATGCTAAGAATGAAAAGTTTTTTTCTTTGAATAAACTTTACACCCGGTCACGCCTCTCTGCTGTTGGCGCCAGCTTTGTAGTAATTAGCCATGAAAAGCTTCTCAAGCTGCCGTTCGGATTCAGCGTTAAACTGTAGGTCCCTTTCTCTTGTGCGAAAATTAGAGATTGATTGAGAGATTGAGAGAAGCTCGGCTTTGGCCCTTTGGGGCTGTGTCAACGTGACAAGCCTTGGGGCTGTGTCAACTAGACAAGCCATTTTACTTTACTAAATTCTACATGCTATAAATTATTTTTCACCCGATGGACTAGGAACTCGGTTGTAAGTAACAGGACTTCAAACCGGTTTTGAACCGAACCGATATGAACTCGGAATTCCGGCATTCTTTAAAAATATAGCTGAACCTGTTCCAAACCCAATATTTCGTTTCGGTTCAGCAAAAGTAATCGACATGAAAAAATTGTGTATTTTTTAGGTCGAATGCGATTTGTGGAACACATGAGATTAAATACATTATTAAATAAATTTATCGTTCATTCTTTGATCCAAGGTGCGAACCAAAACCTTCGACTAAGAACCTTGAACTTCAAATTTTTTAGCCTTAACCATTGGTAAATTTTGGTTCGAGCATGCAAACCGGGATTCCGGAAATATTGGTTGGGTTTCCAGCCCTGGTAAGTATAGTATTAGAAATAAATTGTGATGTGATCTTACGTTTTTTGTAAAAAGCTCCCCAGGGTGTAAAAATTCACTGAAAATTTTTATTTAGGCAATCTTTTGTGAAAATAATTCTTCATTCTGGAAAATATACCTCTGAATGAAATTTGGCTTGTAATCTCTATTGGGCAAATAAGTAAGAGAACTGTTTTATAATTTTGGAAAGCCTACTAGAAAAGTAGACAACTAGACCAAGTATTATTTTTGGGCCGATCTATATGAAATTTTGTTTGTAAGCATTATGGGCGAAATTAATTAAAATGCTCATCTTGTTGAGTTCTAGAGTCTATGATTCATTGGTATTATAAAATCAATAGTTCGGGAAGATTTCTCTAAGTTCAAGCTCATCTTGTATTATTTTTTTCCTGGAACTTAGTTTCTTACATGTCAAAGGTATTATATTTTAAAATTATCTCGAATATTGTAATCCTTACATGAAATGATGAAATTTCGCTATGCCAACAGAGTCTCAAGAAGTGGATCAGGAATTTAGCCATGTCCACTCAAAGGCCAAGACTTTGATTGCAAAAAAGAAATTCGTTTTTTAAAACCGTCGCAGTTTATCAGAATGGCCCAATTATTTGAATAGAACCTCCAATAACTTTATTATCCCTATCTTTATAAATGATATTACATATTAACAATTTTATCATTATTTATATAAAGCGACTCGGCTTTAGCTGTTCTAATTATGCTGCACTGTCATCCCCCCATCGTTGGCCACATTATCACATAATATTTTATCTGTCACAAAAAGCCTTAAGGCACTTGGGGCTTGTGTGCTTAATGAAAGACGATTTGCTGTTGCTACTTAGCATATCCACAAGAAGCAAGCTCATTCGAATATTGTTCATTTCAAAAAGAAACTCTTTGGTTAGAATCACAACACATAAGGCAAAAGGTATGTAATGAAATTAATTGGCGACTGGACGTCATAACGATGCACATATAAATTACGAACTTATTGAAACGTTCTTATTAGAAACTAAACATTGAATTGTAAGCCTGCATACAACTGAATGGCTGCTGTTTGGCCACGGAAAGCGAATCTCTCTCACTAACACTTTGCTTAGCTACTGAGTGGTTGAGCGGCGATGGCAAAACTGGATTTGACAGCAAAGCCTCCTAATGATACGACCAGGAGATCTTTGAGAGACTGCTTTTTTCACCAATATTAAGCATAAAGCATTTTGGGCCGATTTTGCTTTAGTTTCTTTCCATTTTTTACCATAACACTGCCTCTTTCACTAATTTCTTCAGTATTTTTTTAAGTCTTTCGGTCTTCCATCTCTTTCTTGCCTTGCTCAACTTCTTTCTTTTCTATTACCTAACCTTTAAAATAAAATTCTTTCCCTTTCATTAGATCGCTCACCTTAGTCAATCCATTGATCTCCATGTCCAAAAGTCCCACCTTAGACCGTGGCTGAGAGTTATTCATTACGCTACGCGTCTCGCAGCCGGTATAGATAACAATTCCCGTAGCTGTGCCAGCGGCTACAACTGTATTAGCCCAGAGGGTATTCTCCACACTCAATCCCGTATCCTCACTGCCATCCGTCATGCAGAATGTTGCTATAAAGCTATGTATATCATTTTGCGGCTTCTCCACATAGAAGCTGGCATCGATGCTATGCAACTCAGCATCTCGACTAAGCTTCTGCGTGTACGGCACTGCTAGACGTGGTTTCCAGTCGGTCTCACCGTCCAACTGATCGGTTCGCACAAAGACAGAACCGCTTCGATCGCTGGTACGCAACAATATCAAATCTGACGGCACACGTTCATTCTTCTCCACAATGATAATATCACCCACTTTTAGCTTCGAGCTGGGCACCATCTCATAGCCGTTACCATTGGTGGCCGACAAACGTTTGTACTTCTGTGAGTTGACCTCATGATCCCGCTGATGACGGCGCAAATCATCAACAGCCTCCCGACATATGGTGACCATTAGCACAAAACCCAAGGGTCCCCAATAGGTGTAGGGATAACCAATTCGAATGTCCGGCAAGAACTGCGACAAAGCCATCAGCAGGAAATACAAATTGAGAAAGAAGCGAAACTGTTCAAACAGAACAAGCGGCAGGAAGGTGATGAAGTTATATTTCTGATTCCTAATCTCATTCGGCGGGAACTTCTCCGTGTTGACCCGCCCGAGATGGACAGTGCGAGCACGCAGCTCGCGTGGTCGAAACCATTTGCGCCAACAGCTGAAAAGGGAAAATAAAAAGAATCATAAGTAAGGGCAGACATAAGGAGAGGGAAACGTATATACTTTGTCTTCAACTGTTGTCTGTGTTTCAATAAAATGTCAACCAACGAACGCGAGGCTTGCATTCAAAAAACTGGTAGCTTGTGTCATTTATAAATCAAAGAATTTTCACATATAATTTTGGTAGAAATTTGTGAAAAAAATATTCTATATAAAAATGAAAAACTGTCAATTTTATATTCACACTTGAACCCATCTGAGAGCAATATGATTTTGGAAATCTTTTACAGACGACATACATGTATATGTTTTAAAACAATTTATTACGAATAATATTAAAGTGAATTTTTGGTTTTAGTTACTTTTCCGCTGAAATGGCTAAAATTTGGTACAAAGATAGTTCTTAAAATAATAAAAAAAAAACGCGAAATTTTCAAAAATATCATTTATGAAAGCGCTTGATGTTTAGATTATAATGCAGACGTTGGTAAATGGAAGGCGAATATTAAATGGTGCAAAAAATTGCGAAATTTTAACATTTTTCATACGATTGGTAATTGTCTACTGTATGTCTAACTATTTTTCCTCGATGGACAGCGAATTATAATGAATTTACGTGAAGATATTAATTGGCGGTCATCTATATAGTAGAAATTTTTGAGCGTCTTCTAGAGTTTAACAGCAATAGCATTTCGAGGTTCATAAAAGAGAACAATAGTAAAATAAAACTTGATGTATTTGGTGTAATTGACGTGGATGAGGCTTTTTGATTTGAAATTATGGTGTACTTGAGAGCGGTCACTCTCACGACTTTGAAGCCACGAGCATTTTACAACAAGAGCGACATAACAACAAGCGCTTTACTCTTGAGATGCTTCAAATCATAAACATACCAACAAACATTAGGCTTAACTTCAAAATGGACACAGAGAACTGTGCACACATATATAGACATTTACTTGACCAACACAAACACTAGAATAAGTTATTTTCACATCAAACTCCGTGGCGAGCAGTTGCATTTGTCCCGTATCAATGTATGTATAGGTTTTTAATTTTGTTAGAATGATTCAATGGAAAAGACTTGTAAAATATTTGATTAATTGTTGTTTTTTAGCCCCCTGAAAACGGACCCCGATGTGGGCTCGAAATATATTGGGAAAATATAAAAAAAGGCCTTTTTATTTTCGGATCAGACGGATTACCTCAAGCCAGCCAAACCAATCCTTTGAATCACTGAAGATCAGGTCGCTTAAACTAACACATTGAAGCCAAAATGTTAGAATTGGCCCTTCACATCCTGCAATTTTTCAAATTTATTTATTTGTGAGGATTGTTGATGAAACTCTAAATCGCTTTTGAGAGAAGGCAATTGTAAAGTAGGTTTTGCCTCTTCCCTTAGTGTTTTCACGTCGTTTACCTGCTATTACTTTCTTCATATAATGAGGAAAGCAGCTCAAATTATTCAGCTTTCAAAGGTATTTTGAAGGTTGTTCTATTTATTTGAATCAATTAGTGTGCCATCTGAAAATGCTTATTCAAAGGAAATTTTTCTGGAAATTAGCTTGTAATAAAGATTAAATAAGTGTTAAGAAAAACAATTGTTTTGTTTGTTTTTTCCGATATATTTCGTTTGCTCTTTGGCAGCCGTCTTCAGGGCAAAAATTTTACACTTCTGCACTCTGTGGCGTGGAGTCTTCAACTTCAATTGTTTTTCTTAACACTTGACTTCGTCAACACAAAATTGAATTTCATATTTAAATATTTATTTTAAATTTAAAAATCAAAATGGTTGTTAGCCTTCTCAAGGTCGAGGATTGGTAATAATTCAATAACTAACAGAACCTATCGAGCTACTTCTGTATAGAAATTTATCTGCATGTTTTACGGAAACAGGCATGGGCTGAGTGGATAGGCTTGACGCATGATTCATTGAATCATAGGCTTGACGTACATAAATCACATACTTAACGAGAGCGTAAGTTAAAGTCGGTCCTGCCCGAGATTAATATACCCGTTACTCAGGGAAATTAATGTTCTATAGCCTTCCCTTATGTTTGTTAACAGAGCGTTAACATTAATTAGAACATTTCAACATTATGTAAGCAAATAGCGCTTGCGACGCCAAAAAGTATGCAATGTTTTTATAACTTTTATAACTCTGACATTTTCCGATCCGATCTCTATGAAACTTCTAGAATATGAGCTTGATATCTTCAAAACTGTAGGAGTTGTTCAACATTTTCTATAGAGGGGGGGGGAGGGGGCGTGGCTTAAATTTGAAATAAACTTGATCTGCGTAGCGACAATAGGAGTCTACATACAAAATTTGGTGGCTCTAGCTCTTCTAGTCTCCGAGATCTAGGAGTTCATACTGACAGACGGTCAGACGGACATGGCTATATCTACTAGGCTGTTGATGCTGATCAAGAATATATATACTTTATGGGGTCGGAGATGCTTCCTTCTGCCTGTTACATTTGCACGACTTCAGTTACATTTGCACGACTTCAGTATACCCTTTTTACTCTACGAGTAACGGGTATAAAACTGTCACCAGATATGCAAATTTCACATTCATTCCTATATCTTTGACTCTGAGGATGATTTGAAAGAACTAGCTTTGAAAAAAAAAATATTTGAATATTAGTTATAATGGAGGATTTTATCATAATGAAAAAGTCTTTGCTAAAGTTACTTGGTACTACACATTCGATAATCGAAAACAAAATAGTAATTATTTAAGGCCATCTCTGGTCTGATTTTTTTTTAAATTTCTTTTAGCTTAGATATTCATAAATATTATCCCAAAGGGATACTTTCGGAGATGTAGCCGTTTGAATGACCCAAGGTGACCCAAATTTCCTAGCAACTGCAAACTTTTAACTCATTTTTCTCGAAACCACGTTTTTCGAAATGGTTCACACCTTTTCTCAAGTTCTACTGGACCGATTTTTATGATGTAGGGCTTAATGGGAGCAGAATTCACTGGACTGCAAAAAAAAAATTGTAAAAAATCGACTTCTCATTTTTAATTGGCCGCAGCTTTTACAAATTTAATTTTTATACTTTGGAAGGCAAGAACTTCTTTGGAAGGCAGGAACTCTCCTGTGTTTATGGGGGCGTATGTAGTGAGGTAAAGTTGCTGACCGGTTTAACATGGAAAACCCAGCGCGATCCTGGCTTACTGCGTCCCAAGTCGACTCACACCTCCCCGTGGTAACCCCTGGTAACAGAGCAATGCATCCGCAAAGCTGCTGGCTAACGTGAGCGGCGATCCTCTTCTTGGGACAAACAGGGGGCGTCGCATCGGGCTTGGCACCCGGCAGGCGTCTATTTCCTTCCGCCAATGAAAACTAATACAATGCCTCGGAAAGTACAGAAGATTTTCAGATTAAACAAAATACATTTCAAGGGACAATTTATTAAGAATATATTACAACCTGAGTGCTTTTTAGCTGTCTCAAGGTAGGGGAGTGATTATAATTGAATAATTTTTCATGGCAATCGTTATACTTCTAAGCATCGCCCAGACAGATGGAACAAGGCCAAGTAATTTCTTCGTATACATATAAAGGGGTTTTCCCCCTTTTTATAAATACCAAGGTATTTGATTTTTGTTTGTTTTAACACACCCCATATTCAAGATATTAAAACAATTTGGGCTTAAGAATGGGCTTAAGATGGGCTCGAAAACCACTTCTGTTTTTGTCACGTTCGAATCGATTCTTTTTATGACAATATTTTTGAAACAGGATTTCACTAGCTTTTCACAGCTTAAAATAACAGAGCCTTTTCTTTACCCAAGGCGAGGTTTGTGCGATTTTTCGTGGTAAAGAAATGTTTTTATTTCAAGGCTGAAAACCAGTCTTAAGCCGAACCCCAAAGAACCGGTTCGGGTCATGTTTTTGGGTCACTTGAACCGAACCATAAACCGAAACTCTTAAATATTAAACCTCCCGAACTAAAACCCGAACAGGGCCTTCTGTATAAAATTAAAAGTTCGGTTCAAACAATCATTTAGGAAAATTTCTTAACAGCTTCTTTATCTTTCTAATTGTCAAGACGATGCGAAAAATTATTTTATTGTACAGATCGCTTGAATTCATAATTAAAGATTCGTTTTTGAAATCCAATCCAGCTTATTGCGGTTTCGAGAATAAAATGAGAGTCTCGTATAATTATGTTCGAAGAAAGTGAGGTACGTACCGAAATATAAGGACCAAACACTTTTAAAGAAGTCGTATTAATGATAACAATAAGGAATGTGGTCCTTGCGACATTTGATTGACGATTTTCATAGCTTGATAAACTGGTCGCGCTCCTTTATCGAATCGATAAATAATCTTGATATCAAAATATGTCCAGAACCTTCGGACCTTCTAACTGTAAAACTGACGGAGATAAGGCGTTTTTCCAAAATTGCGGGGGCGGGAGGGGGCGTGGCAACAATGGAAAATAAACTTGATCTGCCTACAAGTATAAGAAGTCTTTGTCCAATAAATGTCAAACCTCTACCTCTTACCATCTCTGAGATCTGTACTTTCATACGGACAGACTGACGGGCAAGGCTATATAGACTCGGCTGTTGATGCTGATCAAGAATACATATACTTTATAGGGTCGGAGATGCTTCTTTCTGGCTGTTACATACTTTTGCACAAACTTAACATACTTTGTGTACCCCTGGTACATTTTGATGTGTCTGGTAAAAAATAGAAGCCCACTCCATCATACTGAAAGATCAAGCAAAATAGTCTTGTGCTTCCGAACTAATTGAAACGAGATTTAAGAATAGACGGACACTAAGCCTTGTAATTTTATTTAGAATTGGAATTGTTCGAATCATTGGAATTTGAAATATTTTTTTTTCTCCCAGTAAGATGCAGGGCATAAAAATGTAAAATCGCATTCCTACAAAAAGTTCCAGAAGTTTGGAATTCAAACACACTTCTCAATATACTATATACTGGATAGATAATATCGCGCGATTTTTACCGAACTAGGGGCGTATAAAAGACAATTACCACACACTTTTAATCAAAGACAGGGTATAAAATAATCGATAACTATTTAATAAGTTCCATCACATACTCTTAAAGAGATGCAGGGTATTGTTTGTTTACAAACAATTTATATTCCCATCACATTTTCCTTTCAGTCTGCCCAAATGGAAATGCGACCTTGGAAAAATAATCAATAATAAAAAGTCAAAAACAACAACAAGCTAAAGTAACTGTTAATGTGTGTAGGTATGTGTGTGTGTAAAGAAATTTATGTGTGGGAGTGAGAAAGAAAATTACGAGCCTCCGTTTAATTAGAGCCCGAGTTAGAAAACAAGAAGATTATTGACTGTACATATTCCGTTTCTTTATACATTTGATATGTATGTGTGATTGGGGAAATACTGATAAAGCTTTGCTTGGATTGGCTGATGATTCACCTGAATAGATACCAACGATTTTGCTGGCGATTTAATAACGGTATGTTCTCTCGTGTCATAGGCGTTGTTGCCGCAGAGTTTTGCGAACTGGCATCATCCATTTTATATTGTTTCTTTAGTTTTTCGTTCTTTTGTTCTAATTGCAGCAGAGCAGCTGCTGGTTGTCGTTGTCTCTGGTTGAATTATTGTTGTTGCTTCACTTTCACATTCTTATATACGTGGCTCATGGCACACGCTGCACTTGCACAGTCATTGAAGTTATATAGTTTTGTTAATTAATCCACTTTATTATGAATATAAATGGCCAATTCTTGCTTTAGAGAGAGTTTGACTATTTTCGAGATTAGTGAGACCGCATTAAAATAATATTTTCTGCGTCGTCACACGTAAGCGTCAATGTAACGTTAAACGTAAACGTAAACCTTGATATCGATAACAATTGTGGGAAATATGACGATAAATTTAAACGAGCTGCCAGACCTTTCCGAGTATGGCGCGCTTCTTGAACTTCCCCCAAGTCAAGTTATGGTAATTTTTTGTTGGGCTATTGTGCTGAATGCGCAACTTAGCACCAAGACGTTAATAAAAACAAGCTTCTTTTCTGTTTAGACCAGCAGAATGTAAACAACTGAGACGCGACTTTTTACTTTGACTCGCTTGCTCGCTCTCGCTCTCTATCTCCCTCTCTCTTTCCGTGTAAACTTGTTCTACAAAAGATAATGAGCGCGCCTCAAAAGTTTGTCAATATATTAAAAAAAATGATCTCATAAGAAAAAGTTGCCAAAAATAATGTCCAAGAGGGAAAGTTCAATGGACTTAGCAACAAGAATTTCTATTGTCAAAGTGAGCAATGTCCAAAACAAAAGACCAGAAATCTTTTTACAACTTCTAAAGTTTTTGTTTACAATTAGCTCACCTGGTAGGAGGATGACTCATACATCTTAAACGCGTCCACGCCCATATGAATGCACTTCAAAAGGCCAATGCCGACACATGTTGATTTTTTTTTTACAATTAAATTGCTTAGTCAAGCACTTAAATTCATTTTTGCCATTTTCCATAACAGTTTTGAATAATTCGCAGAAAATTACAACTTGGGCATGGACAATGCATTTTTTATTGCATTTGAAACTGATGATGCAGTGATTCGTAGATACGAGTATAATCAGATTACGTTTATGACCACAGTAGATAGCATTGTTAGGGTTAATACACATTTCTGTCTTTGTTAAATAGACTGTATTCTACAGCTGTATTTGCCAAACCGAACGAGCGGAACTGCACGTTGTTTTTTTTAAAGCCCTCCCATCAACTTTTAAGCTTTATCAAAGAAATTTGCTTTAACAATATTTGAGCGACTTTCGATATTTATTTTTAATGTAATAAATTATCACTTTTTAACGTTTAGTCATTTAATATTTGACCAAGAATTAGGTCGTGATGCAGTGGTGTGGTGTTCTTCTGTACATCCCCTTTAGTACTGCCGACCAACGCTGTATCAACGTTCCGTCGACGATTTTGTGAATGTCGTCTACCCACCCTTATACCCCTTACAATGTGTTCGACTGACGTATTTTGCAAGGCGATGTCCGCTCAATACGTTAACGGCTCTCCAGGCACGCTAGGTCGACGAAATGCCATGCAAGCGACGCTCGATAGGCGAAATGCCATGCTGAAAAGCGACATAAGCCCCAATCGTTGTCGTCACGACGCATCACCGAAGAAAGAGCAACGCTGGGTTGACGCAAGTACTGTGACTGACCCCAGCCGTACTAGAGGTTTTCCACAAGTTTGTTTCGTCGTGTGGTCTTTAAAAATTTCGCTTTGAAATCGAATATTTAGTTTGCAATCTCGAAAACCATTGGCTGCATACCTAAGATCGCTAATTCTTAATAGTTTCGTGAAACGGGAGGAGGATTGGGGGGATTCAACAGTCTCCCCCCACCCATTGAGCTTGAAAATCAGAGTTCCAGGGGATAACGTAGATAAACAGAGCAAAAATAAAATAAATTTACTTCCTTTCTTAAAAAAAATAACGACAAATTTTAAAGACTCAAATTAAAACAAGGAAGAAAGTCGGTCAAGCCCGACTATATAGTAATCTGTACCAACGAACGTAAATTTTGATGCTGCAGTGGCAGCGGTAAACAGCGCTGCTAATGCGCTGCCGCAGCATACACTCTTTTGATCATATCTCGAGCACCGTTGATCCGATCTTTATGATACCTTTGGGAAATCGATAAATAATTTTAATTAGAATATATGTCCAGAAGGTTCTATCTATTAAACTGTGGGAGATATGACGTTTTCTCAAATTGCGGGGGCGGGAGGGGGCGTGGCCAAAATTGAAAATAAACTTGATCTGCCTGCAGATAGAAGAAGCATATGTCCCATACATGTCAAACCTCTATGTCTTACCATATCTGAGATCTGTGCGTTCATACGGACAGACAGACGGACATGGCTATATCGACTCGGCTGTTGAAGCTGGTCAAGAATAAATATACTTTATGGGGTCGGAGATGCTTCCTTCTGGCTGTTACATACTTTTGCACAAATTTATTATACTCTATGTACCTTTGGTACAGAGTATAAAAATAGGGTAAAGTTAGCTTCGGCTTGTCCGAAGTTTTGTATACCCTTGCAGCCTCCATTGAAACAAAAAAGTTTTTCTAACTAAGACTACTTTTCGGACCTTACTTTTCTAAGGGAGCTATATATGGTTCTGCAATATGCAGCTATTTTCTTTGGTGGCTGTTGTTGAGTTGAGAGCGTAAAAATCTAATAATATAATGCGCTTGCTTGTGTGAGTAAACTAGAGGCAGGCAAGAAATACATTCACATTTTTGCATTGGTGTGTGTGAGAGCAGCGCAAAAATTTCTCTCTTTTCCAGTAGCAACGACTGCGTCGCGAACACGTAACGCAGCGGAGCTGTAACAGTTTATACCGTGTGTGTGGAAGCAGCGCTGCTTTGAGATTTTTCGTATGCACGCCAGATAGGAAGCTGCCGGCCCCTGGAGTAAACACAACGAACAAGCAAGAGCGTATTTGGGCGTACCTGTGCTGTAGAAAACGAATACATGTAGGCAGATTAACATTGGTTCAGAATAAGTGTGCACACATACAGTCGTCGGTTGTCGCTGTATGCGTACAAAAGAGTGGCAGGCTCTTGAGCGCTCTCTCTCTGGCTGGCTTTTGGACAAAAAATCGTGTGGCGTTACTCATCTTAGAGATTGCATTGGCTTTGGCTATACTAAGGTCCATATCAAAATTATAAGACACCTTATATTTTGATTATAATTTTCAAGATATAAAAAGTCGCTCACTCATATTAAAACGATGTAGACAAACGATTCAACTCAAATATATTTATTGTTCCAACTGTTATAGTGTTTTTTTTTTAGCAAAATAAAAAATAAGTGGCATTTTCAACTTTATCAAAATGATAAGACACTAATAGTTTTAACACTTAAAGTCTATAGGAATGAAACTAATTCAAGCCACTAATTTAGGCAATAATTGTCGATCCCCTACATCTTCCAACATCAAAAATTCTTTTTTATACCCTGTTCCCATTGAAAATGGGAAAAGGGGGATCATGAAGTTGTGCAAAAGTATGTAACAGGTAGAAGGAAGCATTTGCGACCCTATAAAGTATATATATTCTTGATCAGCATCAACAGCCGAGTCGATTTAGCCCTGATTTTTGAATGTAGGTAGGTGTATACCCGATTCAATACGAGTTTGTTTCAGATTTGGAAAATTCCTCCCCCTTCCCCTTTTAAGCGCAAAAAACTGTCACAGCCACAATTTTTAAGTTAAACCTTCCAAACTTTATATATATCAAGTAAGGCGCAATATCTATCTATTCTGAAAAGATCAATAAGATCGGACAATAAACACTGAAGTTATATACGAATCAATTTTGCTTATGGGAGAGAGGGGGGTCTTGCATTGTAAGTTATCACGCGCGGCCGCATGCCATGCGTTTGTGCGGATGTTTGTGTGTAAGTGTCTGTGTGTGTAAGTGTGAGTGTGTGTATATGTGTATGAACACAAAAGAAGTCAAGGGAACAGGGTATTTTGTAGTCGGGGCACTCGACTACAGCTCCCTTACTTGTTTTCATTGAATCTATCAGATTTTTAATAACTGAGGTTCAGGGAGGTTCCATTCTCTTAAAATCGCCTTTTAAAGGTTGCTAACACTGTCGTAGCTTGTGTTTTCCTTGTAGACACGTCTTGTGAGGATTCCCCAAATATTTTCAATTGGATTTAAGTCTGGTGAGCATGCTGGCCATTTCAATAATTCTTCCGAACACTCTTGTAAAAAAGCTTTTGTGACCCGACTAGTGTGAATTCGGACATTGTCTTGCATGAAAATATAGGGAGCTTCCCGGTTTTCATTTAAATAGGGGAGCAAACTATTTTCTAGGACTCGAATGTAGTCTGCACTATTCATTCTGGAGCTCGTAAATTGCAAGTCCAGCTTTCCAAACTTATTGAATGCTCCCCATACCATTGCAGGCTCAAGGTCGAGGTTTGATCACAGTTCAATTATCAACCAAAAAATTCAACAGAGAATACATATGAACATGAACAGTACCTGTGGCTGTGTAGACGGCCGTTTCGGCTGCCAGCATGGCAAAGCCTTCGTCAGTACACTTTCAGTTGCTGTCACACCAACAAGCCATTTACAAATTCTATTTATATTACCCAGTCGGCAAATAACCGAATAACCGAAGAATAAACTGTACTGACGAAGCTTTGAAATGACGGCAGCCGCCCGTCTACAAGCCACTACTGTCGTTCATATTCCGTGGTTTTCTGGTTGATTATTGAACTATAATCAAACCTCGACCTTAAGCGTGCTAACATTCACTTTGACTATTTTGGAAAAAATTAGGACCTTGAGACGGCTAAAAAACTATATTTACTTGAGTTAGATAGGATTTAACTATATTTTTTCAGTGAGAGAGCGCATGTAAATTGCTGCGAACGGATGACTAAAAAAACCTTGACTTTTTTCACATAAATCACTTTTTCTTGAGTTGGGTGTCATTCGGTGTCGGCTAATGATATGTTCCCTAAAGAGGACACTTTAGACTGTAAAATGAAGGATCAATTCTTTGAAGACTTTTGAGGACCTTTATACTAAGTTAACCTAACTTAAAAAAGAGATACACAATACCACAAAGGAGACTATTCGATCATACAGCTGTTTCATGAGGGACCAACTTAAATCATCAGTGCTCAATGTCTGACAGTGAGCTCAAAACCGATGCCTCTTCATGAAAATTCCGAATGCCTCCGTATTTATATCGTATGGAAAAACCTCCTTGCAGTGTTTCCGTTGTTCGTACAAATGCATTTCTTCCTTCTTAGCTTCTGATGAATACATCTTTTATTTTGTTCAACAACATCCAAGTCAGCATCAAGTGGAGGCTTGATAAGCCATATTCTAATAGGTTTCCATTTATAGATAAGCTCTTTACCAAATTTAGATTGTACATATTTTTGGGAGTTGCGTTACAGATTCCGCATGATTGCAAAGAGGATTCCGATGTGACACTGAACTTTTTGCCATCAATCATATGAAATTGGTGATCAAATCTAAAGGTACTCACTAATGTTGGTACCATATTTAATATTTGGCTCTTAATGTTTTCAATTTCTCTGCCTCAATTCTCAATTCTCTCTTCAGTCAAGTTTGCCTTTTTTTTCTCGCAAAGTATCTTGATTGGTCGACAATATCGAGTAGAAGAAGGTCGCCTATTTTTCCAAAAAAAACTGCCGGTCATTTCTGCACTAGCAAAAGTACCATACAGACTGAAAATAAATATTGGTCTATCATGTCTCTATCGAAGTCATCAAATTTCGCAGCTTTTTGCCAAGTTATCCAGTTTTTCATCTTGATTGGGATCGCTTTTTGTGTCATACTAAAAAGTGTCCGTTTTGCTACTGACATTGTGCCTAAAAAGTTCCATAATTTGTAGGGTAGCAGGTACTAGCAGTTCATACTGGACATTTTGGACGCACAATGATTCACACTTCCAGATAAAATAAGAGTTATACTGAATCCGAGTGAATCTGGTAAGTTCTACTCCACGAAAGATAGATGTGCGCTTGTTGTTAATACACTTAATTACCACTACGTTTTATAAGCAACACATTTATAGACCAGTCTTGAACACTGATTTTCTGTATAAAACATACCTTAAAGTTTTTTAAAAACCAAACTTTTAATAAAAATAAAAAAGAATAAAAAATAAAAAAGATTGTAAATTTCCCAGGTAATCGAAATCAAGGCGCACAACAAAGAAACAATTTAGTAAAGCGCTTGCCGTAACATATGTTGTGTTTGACAGCTCACAGCTGATGATCAGCTGATCGGAGAGCTGATAAAAACCGCCAAAAATTCTAATCAAAGTATTTGTTTTCGATTTGTGAAATGGATTGTTTATAGTAAAGAAAACACGCCAATTTTTCATTTCTTTGATAATAATATATGACGGATTCGAAGACATTCCGCTGATTAGACTTTACTGACTCTTATAATTCGCACAATATACGGAGTGCAGTGAGTCTCTGCGTGTGTTTTCTCTCAATAATTATCGTCAAGGCATTCCCATTGACATCCGATCACACACCAGAGACACACACGATGTCAGCCTACTCTGACATCTCACTCTAATATTGAGAACTCTAGCTAGCACATCACTAGCAGTTCAAATTAAGTATGCGGCGCAATATGACCTATCTCATCTCCGACATATACAAATTTAATATTTCATTTGATTAAATCCCAAAAAAAAAGGGTTTCAACCAGGAACTGTAATCATTAAAAGTTTTATAATAAAAATGATAAAATAATGATTAATTTTAATTTTTATGGATTTACTCACAAAATAATGATTAATTTTGAGTTATACTTTACAACTCAACCGATAATCATTATTTTCGAGCAAAAAAATAAAACTCATGATATAATGATTATTCTTTAAGTTTTATTTTTTGCTCAAAAATAAAACTCAAATTGTAATTGCGCCCCTACTTAGGGAGTAATCTAAATTTTTTTTGTATATTCCTAATCAGTAACCCAAGACCAACCGTTAAAGTCTATTTTTGAATTAAAAAAAAAATCTTTAAAAAAATATTTCCTAAAGAAAATAATTAATTTTTTTATTTTTATTCAATAATAATTTTATTTATTTCATATTCAATTTTACAAAAAGTAGCTTCTGCAATGACTCCGAAGAGAGGTTTCACCTCAAATCTGAAAGCACCAATCTTTGTTTTCCCAATATTGCATAATATTCGAATTTACATCGATTGGTTTTGGGCTATAATTATCAATTTCCAGATAAGCTTTTTGCAATTTCTTATCAATAATTTCATCTTCTTCTTCGTCCCCTGAACTACCTCAATAGAATTGAAAAATTCATTTAAAAGAGAACAGGTACTTCATTCCTTGAAGAGTTCTGTATTCTCAGCCTGAGAAGATGTAGATGCCTGCGATCAATCTAAATATTGTTAAGTTGAGTTCTAGCGAGCATAAGTGTTAAGGGAGTATGCAGCAGTACTCTTCTTATCCTTAGATCCAAGTAGATGCTGCAGACGTCCACATGATTTTCCATTAACCCTTTCTCTCTGTTTTGGATGCACTGGTGTAATATTGGGCTGTGGAAATATTTGGTTGCGCTTAATGAAAGTTTCAGCTCCAACCACAGCTTGTAATAATCACCCATGTACAATTGGGTGCTATGCAATTTCAGCGTTACGGAGTATACTGGTTCCAATGTGCTCACGAGTGTTTTTATTTCATCCCATTCACATAAAGTCATCTTGATTGGACTTTTATCGTGCTCGTCACAAAAGTCTTCAAACTTCAATAATGTATTTAGCACTGTAAATGTTGAGGTCCAGCGACTAGCAACATTCAACTCTGTTCTTGGCAATGACTTAGTCATACAAAGGTCTTTTGTAATTCAAAATAAATTATTTGAAATATAAAAAATGTCTTTAAAAACGCAGGAGTTCTCAACATCTTTACAATTTTCCGTTGCTTCTCAATAAAGTAAAGGGAATCCATTTATAAAAATCTTTTACAGCAAGCTGCAAGGTATGTACTGCACATTTTATGGAGGATATTGAAAATATCTTAACATCCTTGAACAGTGCTTCATCATCTAAATTCTACTCTGCGTTATCAGACCCTTCAGTTGCGTCTACTGATTCCGAGCAATCACTTAGTAGCTCTACTGCCTTAAGCATGCTACGCCCATTGTCGGTTGTGATTGCGTAAATTTCTTCTTTTTTTATGTGTCCGTTTTTAGGCATAACATTCTGTCAGTTAATGAAGCCACGACTTGCTATTTCCTAGAGCGTACTTTTCCGCTAGCACCATCCATCCAGCTAGACGTGATCATTTTTAATTCCAAAATAGATTATATTGGTTGGTCTTGGGTTACAGACTGGGAATATATAATTTTTTTCCCTTACTCCCTAAGAAAAAGGCGCAGTTTCAATTTGAGTTTTATTTTTGAGCAAAAAATAAAACAAAGAATAATCATTACTTCATGAGTTTTATTTTTTGCTCAAAAATAATGATTATTGGTTGAGTTGTAAAGTAAAACTCAAAATTAATTATTATTTTGTGAGTAAAACAATAAATTCTGAAAAATACTTAATCATGGTGAAAATGGATAAAGGATCCTTAAAGAAGAATTTTGGTATATCTCTCGCTGTCTTAAAGCTGCTACAAGTGAATGATTTTTTTGATTTAAAAAAAAAAACAAATAATCATTATTTGCAGTCCCTGGTTTCAACGTTTCTCGGAAACTACCCACTGATTTTTTCGGATTCAGCGGACACCACAGAAGGTGCAATTTGTTAAGTTAATTCCAAAAATCGAATTTCACTTTCAATCCCCATTGTAATATGAAATCGAAACGCCGTTTAGAGACTTTCATATGGATCTTATACACCTACCCAAACCAATTGAAATTGTGCATATTAAATATGGTAATTGCTGTCGGCAACTGGCGACAATTTTTTGTTTTGCTTACTTTTCACCCCTTCGCATGCAAATCGGCCGTCAATGGCAACGCCTAATGTTATTATTATATTTCTAGGTTCCCCGTTATTCTTTTTGTTGTTGTTATTGTTCTCCACGGATTGGAGAACAATACAGAAAAACGTTTCAGGCGGTATTGCTTCCCACCACCCACTGTTAAATGTGGGTTAATAAGCGCACAGGCAAATGGCAAAAACCAAGTCAAGTCGCCGACTATTTATAGTCTCAGTTTTGGGTTCTGGTTCGTAAAACAAGCCGCTTCAGTTCGCACTTATCTTTGGCACTCTTATTGGTATTTGTTTGCACAGAAATTGAGTTTTGTTGACACATAAATTGAAATTAGTTGGAGTAGGTAACCACCAGCCACCTCCATTTACCAGCAGCTGCTGGTGGTGCATAAATTATACAAATCATTCAGTCACTCCTCACTCTTCGGCTGATTGAAATTAATTCCGACATGGAGAGAAAATTCTGTCAAGTCTGACACTTTTTGCGGTGCTTATGTGTAAGAGCAATTTAACCATTACTCTACCCATTAGCCAGGTATTCCATTGTTTCTTTGGTGAAATTTCTCTGCTTTTCTTCTAGTGTAAATAAAACTAAATACATATTTATGATACATTTCTTAAATAATACATAAAATCAGCGTCAAGGCCGCCAAACCAAACTCTCAAATGCTTATCATGGTTTATTTATTTCAACATATTTACTTGTTGCTGCGCCTGAAATAGGGAAATAAACGCTTGCTCAGTTGGTTCCACCACGTTGAGCATCAACCAAAAATACACGCCGCCTGGCGCCCCACTTTGCAATTCTAATCGAGCTGTCGAAATCTTTGAGCCTCATATAACCCAAGCGAAGGCAATTGGAGGCGAACCACCGTTGAATGAAAATGTAAACCCTCCAAGCAAGAGTTCGACTGAAAAAGCCACAGAGTAACAAAACCTTCAAAGAAATGATCCCAAATATATACAAGTACATACACACAACAGTGAGAGGCCTGAAGATTTTGGACTCAGGGTTAAGGGGTTGAAGAGAAGAGACGTCTGATGTGAAAGGTGTCTGTCTACAATGTTTGATAGAGATAAAAGTAGTAGACATTAAATCAAAGCTTTCATTGGAAGTCAAATCTCATAGTTAGATAAAAAATCAATTATTTATTTACTAAGCAATTAACCTAATGCAGTACAAGATAAACAAATTCAATTATACGTGGAACGACTGATAAGACAGTAAAACAATTAACCAAACTTTGTGAGGCCGGCCGGCCTTGTCGACATAAAATGATTTATGTTTCCCAAAATGGAAAACCGTGGCAAAAAAATTCAATTTGACGTATTGCAATTCAAATTTCTAAACTAGCTGTGGTTTTTTTTTCAAATGGTCTTAATTAGCCATATAGGTATGTCAAAAACAATCTATTCAAATATATCTGAGGTCTCAAAACACAAAAAAAGTAATAATTAAACAAGTAAGAAAGTCGGTCAAGCCCGACTTTAATATACTCTGTACCGTCGCTCAGCACAATTGTTTGTATTCCTTATAACTCGACTATCAGCCCTGAAATGGAAGGGCTGGTACTGCATTCATGGCATCCCATATATGAGTTTCAGGCATGAATTTAGCACAGACAGGTCCTACTACTTCATACTTTAGTTGATTTCAGTCATGTTTTCAGTTCCGAACTCATGGTGAAGATTCACGGAAAGTACTGAAAACATGCCTGAAATCAAGCTTGAATCCAGTTATTCCAACTGCTCAGGTCTGACTACAGCCATGAAAAATTCAGTACTGAAACGCAGAACTGCAGGGAATGTGTAAACATTTTCAATTTCTGTTAATTTCTTTATTCTAGGAGTAGCATATTTAAAATCTTTCAAGAATATTTATGCTTGCGATTTTCAACAGCTGCAGATTAACAAAAAATATATTAACTTAAATCTCTAAAAAGCTCATAAATAATAACCTCCCAAAGAGAGAAGCTTGCCTATTTAGGTGAACAGTTGCTTACTTTTTAAGAAAGCCCCACTGGCGCATCATCGACCATATAAAGGAGGTATATATATTCTTTATTAGAATATTGTCATGTCCGTCTTTCCGTTCGTCCGTTCTTCTGTACGTTGATGGTAAGAGCTAGAGGAGTCACATGTATGGGTCATAAGGTTCTGATACATCACATTTAAGAGGTATGTGAAATGTATATTTGGTAAATTTGTGGTTGGTATTAGAGTTGGCCGCGTGTCCTGTTTTTCGTCGTGTCACATGCACGCACGGCTCAACACGACGTGTTCGTGTTGCTAGATCAGATTTCGTGCATGCATGTGCGTGTCAGCTTTTAGTCAACACTCGGAAAATCACGACACTAGCCAACACTGCTTCACTCCGCAGTATAAAAAAATACTAAGTCAATTGAAACGAGAAAGCAAAGCTAACTTCGTCAGTGCCAAAGTATAAATACATTTAAAACTTTTGTGGCCACTGACTTAATTTTGTGACCAATGTCTTAATTTATAAGCTTAATGTCTTGTGTCATCTGGATATTAGATAAAAAAACTAAAAAAAAAAAATTCTATGCCAGCTACAAGAAGTTACCATCCGATGCAGTGTGCAGCTAAAAGATGACTCTGTGCAAAATTTCAGCACGATAGCTTCAAAACCGAGGGACTAGTTTGCGTAGAAGCGGACGGACAAAGCTCAATCGACTCAGCTCGTCATGCTGATCAAGAATATATGTATATATACATAATTTGGTGGGAGATGATTCCTTCAATGCGTTCAAAAATAATAATACACTTTTGAAGTGTATAACAAGTAAGGGAGCTGTAGTCGAGTGTCGATAATCCGTTCCGGTGTTCTTATAACATCATACAAACTTTGGGCCTCTCAAAAAAGTCGTATAACGGTGTCGTCGTTCTTCGATGATGATGGGCCTTATGATTGTAGTTTGAGGTTATTTAAATTGGCAGTTTTTGCGCTTAAGGGGGGGGGAGGAATTTTCAAATGAAAATGTTGAGGTATATAAAGGCAGCTATGTTGGAGGGAGCGGAAGGAGGGTAAACGTCGGGTTGTGTGTATCTTTAGGGTCGTGTTTCCTTCTCCGTTATTCAATGTCCTATTTAAAAATGGAGAACTGTTGAAAGCTTCATCTATTTTGTTATGTTTGTGGCTTCTATGTTTACAAACGTGCATCTAACCACAAAAACATTACAAATTTAACCTCGGAGTTTAAAAGTGCGTACCGGACAGACGGACATTGCTATATCGACTCGGCTGTTGATGCTGATCAAGAATATATTATGTGGTCGGAGATGTTTCCTTCTATGCGTTCCAAACTTCTGGGCAAAACCATAAAACACTTTTCGAGTGTATAGAAATAATAATATTTTTAAAATACACTAATAAATATTTACATTTTCCCAATATCCACTGCTGGTATGCTCGGAAATATTTAGTTCCGAAAAACACCGACAGTCCATATTTACGTGTTAACGTACAACAGACTCAATTTGCATGACTCCTCTTATATATCCGAGCTAAAGTCAAA
This sequence comes from Lordiphosa collinella, assembly GCA_018904265.1. Classification (NCBI taxonomy): domain Eukaryota; kingdom Metazoa; phylum Arthropoda; class Insecta; order Diptera; family Drosophilidae; genus Lordiphosa; species Lordiphosa collinella. Next base: position 197,768 of record JAEIFV010000106.1, on the reverse strand, counting down.
ATCTCTAAAATCACTGGAAAAAGTCTTCAACCCTCTGATCTTTATTATGTTTGATTGTTCTTAAATTTTTCTAAATCTCGATAAACTTATTTTTCTAAACAAAAATATGTAAAAACAAGAAAGAAAGTCGGTCAAGCCCGTCTATAAGATACTCTGTACCTGTCAAAGTTTGCGTTAAGGTATGTGAAGTGCTGCCCATAAAAATTTTTGGTTTTCTTATAACTTGTCTATCGTTCATCCGATCTTTACCAATCCTTTGGCGGATCGATAAATAATCCTGATTACTTTAAATGTCCAGAAGTTACGAACCTTCTATCTATAAAACTGTGAGAGATATAACGATTTTTCCAATTTGCGGGGGCGGGAGGGGGCTTGGCAAAAATTTTAAATAAACTTGGTCTGCCTGCAAGTATAAGAAATTTTTTCCCCATACACGTCGAACCTCTATCTCCTACCATCTCCGAAGTCTGTATGTTTATACGGACGGCCTGACGGACAGGGCAATATCGACTCGCCTGTTAATGCTGAACAAGAATATATATACTTTATAGGGCCGGAGATGCTTCCTTCTGGCTGTTACATACTTTTGCACAAACTTATTATACTCTGTGATCCTCTGGTACAGAGTATAATTAATCTACAAAACAATTTTTAGAATGAGTTATTTTGTATATCCATAGAATAATGAATGTAAATTTAAATGGATATAAATAAATCAATTTAATTTTTTGTACTCTGTACCAAAGGTACATAGAGTATAATAAGTTTGTGCAAAAGTATGTAACAGGGCCTTATATGTATGCTTCCATTATTGACATTAGACTAGCGGTGGGCACCAAAATCAAACAGAAGGGCGACAGTTTTTGCCTTTATTTATCCGAAATAGCAAATAAAGGGTGATTTTTTAGCAACATTCTTGTTGGTTACACTGTTTTTGGCAGCTCAGCTGTTTTCGTGTCACATGTTACTGTCAAACATTTTCAGTTTGGTCTATAATTTAGCCATGAGTCGACTTGCAAACGAACAACACTTGCAAGTTATTGAATTTAACCATCAAAATTTATACTCGGTTAAGAAGGTGCATCGTGTACTTCTTCTATTCTATGGTTAGTTTGGGCGACCTTCTGAGGCGTCTATTCGGAATCTTGTGCATAAATTTCGCACCAAATTTTCATTATTGGACATTAAACCACCAACACGCATACGTAGAGTGCGAGCAGATGAAAATATCGCAGCTGTATCCGCCAGTGTGGTAAATGACCGTGAATTATCGATTCGGCGCCGTTCGCAGCAATTGGGCCTCGTTACTCCACTAATGGCTAACTTTTGGTGAATGGGCACTGGCAAAGTTGAATGAAGAAGAAGTTGGATAAACAAAATTGCCGTATTTGGTGTGAAGAGCAGCCAGTAAGCATTGCAAGAACTGCATCCCGAATGCAATGTTTGTTGTGTGGATTATGGGCCGGTGGCATCATTGGACCATACTTTTTATACTCAGTACCAGAGGTACACAGAGTATATTATGTTTGTGCAAAAGAATGTAACAGCTAGAAGGAAGCATTTCCGACCCTAAAAAGTATATATATTCTTGATTCAGTATAAACAGCCGAGTCGTTATATCTATGCCCATATGTCGTATGAACGCACAGATCTTAGAGGTGGTAAGAGATAGAGGTTTGACATGTATGGGACACGAACTTCTGTTCTCTGCTGCAGCGCAGTAGCAGCGCTGCTTTCTGCTGCTACTGCGGCAGCAAAATACATCCTGAGCTTACATTTTCGTTGGTACAGAGTATTTTACAGTCGGCCTTGACCGACTTTCTTTCTTGTTTAAAGATGACGAAGGCCGTAACGTTACTGTGAATGGAGGGAGCCACCGTGCTATAATTACAAACTTTGTTTTGCTCAAAATGGAAGCGCTGGACTTGGCTGACATGTGGTTTCAACAAGACGGTGCCACATGCCACACAGCTCGCGAAACAATGGCCCAATTGAGAGGCGAGTTCGGTGAATAGTTTATTTCACGTTCGTGCCTTTAGACCATTTTTTGTGGGGCTATGTTAAGGCTCATGTCTACAGCGACAAGCCCGCAACAGTTGACGCACTGGAAGCCAGTATTGAAGAATTTATTCGTAACATACAGGCCGATGTGATGGACCAGAATTTGAGGCACAGCCGCGGCCAACATTTAAATGAAATCATCTTTAAACATTAAATTATAACGATCGTTCTATCGACTCAAATAAAGATTTCATACATTTTTCAGAATTTTATGTATTTTTTTAAAATCAAATCCGATTAAATTTAATTGCGTCTCAGACTAGCGCTCGTTTGTTTTTCCCTCAGGCTTCATATAATATTTTGAATACTACGACGGTCATGCCGATGAAAATAATTTCCCAACAAAATGTGGCGCCATTTGGAAACACTTTTCGCGAAGGTTAGACGTTGTTTGTTGTTTTCAGCAATGGAATATATAGGTCAATATATTCATGTTATTCTGCTTGTAATATATGACGAACTATTCAAAAATATAAAACGCTGCCAATTTTTGCTAGAATGATTTGTGAAAATGCAAATGGATTCTATTTTGCAAACAAATATTTGTTATTTTTGAAGTTTTATGATTGATGTGGCTGATGTCTTTAACCATTTGAAATAAAAGCTAGTTCTGCTTCAGCTACTTTAATCACCTGTTGGCTTTTGTCTATTATCATTTTAGCATTGCTCTCTCAGTCCCTCGCTCATTTGGAAAACATTTCGAAATCACATAAAAAAATTCCCCAGAGCAGACATAATTTTTGTGAGCGTTTCGCAAGTTTTGTAGTGTGAGTCGAAATTGTACTGTTTGTGTGCCACATTTTCTACACATTTTGAAAGATTTTAAGATATATTTTTAATTTGCTTAATTAGGGAAAACTAAATTGCACGGGAACCTGAGGAAAAGGCCTGGCAACACAAGTTGGCGAAAAGTAAACAAAAATAAACATTCTGCGACGAAATCGAAATCGATAAACGTGACGGGAACCAGACCCGAATGCAATAGCGTTTAGGTCTGTGTTTATAAGTATGTAGAGCCGTGCCTTCTCGATTCCAGGCAATAACACAAAACAAAACAAAATGGAAAATGGAAAATTTCAGCAAAAACGAAACGAGACTATAAATAGTGGGACACAAAACAAGACGGTGGGTGACAAAAGCACAAAAAACACACAAATAAAAATGAAAACAATAATGATTGCCCCATGGGCGAGACACATTTCTCACACCGCCAACCGCCCTTACTTCCCCCATCCTATTTTGGCTTAAATTTGCATAGGTAATCGATTTTTTGCCGTGTGACTCAAAATTCGAATTTAAAGAAGAAGAAGTCACCTAAAAACAAAAACCAGTTTTTATTTTGTTTAGACATTTGCTTTTTTTTCAAGGTTTCTAAATTATACAAACGAGTTCCGCAGAAGAAGTCGTTTTCTGTTGTTGCCGTATTCTTTTTATGTCGAAAATTGAAAGTTATGTGTGCCTTCGTGGCTTATCAAAAGGAGGTCAGTTTTTTCATGCTGAAGCAAGCAAAAGGGACAACTGCAATTGCCGCTGCAATGCGGTCACTTCTTTTAGAAATTATCTAAGATTAGATTTGGGAACCTAGCTGAAACTTGAAAGGATTTATATGATGTGGTCAGCCGACGTTTGAGCATATTGAAGGAAGTTTTTTTGAAGTGTTTGGTGCGCGGAATCAATCAAACCATGTCCATTTGCTTTAAGAATATCCGCTAAAACGAAGTCCACTCTTCGCTGATTTCGATGTTGTTTTATCGACATCGATTTTAAACTGACTGTCGCATACAATTTCTGTATCTCTAAATGAAATTTATAGAAACTTTCGATTCACTGTTTTAAACAGCTATAACTCTGAGAAACCACATTTAAGGTTCGGTTTAGTAGTTTATTAAATATATTATCCTATGGAAAGATCGTTCCAGTAACCATGAAGCGTCTGCGTATTTGCACATACATAGTTAAAGTATTTCTGAATATCAAAAAATCGGTAATGTAAATTTGTTTGCTTAGTATTAATATGGTCAATTTTGTGATTTTTCAATTTGGAGGCTTCAAACCACCGATCATACCCCATGATAAATTGCAGAGTTCTGCATTTCAGCGGGAAAGATTTACTGGGCCTTGATGGTGAAATTAATTGAATTTATTGATTAAATTTTAATCTAAGATTTTCTAATGCATATATCTTTAGCTACCCTAAACAGCGGAGTTTAAAGCTAGTTGAAATTACGTGCTATTTGTGCACTTAGAATTCTCAACTCGTTATTCGCCGGCTGGGTAATATAAATAGGATTTGCAAATGACTTGTTGGTGTGTCATCAACTGAAAGTGTACTGACGAAGGCTTTGCCATGGCGGCAGCCGAAACGACCGTCTACACAGCCACAGCTACTGTTCATGTTGATATGTATTTTCTGTTGAATTTTCTGGTTGATTTCACAAGGCAACAAAACTCGACTTTTTCCAGTATATGGAAGGGTTGGTAGTGATTCTAGATGATTTTCGTGTGCTAAGCAAGACTGCGTTTTCAGAAATTGCCCATCACGTCAAGATTTTTTAGTAATTTGAGCTTAAAGTTGCTAAGAGTGCCTATGTAGACCCTTTTTTGGAGCGTTTTTCGGGGAATTCATTCTATTGTGCTATTCTTACACAAGTGCTTAAAGAGGTTTATCTCCATTGAAAAGTTTCGCAGAATTGTGTGGGATAGCTCATTTCAAAACTAAGGAGTGGTACTTTCCGATGGTATCAAAGAGAGTCCAAACAAAAAAATGGATTCCCCGAAAAACGCTCCTATAAAGGGTCAAAATAGGCACTTTTAGCAATTTAAGCTCAAATTACTAAAAATCTCGACGTGACGGACAATTTCTGAGAACGCAGTCTGCTTAGCTCACGAAAATCATCTTGAATCACTACCAACCCTTCAATATACTGGACCTTGTTGCCTAGTGTTAATGAACTATAATCAAACCTCGACCTTGAGCCTGCAAATATTCACTTCGACATAAATTTTTAATTTTCAGTATTTACCGTTTTTGTGTATTTCCAATTCCTAGAGAGATCCACTTTCTTATCCCCCAGAAGTAGCGCTTTCTTACCCTCTAGAAGTGTCGCCGAGTGGCATACTTTTTTTCTAAAGGGTGAGATAATGCGATATCAATGCTATCTGCCGCGATAAAAAATGTTTGCTGGGTCATGATATAAATACACAGTGCAACTTTTTAAAGGCCATTGTCTGGTTACACCTTCGCACCCCGCTACTTTTGAAGAACATACCGAAACTAAATCAAATCCCCAAATCAATTGGCCGAAGCGTTATGAAAGAGCGTGAACGAAGCTGGAATGTACCAGAGAGTTGCTTATACTGTTGTTTGGGATAATTTTGCTGAAGAAAGGTTTGCCGAGCTCCCAGTACATAGTTCACCCGTTTCTGTCGAAAAACGTCATAGTTCGATATTTTTGCAGTTTTTAAGCACTAGTTGCATTTTTTTAATGGGTCAGTCTATTCATGACTTTATTTGCTCTTGTTTATATCTATTACTTTGCCAAAGACAAAAAAACAAAATTCCAAACGGATGTTAATATGTATATGGGCATTTCCACAGCACGCACAAAGAAAAATATTAAAATTAATTTGTACATATTGGTTTTTGAATAGCATTTTAGTAGCACTATTTTTAATGTATAAGCTGAGAGTTGTAGAAAGAAAAGGTCCCAAGATACTGGCAAACAAAAAGGAACACGTTATGTGACAGAATATGGATGTGCGTTTTTTTGACTTTCATAAAAATTCAAAAATCTGCGAAACCCGTTCGAGTTTCTTAACAAAACTAATTATAGTACGATCTGCAATCATGATACTATATATTTAGAGCTGATTCGTTGAAAAATAAATGTTGGTGTTTTTCATATTTGACTCATTATGATACGTTACGTGACATACTTTATGTGACAAATTTTTCTCTATGATTACTTTTGTGGTTTATTTGATAATGCAAAGAAAAAACTTACTGTTAATTGCACTTACATAGTTTGTTATGGTTTCTTATGCAATCATTGTTTACACTTTGTACCCTTAAAATGACTTTAGAGAGCAAAATTTAATGAAATCTATAGGCACTTTTTAAAAAAAAAAAACCTCAAAAAAAATGATAAAAATAAGAAAAATGGTGATTGCTCGACTTTGCATGGAATATGAGTAAATTTAATATTGGCGTAAACTAGTTTAATTTAATTGATTCCCGATAAAAATATGATTGAAAAAAAGTGTTTTTAAGCATTTTATATTTTTTGGTCTCGGTGGACCTTTCTGTGGAAATGCCCATATGCAGGCCTGTCGAAACGGGATTCTGGTCCCGGGGGGGTTTTCTCATGTTGTACATAGTTTATTTAAGTTTTCGCCAAAAATTCGGGCTCCGGGCCCCCCTCAGAAGTCCGGGCCCTGGGGGAAACACCCCGGTCCCTCCCCCCTCTCGACGGGCCTGTGTATATGCACTTCATAAAAATGTTCTTTTTGGATATGAAAAAAGGGTAAATGTCTAGTATAGCGGCCTACTCTCAGAAAATTCCAAAAAAATTTTCCTCGATGGACCGCGAATTATGAAGAAATTTCATGCAGAAAAAACGCGGGGGTCATCCATGGATTCTTTTTAAACGAATTTTGAAAATTTGATTTTTTACCTAATAAAACATATTGTGTTTTGAGAAATGTGTCAAATTTAATTAAAATTTAATTGGATTTTTATTGTTCATTCAATAATTCTAATCAAAATGGAGTGCACGAATTGCAATTTTACGGTGTCGAAATTTTTGAAAAAAAATTTGTACTTAATTGAGTACAATAAAATATTCATCGATGGATCGCGAATTATGAACATAAAATACATATTAATTCATAGGAGGAAGAGGAAGTGCACGGGGAAGACGACAGTGGATTAGGCCCTTCCTTAGGGGACACCACTTAAAAAAATAACGCCCTTCTCTGGCTTACGTGGAGTAGGCCTCATGGGGAAACCACGTTAAAAAAAACGCCCTTCTGGGGCTTACGTGAAGTAGGCCTCATGGGGAAACCACGTTAAAAAAAACGCGCCTTGAATTTTACCTCAATAGGTGGCGTGGAAAAGAGTTCAAAACAGATCAAATAGGTGTAAAGATTTCCTCACTTTCGCATTGAAATTCAAGCAAATGTTCCCCTGAGTCATAGGAAAATAATATTTTTAATATATTTATTTGAAAACACAAACAGAACTCGAAAAGCATATGTGATCAAGCATGTATTTGTATGGGCAAAAATTACAACTTTAAAATTCGTTTAAAAAGAAACCACGGATGACCCCCGCGTTTTTTCTGCATGAAAATTCTTCATAATTCGCGATCTATCGAAGGGAATTTTTTTTTAATTTTCTGAGAGTAGGCCGCTATACTAGACAATTACCAAAATAAATTACAGCTTTTTGTTTATGTTAAGTTTCTTTCTTCTTTTTACCTTACTTTTTTTGACCAGCAACCTATCAGTTAACACGTGCTTTAACTTGCTGAACCAGAACTCTATTTTTTTTAAATATTATTGTATTTCTTTTTTTTTTCTTGTGAATATAGTTCAAAATTTTTTTTGGAATCCAAAAAGTAAGTATGACAGAAATATCTTTGATCAATTGCCTTATGGACCGAAATATGAATTTAAAAAAAAATTTTTTTTGGGGTTTTGGCGCCAATCAAAAAAAAGTGATGTATGGAATGTTGTGAGCCACCGAAATTTGTCTCTGCAAAAAATTCGGTCTTTACTTCCGAATAGAATGTTGCACTGATACGCTACAAAGCAGAAGCAAAACGCTCCAAAAAGGACAAAAAACATTAAAAAAGAAAAGGCAAACAAAAAACAGCCACCAGCATAACGGGCTCGTAAATATAAGAAAACAAGGTGGCCGCCAATTTTTCATTGATTTTTTTATTCAGATTAAAAGAAACAATTTTTTTTTGTTTAATAAAGAATAACTACCAAAAAACACGAATTTATAACTTTTAAACGGGTGGCTCACAAGACCCCACAAATTATTGAAAAGTCAAAAATCACTTTTTTCAAAATGATATGAAAAAGCGACACAATTTTTTTTCTAATGATGAGCAAAGTTACATGCATCTTTTAACTAAAATACAAAATTTACAGAATGAAAAAATATTGATTTTTGGAGAAGTTATGTTCGGAAAACCTTACTATGCTCACAACACCCCATCTTCCACTACCTTTACGATGTGATGGGGCCAAGTCCTAAGGGGATTTTCTTAGTTTCGGTATAATCTTCAAAAATAGCTGGTTGGGAAGGCGTTATCAATTGCATATTCTAGATTCACAGCTTGGACATTTTTTTATACCCTTGCAAAGGGTATTTTATAATTGTCCAGATGTTTGATGGAAGCATCTCCTACCACATAAAGCATATATATTCTTGAACAGCATGACGAACTGAGTTAATTTAGCCATGTCCGTGTGTCCGTCCATCTGGTTGTCTAACTGTCCGTCTGTTTCTATGCTATCTCCTCCGACAGTTTCAAAGCTGTCTTTACCAAACTTAGCACCATGTCGACTGGTACAAATACGCTGCACATTTGTCGGAACCGGCCGGATCGGATGACTAAAGCGAAACTAACTGTCATAGGAACGATCGCTCGAAAAACTAATTTTAGTGAAAAAAATAGGGGAAAGTTAACTTCGGCTCGGCCGAAGTCTTGTATACCCTTGCAGTTTGTTTTTCTAAATAAGACTACTTTTCGGAACTTACTTTTCTAAGGGAGCTATACTATATAGATGTACGATTTCGACCAAGCTTAGAGCAATCATGGAAAAGAATAACAAACTGTTAATTACGAAATTTGGAGGCGATCCCAATTAAAACAAAAAAGTTTTTCTCACTAGAACTTCTTTTCGACCGATCGTTTTAATGGAAACTATATACTATAGTCTTCCGATTTTGACCAAACTTTGTAGAATTGTGTAAAAGTATATAGAATAAATGTATGCCAACGTAAGGGACGTTTCCATTAAAAACAAAAAAAATTGTTTTAACTAAAACTAGTTTTTCGACAGATCGTTCCTATGACAGCTATATACTATAGTCTTCCGATCCGGCCGGTTCAGACAAATGTGCAGCGTATATGTACTAAAAGACTTCGTGCAAAGTTTGGTGAGGATAGCTTTCAAACTGACGGAGGAGATAGCATAGAAACAGACAGACGGACGGACAGACAGACGGACAGGTCTAAATCAACTCAGCTCGTCGTACTGATCAAGAATATATATATCTTTTATGTGGTCGGAGATGCATCCTTCAATGCGTTAGAAACATCCGGACAATTTTATAATTCCCTCTGCAAGGGTATAAAAATTAACACATTTAACATGCCTTAGTCGTATACATGTGTGAAAAAATATAAGGTTCTGAAGTGTTGTAAAATTTTTCAAAGAATCGGTTAAAGATACTTAGTATCGAGGCATTTCGAGATTTTTGTCTTAAAAATATGCGGTCACACCAGCAAACTGCAAATTATAAAAAAAGAAAACTGGAAGGCAATTCAAAGCGCTGGAAGAATGTTATGACGCTAAGCGTTCCCGCAAGGCCCAGTGCTCCATTGTGGATCGGTCGACCTGCACGCTGATGTTGAAGGGACGCAACAATGGCAAGAATCTGAGTTCCTGCCGCACTGTCAAGCGCTCGCTCGAGATGATTCATGGTGGATGTGGTCGACCTTGCGTCGCGTTAACCAGGGCATCTGGCTGCTGCTCACTGGAGCACGTAGGGATGCCTGCCGAGTCAATGCTGCAAAGGGTTTCTCCAACTCGTACGCCATCAATTCGAAAACAAGGAGAAGAAAACATAACAATTCTACTGACATGTTTACAAGATATTTAAAATAACTCAATTTAACAATTTGGTAGCTTAACTGGGGGTCGTGAACACCCAAGATTTAAAAACATAAAAAAAAACAATCAATAAAATCTAAAGAGCCGCCATCACCTACTCCAAACATTGGTGGCGTAGCCAATCTTCTTAATCCAGGTGCCCACACCCCCATTTTCAGCTTTAAATACGTCTCGCATGTCTGCCACACCACCGGCACCCGCTTGCCCAGCTCTGCCCTAAAGATGACTCGCTTCACCGAGGTGTGTATGACTTGTGCCTCCTCCGGTATGGCCTGCAGCATCTCCAACATGAGCCAGAGCTGCACATCTGCACTGGCATTTGGTATACGCTGCTGCTGAAACGTATTGATCACGTCAATGGCACACGGCCAATACTCCTGCAGCATGTGCACTATATAAGCTCCCAGTGCAAACTCCCGCAAACTGTATGGTGGTCTCGAGTGTTCGTGCTCTGCATCTCATCCAAATCGGTTGGGAGAGAGCTTTCCTCCGAGTCTATCACGGAGCTGCAAAAAGGCCCCCCAGTTGATTCCTCAAACCTGCAAGGCGCTTACTCTTCGCTTACAAGTAGTCAATCTGAGACACCCAGAGACAAGCAAGTCGCCACCGAAGAGGTCGAAATTTCGCATTATCGGGGTTTTTTTCGACATTCACATCCAATGTAATGGATTTTACTTGATGTTATTCATATTTCATTATTTTTTTTTATTTGCGATCAGAAATTCAAAACTTCCGCCAATAAAAAATATCGATAATTTTGTTGGCTGCATATTCTATCACAAACCGTTCACCAGCAGCCAAACACTTTTTTTTTATTTATTGTTGGTTTATGTTAGATGATTGGTGTGTGTTGGTGAACGCGCTCATTGTTTTAATTTTCTAATTTCTCAAAGGGCCAAGTCAATTGTTCGCTTATTTCAAGCTTGTAACACCCTGTGTCTTAGCATTTTTGTTTGTTGTTTTTATTTGTCAAGTTTTGGTACCCAAATAATATCTCGTCTAAACATCTGAATTATAGGCAAATTTACACTAGAGGCTGACTTTACTGAAATAGGTGAATAGGTGAAAAGGTGACAGTTTTGTTATAAATTAGTTCGGCCAAAATTACGACAGTTTTTTACAAACAAAGTTGGCCCTGAAAGTTACTACAGTGAATCACAAGGGGTCGCTCAGTAGCTCGTGTGTTGTAAGTTTACACTTTACCATTTTACGAGATCTTGTGAATACCCTAATTGTAATTAAACTGTTTATAAATAAATAAATAAAAATTATTTTAACAATGCCAAACTTAGTAGTGAATTATTCGTCTGTCCTCTGCCACACAACTATGATTCTTCTGCAGAGGGTGTTCATTTTTCTATTTACTTTTAGTGAAACTCAACGAAAAAAGAACAAACAATGACAAAGCAACAGCTGTTTTAATTCTGCGTGCGACTTTGTCATGATGATGGATTGCTCCAGCAGTTGGTTTATTGCGCATACGCAACATTGCCCGAAACTTAGTTGACATACTTACACACATACATACAAGTGTAGTGTGCTTCTTATCCACTCACCTGCAGAGACACATTTTGCACACATTGCTCAGGCTGCGACTTTTACTCCTGCGACGATTGTTCTGATAGAAAACCGTCGATGAGCCATTTTCTGTATCGATTACCGTATTGTGTGTGACGCCATTAGGATTTGCTCCAAGATCACCAACAGACACATGATTGTCTACCGCTTCGTTCACGCCCCCAACACCCACAACGCCCCCGCCCCCCGTTGTAGGAGTTTGTGTTAATTGCGCCAGTTTCGTCGTTGACGTCGTTCTATCGCCGCTATTCGAATTTTTGGCGCGCTCGCGACTCCGGTCATTTCTATAACGTATCTGGCCGGCGGCAGAGCCAAGACTGTGGCCAAAGAGATTGCCAAGAAAGCTGTCGACGCCGCCGTAACCAGTTGAGCTTTTGCGTTGATGGCCGGCAACGGAGGCGGCGGGGTTGAGAGCCATAGCGCTGCCAACATCGCGTATGAGCAATTCGGTTTCAGAGTCAGTTTCGCTCTCTTCATCAAAGTCTTTATAACTGCTATCGGCCATTTTAAGAGAGCGAGAGCGTGGGAAGAGAGCTTTTACACAGGTGTTTGTTTTTGGGGTTTTGTTGTATATAAGCTAATTTATAATATTAAATGCGTTTTGCAACGTTTTATAAAATGTTTTATTTGCTATTGAATTTTATAACATTAGGAAGTATTTTTCATTAAATAACATTTTAATTAGGAGTATTGCTGCCTTGCCACGTATTCCTTTGAGCAAACTCTCTTATCACAATTGTTTTTATTTGTGCAGTTAACCGCTCAGCTCCTCTCTCATATAACCGATATTCCCACGTTCACAGTTTATTTTATGGGCCCGCAACAACAAACACACGGGCGTTCCCCCAAGATTAAACGTTCGCACTTCGGCTGTCTCAGAATTGGCCAAATGAATTATGCTTATCAACTGATAAGCCTTGCGTCACTGTGACATTCAATAGCAGCAATAATTGAAAGGTTTTCTATGAATTGTTTAATTAATCAGAGGCCAAGGCCCGCACCCGGGCCGACTCACTCGTTTCATACGCATACAGCACGAATGAATCAACACACAAACTATTGAGTTTTCGCACTAAGCTTAAACTGCTTTATATTCTTCACATTGTATTACTCAACTATGTTAAGTAATTAATTATTTATTCATACATATTAAGATATATTTTTGAGCACGATTCGTTTTACTTTATGGTTCTTTTATTTTGACCAAACTGGCACAGCTGTTTTAACAGCTAAATGTAAAAGCTCAGAGAAGTCAGTAGTGCTGTAAAATGCAATCAGAATTTTGGCTTGAAAAAGGCTAGAAAATTGCGAACCTACCAGTCAATGTTAGAGTGCAATGTTGTAAGACATTAGTCTATCTAAAAATAACATAATTTTTTATGGTATTCACTATGTCTCGTAAAATGATAAAGCGTAAATTTACCACACAGGATCTACTGAGCGATTCACAGTAGTCATTTTCAGGGCCAACTTTTTTATAAAAACCTGCCGTAGTTTCGGCCGAACTAATTTTAAGCAAACGTGTCACCTTTTTGTATGGCAAAAGCAAACTTTACCGGCTGCCTTAAGGAAATTATCAGTAAAGGCAGCCTTTGTGCCCTAGTGTAAATTGGCTATTAACCATATGTTAAGACGTGCTATTATTTGAGTATCAAAACTTGACAAATAAAAACACCGAAATAAAAATGGAAAGACAAAGGGTACAACAAGCTTTGTGTAAGCAAAAAATAGACTTGGTCCTTTAACTAGCTGCATCAATAAGGAAAATAAAGACAATGTTTGGAGTTCGATATTCGATTTATAAGGAAAACAAACAATTATGGGCAGCACCGGTCGCAAAGGTGATGGGCAGCTCTTACAGGTACAGATTATGTTATAGTCGGGCTTGACCGACTATCTTTCTTGTTTTAATGACAGATAGTAATGAATTTAACTTATGTGTAATTAAAATCAAATTTCTTTTCAAATATCGCATCAATATCGAATGTCCAAGAATTCAGTCATTTATTGGAGCTGGCTTCAGCGTTGGTGCAAGAGAAACTCTGTTAACTTCGCAAAGATTTTACTCAAAAAATCTGTTATTTTCGTTTGGTATTTGTTCAGCATTCAGCATTTTCTAAGATTATGACTTCAAAAGCATCTAAAGCGATTACAGAAAATTAGTCGCTCAACGAATCTAAACTTAGTAGAGCCTCTCTGGTTGAGGGATGTTTTGTATTGAAATCAGATTGAGCAAAATGCTCCTCTTCTTCAATCGGATTCTCATTTTCCTTTAATACGTCTGCAATAATATCCTCGTCCAAAATAGTTCCAATACAGGCCATATCATTGTCGCATTGAATGTATTCGCCGTCTAGTTTGGACCATTCGAAGTTTTCGCCCTCTGCGTCTGTCTTAGCAGCCATAACAGACTCTGGAATTTGATCAATGCCAGCCTGAAATAAATCATTTTATTGCTTTCTTATACCTATTCTACTATTAACTTTTGCAAGTCTTCCTTCTTAAAACAATTAATAATTGTTTGCTGCTTAACTAAGTTCCAAGCTCGATTAGCATCTCGTATACCATTCAAAATAGTCAAAGATTTGAGAAATTCCACTACGGATAATCCCTTTTCCAATGATCCAATTTGTTTTTTTATTAGAACTTTCCGGTATTCCATTTTAAAGGAGTGGATGATACCTTAATCCAGTAGTTGTATTATTGCAGCAGTATTTGGTGGAAAAATCTGAATTGTTATGTTCGAGAATTCCATTTCAGTATTGTGGCAAGGATTTTCTTTAGATCCTTATTAAGATCTACAAGTATTTGTGTCCAAATCTCCAAATCAAGCTCGCCATCCATGCGCTTCTATTGCTATAATATGGCAGTGGCACCTCTATTCCTTTGAAAATCCGGGGCTTGGCAGAATTTCCAATACAATAAGCTCGTTTAAATGTACCAGTTGCATTGCACAGGAAAAGCAATGTGAGGCGTTGCTTCTGGGTTTTGAATCCTTTTGGATTTTCATGCTTGCCTTTGTAGCTTCCGTTAGTCAGTGCCTTGTAGTACAATCCAGTTTCATCAGCATTAAATATGCATTCTGGAGTGAATTTCAGAGAAAAGCAGCCGCACTTGCTGCATTATTGTCACTGCCTTCTCCGTGAATCTTTAATCCCATCTTGTGCATAGTCTTCATCTAGCTTTATGGCGAACTCCTGGGCCTTAGCGAGCAAGACTGGTCCACTAACAACTCCATTTTAAGAGCGGATTTGGAAGAACCGGGACAACAATGCTCCAAGTGATCATGTATGCTTTTTCTATCCCTTTTCTTGTTAGGATTATTGACTGCACGGACCTCACTTGCATTGTTTTTAATGCGCGAAATGGTGCTGACGCTTACTTTATACTTCTCATCAAGCATCTTTTGATTGTTGTTTGGTTTTAAGTCATTTAAAACAGTTTTTTTTTTGTTTAGCTGTTAGAATATGTCGCGACATTGCTGCAGCTATTATTACAGAGTCATATGTTTAGCTATCGATGAAAAGTCGATCGATAATTCAATTTACAGGAACAGTGATGGAAAATTTGCTTGCAACCGATTAAAATAGTACGCAGAAATTGCAATTTTGGTGAAAAATGTTTGCATACAAGCGATATTTGAATACAAGCCATTAAATTCTCATAATATATATAAATATACCCAAGTTAGCTTATCCTCCTTTTATAGCGTGTTCCCATTAAAAACAGGTAAAGGGGGATCATGATGTTGTGCCAAAGTATGTAACAGGTAGAGGAAACATTTCCGACCGTATAAAGTATATATATTCTTGATCAGCATTAACAGCCGAGTCGATTTATCCATGTCTGTCTGTCCGTGCATCTGTCCGTATGAACGCGTCGATCTCAGAGACTATAAGAGATATATAAGAGATGTATACCAGACCCAGATCACTGGACAATGTACCAATCCAGTATACTATAAAATTATTTAGTTCCGGCCATAATGATTAAAAAACTTATGTTAAACCAAAAAAAAGTTTATTACTTTTTAACTGCGACTTTAATAATAGTCTTTAAGCCGAACCAAACTAAGGTGGTTCAGGAGGGAAATCCTACTTCTACGGATATTATACTTAATTAAGTACTACCCAGAGAGGAAATTCTGTCAGCGTTCCAGCTCTTCTAAATAATATTCCCAACCCAAAGAGATGTGCCAGTTCCAACCCGCTTATGACATATCTGCTTGTAAAGTGATTATTGTTATTCCAAAATCCAAAATGTTGTGTAAAACGTTATAAATTAAGTTCAACTACCTTTAGGGCCTTTTAGAGTCTATCCAACTTTTATACACTTGCAAAGTGTATTATAATTTTGGTCAGAAGTTTGGAACGCATAGAAGGAATCATCTCCGACCACATAAAGTATATATATTCTTGATCAGCATGACGAGCTGAGTTGATTTAGCCATGTCCGTCTGTCTGTTTCTATGCTATCTCCTCCGTCAGTTTTAAAGCTATCCTCACCAAACTTTGCACGAAGTCTTCTGGTACATATACGCTGCACATTTGTCGGAACCGGCCGGATCGGATGACTATAGCATATAGCTGCCATAGGAACGATCGGTCAAAAAACTAGTTTTAGTGAGAAAAACTTTTTTGTTTTTAATGGAAACGCCTCCAAAAGTACGTATTTCTTAGTTTACTATCCTTTCCCATGATTTCACTAAGTTTGGTCGAAATCGGATGACTATAGCATATAGCTGCCATATGAACGATCGGTCGAAAAACTAGTTCTAGTGAGAAAAACTTTTTTGTTTTTAATGAAAACGTCCTTTTTATTGGCATATTCTTATTTTATATACTTTAACATATTTCTACAAAGTTTTATCAAAATCGGATAACTATAGCATATAGCTGCAGTATGAATGATCGGTCGAAAAAGAAGTTCTAGTGAGAAAAACTTTTTAGTTTTAAATGGGATCGCCTCCAAATTTCGTAATTAACAGTGTATTATGCTTTTCCATGATTTCACCTAGTTTGGTCGAAATCAGACATCTATATAGTATAGATCCCATAGAAAAGTAAGGTCCAAAAAGTAGTCATAGTTAGAAAAACTTTTTTGTTTTCAATGGAAGCTGTAAGGGTATACAAAACTTCGGCCGAGCCGAAGTTAACTTTCCCCTATTTTTTTATTTAATATCCCAATGACACAGGACATAAAGCTTATAAATTAAGTCATTGGTCACAAGAGTTTCAAGTGTACTTAAACTTCGGCACAGACGAAGTTAGCTTTGCTTTCTCGTTAAATTTTCTTTTGATCATGCTTCATAGATCGAAAGAGATGACAATGCGAGGGTGCAAGATGATTCTAGAAATTTTGAAGCTACGTTTCTCTCGGCTATGAGAATATATTTCTTATGAGAGCGTTTATATACAAGTTTCAACTGACTGCAAATCGATACTTAAATTTGAAATCGTTCAAACTTGTTCGAAACCAGCTTTAAATTGGGAAAGTATCAAACTATATATTACCAACTTTTAGACCAAATTTCAAGTTCTTAGCTTACATAACTTCTAAGATATGTCAGTGAACCACTTTTGATCCGGTTAACCGGTTCAAAACCAGTGAAATATCCAACTTCTAATTATCCATATTACGAACCCAGAAACAGTAAAATATCCATAGACCAACTTTCAAGTTCTAGTTCTTTCTCTAATTGATGCCTCATCACTTCATTAATTCTTGAAAATTCCTGTATAGTTTAGAGGGCACCACTCATACCATGATCTCACTACTCTTGCTTCGCTGCCTAACAGCGTCAATAGGAAATCAAAACATGTTGAATGAGCGCTAATTTTTTTGGTTGATATTCAAAAATGTTCAACTTGAGAATAAATTTTCCTTAACATCTTAATCAGCTCATAAGAGAGGTAATCTAATGGAAACCCCATTATACTTCCTTCTTACTTATCTTATTCAATTAAGTCTAAATTCAACCCTTGGCTACTTAAACCAATCCCCCTTCTGACTGCACAAATCATAAATCATTGAAAATATCTTTTCCATTCATAATTGTTTGAAAGGGCAGGATTTTTCGTTCCACTGATAGCAAAACAAATGGGTCATTCAACGCTGAACATATGTTGCATGCCCAAAAGGCAGAAAATCTATAATAAAGTTGAATGGCCAAAACCAAGTCACGCATGGTGTTTTACTGCGTTACCATGCCAACTCTGGTTAACATTCTAACTCTCTAACCGGCAAGTTGGGCCTTACCCGTCTGGTTGACCTGCTGACACTCATTATCCACGTGTATTTCGAACTTTTCACAGCATTTGTTTACCAGCACCAAGCTGGGATCGACCAAGGCCTGCGATCCTGCTCCCGAGCTGCTGCTGCTGCTGCTGCTAACATGGCCATTCACTAGGTTGACTTTGCAGAGAAATGGTAGCAAGGCCAACAAAATGCAGCAGCTGCTTTTTGCAAATTGCGCCAGGTATGGATAGGGAAAGGAGAGAAAATGCGCGCGAAGCATCTTTGTTTGTACAACACACAAACACACACAGACTGAGCTACAGAGATACACAGATACAGCTATAGGCGGCTACACGGTTGTTTATGTCGATCTGTAATGCGTCATCAAGGTAGTGTCTCCTCCAGTTTGATGCCGGTTTTGAGTCAAGATCATGACTCGCATGCCAAAGCACTTAAAAGTGACGCGACAACTTTTTCTAGACTTAAATGACAACAATTACAGCGAAATGCATTCAGAATTTTCACTTTTAGTCTTTGTTTAAATTAAATTCCATATAATTTCCGTATGTTGCAAAAAAGGGAACAACAAACAAACGACGAATCCAAGCGACGACAACCAACTGACTGACTGCGTCTGCTTTTGTGTATAGCGATTCGCTCTTAACTTCTAGTCACTAACAGAGAGTCGACCAGGCTGAGTGTGTAGAGTTGCTCTCGCTTGTGCTCTCCACAGCAACAAACATGCAGACAACCACCGAAACACAGAAAAAGTTGAAGCAGGGCTTTGGAATACGAGGGTTGCCTTTTATATTGGTGATTGGACTTTTGTATGAAGGTTTTTGTAGGACTTTAGGCAGTTAGAAGTTGGTTCCTTCTAAAACCAGGTTTGAAGTCTTTCACAGCCTCTTTTGGTGTTCAAAATATGGATTTTGGTATATAATTTGGGAATCGGAAACAAAAAGCTCATTAGGGCTCAAAAAATCAGTTCAAAATTCAAAATTTCATCCCATTTCCAATGCCGAGTTGCATTTTTTAAGTCAAAATTTGTGAGTAAGCTTGTCCTACAACGTGGCAAACTTTTTAATGAAAGTGGACTAATCGTCAGCATTAAGAATATAAAAGGCAACCCTCGCACTTGCAGAGCAGACAACGGATACTTTTTTTTTTGTTTAAATTGAACGACGGAAATTATCAATTGGAGCAAGCGGCAGCCGGCAAAACTGTTTGTTTGTTGTCTGCCCTAGCAGGGCTGGCTGTGTGCTGCTGATGAAGATGATGATGATGGTGTGATAAGAAGCCACTGCAGCAACCCCCACACGTGCATTGTCTTTCATTCTTGGACTTACTTGTCAGCACTTTGTGGTGGAAGTGCAGCGGAATACAAAAAGATGTGCCCATGTCGCCTAACACACACTTCAGAGGCCATCGGAAGTAAACAAATAATATCCTTCAACTAACCTCAACCCCAAAATCAAAAACCAATCCCAGATTGAATGACAGGCGTCCTTATTAGGTTTCACGCAACGTTTACAATTTCACTCACACGGCTGCCCAATTAGGACTTGCTCCTTTTATAGATAGACCACATTATTTATCCCACCTTCCCTTACTCTCTTAATTAGCACTCTCTTTCTCAAAGGCTAGATGTCAGTTAAAGGTTGACAGCTTGTAGACTTTCAGAATACCCATACAAACGCACCAATAAGAGTAGTTTTACCCAAAATGATGACGTATCACACCTTATGAGGTAGACCGGCTCAGTGCCGGACAGAAGCGGAAAAAGAGAACGAGAGAGACTTACTCAATGTTTGTGTAGAATTCTCGACAGGTAGGAAAACAAAAAAAAAAAACCAAACACGTTCCATTCAATGCACGCGTATGCGGAATTAAACAGGAGCGGTTGAACGAATTACAGGGGGTAAACTAGCCGCCGGAACTAATATGGGGAGGGTTTCAGTTAAGGTTACCTCCCCAGCTGAACTCCAGAGATACGGTAACATGATAGCCAATTTAACGTATCATAATAGCGGAGCATGAATCGAGGAAAAAGTACGCTCCTTTTTACCTGCTCAGGGCTCCACACGGGCCGCTACAGACTGCGGGGTCACCTGTACAAATAGATACTGTGAAGAGAAGGGAGTCCTCTTAAAAAACACTAGCACACTGCGATACTCTAGCTAGTCGCAGATTCAACAGATTTGGGGAAAACAGCTTATACCCAACAAGATAAGTAACCTAGAACCCTCGAAAATCCTAACATTCGTACAGGAAATACGGCTGATCAATAGACCAAGATTGGTCGCGGTGCGTTATATCCACAATAACATATAAGAACTCTGCTTCAACTACTGAGTATCGAGTTATGAATTTCGAGTACTGAGTTTCGTGTACTGAATATCGAGTGCTGAGTATCAATTATCAAATACTAATTATCGAGTACTGCGTATCGAGTCAGTGCTCAGTAGCATCAAGTACTAAGTATCGAGTATTGAGTTCAGAGTATCGAGTACTGACTTTTCGAGTACTCAGTATCGAGACCCGACCACCCAAAACAGCGTGAAACTTTCTTCTGAGCGCTGGACAATGACAGAAGTGTTGATCAGGGTTCGGAATTGCTCTTTGCTTGCAGCTCTCGAGAGCCAGATCTTGCTCTTAGCTCATAGCACTCGGCACTAGGCTCTGAGCTGAGAGCCCTACTTCAAGAGCCTTGAGCCATGAACCGGCTTACAGCTCGTGAGCCACAGCACACGGCTCTGAGCAGAGAGCCACAGCTTGGGAGCCGTGAGCCGTCAACCGGCTCTCGGCTCGTGAGCCACAGTTCTCGGCTCGTGAGACTTAGCTCTCGGCTCGTGGGGAATTTGAGGTTCTTAAATTGGGAATCACGACGCGCATTAACACATCAGCAACTTCTTTCACTTTTTCATACGATTCATAAAAGAGTGAATGCGATCGAAATTCAATGCGATGGAAAATTTCAACTGTGATTTTTAATTACAATACGCCCTCAAAAGACTCCATGTAATGGTTAATCCCCGAAGCTTTGGCGGAGATCGCATTACCTACTTGGTTGTTCTCCGATTGATCATTGAGAAATTTCAGCAATTTAGGGTCGTTCGCCTTGATTATCTTAAGAGGCCGTATTCGCATCGCCCATCTGGAAAATATTAATTAGAAGGTTTCAAAATTTGATACAATATTTGAGGAAATTTTCGATCGTAGTTGAAGGTAAATCTTCGTCATTGTTTTCCATTGCTCAGTCCAATTCCTTGAACTGTGCAACGCGTTTTTGCGAATCTCGGACAAAGTTTATCAAATCCTTGATTGTTCCAATGAATGAAGTGTTTGTCGTTGAAAAGAATCCGATGAAATTCTCATTTGCAACAAAATATTCAGAAATGGTTCTAAAGCAAACGGAGACTTGCTCTATTCGTAAGGATTCTGCGGTTTCATCTAGTAGAATAAAAAAATTCTCCGCTTTTCTTATATTGTCCATGGTTTTTGACAAGATTGTAGTCGCCATCAGATCGAGTATTTCATTTAGACTTTCATTATGGAGCCATCTGTATACATTACTCTGCAACCAGGATTTCAGTTCTGGAACGTCTTCCGAGCCTTCATGAAGGCCTCAAAAATGGAAAATTTTCAGTAACGCCGTTCTATTCTCCATCATCTGTTTCCAGTGAGCCGACAAAGTCCACTTTTCCCAGATTTGCCAGTGCTACGGTGCAATTGCAGTGTAGAAAACTTATCGAATGGTTCTTCATCCGACCTGACCCCTGCTTCCAGTTTGAACATCCATCATCGACCCAAGCTTGATTTGATTTCAGAGTATGCGAGTCGAAATTATCGATTAATTGCCGTACACACGCTTCAGTACAGACGTTGCAAATTCCGCAATAGTTTTTGTGTGTGTTATATGCTCACGTACACCAGAAGCATGCTCCGAGCGCGCTTGTTTCCCGCGTGAAATTTAAAATTTATAAATCGACAAAGTAGACAATATTATGGTCTTAGATTATTTCGAGTGGGTAATTTTCCTACACGCGGGATTTCTCGAGTCACTACTCCTGCCGGGCCTAATGACAGCTTTATGCTATAGTCACCCGACCGGCCGGTTCCGAGAAATGTGCAGCGTATATGTACCAGAAGACTTTGTGCAAAGTTTGATCAAGATAGCTTTAAAACTGGCGGAGGAGATAAACGGAGAGACGAACGGTTAAATCAACTCGGCTCGTCATGCTGATCAAGAAGATATCTTAGGGTGGGTCAAATTGTATGGGGCCGAAAAACCTCCAAGGGCTCATCGCGATTCTGAAAACTTACCTCTAAAATCAATTTCGAGCCTGCGAAAATGTCGATGAAGATATTTTTTTTATTCCTAAGCGAACTACTCCCTCAGTTTTGAAGAAATTGAGCTGAAATTTTGCACAGTCATCTTTTAGCTGAAACAGTTGAAAACAGTGACCAAAACAGTGACCGAAACAGCGACCAAAACAGTGAACTAATCAGTGACCGAAACAGTGACCAAAACAGTGACTAAAACTGTGACTAAAACAGTGACCGAAACAGTCACCAAAACAGAATATAACAAGTGACGAAAACAGTGACCAAAACAGTGACCAAAACGTGACCAAAACAGTAACCAAAAAAGTGACTAAAACAGTGACCAAACCTATTCCATATTATTTTAGAAGTAATGTATTTCAAATCAGATTATGCCTCGTAAAGAGCTTTGCTCTTACCAGGTGTCCCACGATGCCCAATCTTTTTTGTTTTTCGGAAAGAAAATTTAACATTTCTTTCCAATTCCTTAAGTATATCCATATTTTTTCGCTTAGAAATCTTTTCCAACGAAGCCGAATGGTTCACCCTTACTTCATAAAACTATTCTCATAATTAATTTACTTTTACTCCAAACAGCTCCTGGACATGCTAAAGTTCTACACCCGTTTTGAGATCAACGATGTCACTGGCAACTCCCTTACTGATCATGATATGACTCAGTTGCATTACAAGAAGATTACCTCACTTCAGCGCGCAGTGTTTGCCAAATTTCCGAGTCTGCGCGTCTTTGCCCTCTCCAATGTGGCCACCGTGGATAATCGTGAATCGCTGGAAAAACATTTTGGTGCTTTGGATGCCGAGGGTCTCAAGCAAATTGCAACATTTCTGAATTTGGTGCCCGATGAGATAGCCGAGCCATTCCAATGGCATCGGCTGGATGAACAATTTCTGCGAGAATTGTTAATCACGCGCCACGAGAAACGTTGCTCGCAGTTGGAGGCGCTGAATGAGATGCCTTTGTATCCCACAGAGCAAATCATTTGGGACGAGAATGTGGTGCCCTCAGAATATTACACGGGCGACAGTTGCTTGGCTCTGCCTAAGCTCAATTTACAGTTTCTCACTCTGCACGATTACCTGCTCCGGAACTTTAATCTATTTCGGCTAGAGTCTACCTATGAGATACGTCAGGATATTGAGGATGCAGTGAGTCGTATGTTGCCCTGGCAATCGGAGGATGGAGATGTGGTGTTTGGGGGTTGGGCACGCATGGCTTTGCCCGTAGCCAGCTTTGCTGTGGTAGAGGTGGCCAAGCCTCATCTGGGTGAGAAAAAACCATCGAGAGTTAGGGCAGATGTCGGTGTGACGCTATCGGTACGCCGCGAGATCAAAGAGGAGTGGGAGAATCTTCGCAAGCACGATGTGTGCTTCCTGATAACGGTTAAGCCAACCCAACCCTTTGGCACCAAGTACAATCCGAGAGAGCCCTTCATACCCCAAGTGGGATTGGTCAGTGTGCGAGGCTGTGAGGTGGAGGGCATGCTAGATGCCAATGGGCGCGTAATCGAAGATGGCCCAGAACCACGTCCCCAACTGGCGGGTGAGCAGCGCACATATCGTGTGTGGTTGGACTCAAATCAATATCGTCTCGATATGGATGAGCTTCAGGATGTAAGTAAATGAAACCAAAACATGATCCACTCTAATCAAAACTTCTCATTTAAAGGGCGCCGATGATGTCTACGAAAGTTTCAACATTCTGATGCGTCGCAAGCCTAAGGAGAACAATTTCAAGGCAGTTTTGGAAACCATTCGTCATCTGATGAACACAGAGTGTGTGGTGCCACCTTGGTTGCATGACATACTCCTAGGCTATGGTGATCCAGGGGCGGCACATTACAGCAACATGCCCAATCAGGAGCGAAGCCTCGAATTCAATGATACGTTTTTGGATTATGAACACCTAAAGGCCAGTTTTCCTGACTATCAACTGAAATGTGAACTGACGGAGGACAAGCGAATGCCACCATATCGTTTGATCTTTGAAGATGTGCCCGAACAACGTGACAGCGGTACGGAGGACGAAGAGAATCAGACAGAACAGACAACTGTTAGCAAATCCATTATTGTGCAGCCCTATAATTATGAGGCTAGAGGACCATATCCCAGCGATAAACCCAAGCAGTAAGTAATTAGAGTTTTAGAGAAATAGATATAGTAAATTGCAGAGATGAAATCCCCTAGGGAAGTTGGACTGGTCCGGTTCCACTTTATCTGATATTTACTAACAATAACGAACGCAAAAGGTCGACTAACCAAACCTTCTTTAGGAATTCAGGAGCTTGCAGATTTAATCAACTAGTTCGATTCACGTCAAAGATTTTAAAGCTACCCTAAACACCAAGAGAACTTTACATTTAACTTCAATACGGCTTTACTATAAATCAATCCAGTCTAAATAACAATAGGCAACGAGGTCCAGTATATTGAGGGGAAAGGTTGGTAGTGATTCTATATGATTTTCGTGTGCTTAGCTGAAATGGTCCATCACGTCGAGATTTTTAGTAATTTGAGCTTAAAGTTGCTAAATGTGCCTATTTTGACCCTTTTTAGGAGCGTTTTTCGGGGAATCCATTCTATAGTTTGGACTCTCTTTGATACCATCGGAAAGTACCACTCCTTAGCTTTAAAATTAACTATCCCAAACAATTCTGCGATTTTTTTCAATGGAGATATACATCTGGTAGCACTTGTGTAAGAATCCAAAAATATCCTATTTATTGCTGGTGCCCCAAAGTATGCAATGGGTGGTGGAGACTCTAATATGTTTTCGTTTCCTAAAAACAGTCAAATTGGCTAGTCAATTGTAATAAACCAGCAACAAAATTCTAAAGAAAACCTCCTGTTAATGCTTAAAGAGAGACGATTACAATAAATTTCATAAACGAAGGCCAAAAAAGGACAGATTTGTGAGGTTTTTTTTAGTATTTTGTTGCTGGTTCATTACAAATGACCAGCCTTCTTTACTGTTTTTAGAAACGAAAACATATTAGAGTCTCTACCACCCATTGCAGACTTAGGGGCACACCAGCAATAAAAAGGATATTTTTGGATTCCTACACAAGTGCTAATAGAGGTATATATCCATTGAAACAAATCGCAGAACTGTTTCGAGATAGATCATTTCAAAGCTAAAGAGTGTTTGCATAGGATTATTTCAGTTTGTGTCCCGTTTTAACTTTGTTTTTAATAGGTCACTAAGTACACCCTGTTGTATTAACAGTTTCTTATAAAAACTACCAATTAAGTTGTCCTTAGCCACGGAAAACTCTTGACACGGCACGGACCTACCAGTCCTTTAAGTAAATCCGGCTCGAAGGACCAAAAAATGTATTGAAATAATTTTGTTTGTGTCTGTAAGTGTAGTATATACGCGTTGGTCTTAGAGTAAATAACATATGCACATACGTCCAAGTTTTTGCCACAGACTGAGCAGAGGTCGCAACGACCGGTCCTCTCATTGCAGTTGTCCAAAAAAACAGGTTTCGTGCGGCACATTGACAAAGAGGGACGGAAGCAACCTTTAACTACGCTCTCTGATAGTGTTCGGTTGGGTGAGAAGAGAAACACATTTGTTTTTGTTTTTTCGCTCTTGGTTTTTTGCCAACCTATTTGCAGAGACCGCTTGCTGAAAAGGTCTTTTTTGAATGTATGCTATCAGTGTGTGCTTCTTAGGCTACTCAGTGGACCAGAGAACGAAAGTAAAACGAAACTATCGTAAAAAATTTGTAAACGGACTTACAAACAAGACAAATTTGCGAGCGTTGGGCAAAAGTTTCGCCCAACTATCATTAGCGAGCTTAAAAACGTGTGATATGCAGGTGAAAAATGATACACAAAAATGAAGAGAACAAAGAAGGTCGGAAAGTAGTTAGCGACGACGAAAGTCCCGCCTAACTATCATTAGAGGGCCTAAAAACGAGTGATATGCGGAAGAAACATCCGAAATTTTTTTCCCGATTTTGTCTCTCTCTGCAGTGCGTTTTGCAACAGGCAAAATGACAAAACTTTTCGGTAAATGCGATTTGTTATTGCACGCGGTGCGTTTATCAGAAAAGGCCCGTAAAGGATATCGCAAAAGACTCGCAAACGAATCATTTGCGAGCTATCGAATACGAAACTTTCAGTGCCACTTACTGAGCGACCAGTGATTCATTTTCGTATCGTTTTCGAATCTGTTTGCGATAGTTGTACACGTTTTTGTTTCGCGTCACTCTCGTTTGCAATATCGTTTACGAGGTTTTGGTCCACTGGGGTTACGCTCTGCTCCATTTGACTTTGTTCACAGCAACCTTTTTGAATTAACATTTTGGTCTCTCGGTCTTCAAACAACTCACACTTTTGGACCGCTTGACTGAAATGGGCTTGTTATTGGGTTGATGTCAGACCGACCAGCCTGAGTGAACAACAACAGCCGCTTAACAGCGAGCGCGAGAGCAGCACACAATCGGTTGAGGGAAGACCAAGCCCGTCTTTTTTTTATTTTTTCGGTTGCGGTCGTGAGCAGAGCAGACCGAAAATATGGGTTGAGAGTTATTTACGTGCTTTGTTTAAAACAAAAACTTCTTCCGAAAATCTTATAGAGTTGGCGAACATTTACCATTACAAAATAAAATATCAAACAAAAAAATTTAATCATGTCATAACATTTCAAATAAACTAATTTCCTATTTAAGACTGTATCTCCAACTGCTCACTTAAGTTTCGACTCTGACATTATCAAAAATGTCTTCTTTCAAAGGAATCGTCTCAATAGCAGCTATCTTCATGTACTTGTCTCCACCATATTTCTTGCATATGGCCTGAGTAGTGAGCTTTCCAGAAGCCTCAAGCGTTTGCCAAAGCTCTTTAGTCGGCTTTCTCAGGTCTTCCAATTTGTAACTGGTAATATTCTCCAGTAGAGGCGGCCAAATCTTCTTGCCCAACATGCAACGTGACAAGGCTAGCGCGGCAGCGGCTACCAGTGAAGGCTTATACTGCAGATAGGGATCACCCTCCATTAGCGCTAGTTCAGCAATGAACAACGTTAAGTATTTCAGCCTTTTAGACACTGGATACACTGCAACATATGCATTGACAAACACATAGACAGTTGGTATGCACATGTCGAACGAGAGGGTCTTTAGTATAAGTCTCTCCATGCGCAATACGTCCTCTTTTAAATAGCTATTTTCGGTGAGGAATACCAATAAATATGGCGTATGGGTCTCCTCGTATTTGATTGCTATAAACATGGCTGCAATGGCAACCAATTGCAGCATAGGGCGGATGACCAGCACCTGGCTAAGAAATCGATCGGTATAGGAGACAGTTAGATATAAAGTTTCAGTGTTTAAGTTGTACACCTCGGTGACTTGTACCAGCCAATCGACCAAAATGGAACGCATGCTGGGATTGATTTCTTTTTGGAATTCCATGTAATTAATTTGTGGACAGTGTTTCTGTTCACTTGTACGTAAATGCTGCAAAATGTCCAGTTGATATGGTTTTACCTTAAAGATGTAACTTTTAGTCTTCTTCGAAGGAATGGATTTCTTTGTAACGGATATGGGTATAACAGTTGGAAGACTTTGTAATGTTTTCATCACTGGTACTAAGTCAGGGTTCTTCGCTAAGATGTGTCGCCCACCTGCAGCAGCATTACCGTGTATACCTGGCATATTGGGTGGTACATTACCATTAAGTACTGCAAAGCTTGTGCGCTGGTTCGTGGCACCCATTGTCGTTGGCTTTGAATTGTGGGAATTCTCCTTCTCTTTGGTGTCGCGATTTTGCATTGATTTCTCTCTAAATTTCTTGAATTTGCTTTGATCTGGGTTTATTTGATGTAAAAAATATTATGACCACATTTCCTAGGAGCTTAGAAAACAGCAAGCAAAATTATAACAATTCCGTAAAAGCCACTTAGTTAAGGAAACTCGGTAGTCCAAATGCAAATGGTTGTGCCTTACACAATAGAATCTCTAATTTTTCATAATACCAACTAATTATAAACAAACTAATCTCTTACAGAAACAGCATTCGCTTCACGCCCACACAAATCGAGGCCATTCGTGCCGGCATGCAGCCTGGCCTAACGCTTGTGGTTGGTCCACCCGGTACGGGTAAGACCGATGTAGCCGTACAGATCATCTCGAACATCTATCACAATCAACCACAGCAGCGCACCCTGATTGTTACCCATTCCAATCAAGCTCTAAATCAACTGTTTGAGAAGATCATGGCTTTGGATATTGATGAGCGCCATCTGTTGCGTCTTGGTCACGGTGAGGAGGCGCTAGAGACCGAAAAAGATTACAGTCGCTATGGACGTGTCAACTATGTGCTGGCCAAGCGTATGGATTTGCTTAATCAAGTGCAACGTTTGCAGGAGGCACTTGGTGTGCAGGGAGACAATGCCTACACCTGTGAGACAGCTGGTTATTTCTATCTTTATAATGTAATGGCACGCTGGGAGAAGTTCCAGAGTCAGATGTCGGGCCACAGAGAGGAAGACCAGTTGGATAAACTATTTGAGTCCGAATTTCCATTTGGCAAATTCTTTGCAGATGCCCCACAGCCACTGTTCAAGCCTGGTGCTAGCTATGATGAACTTATGGCTACGGCCGAATCTAATTTCCGTTATATTTCGGATATTTTCAATGAACTGGAGGAGTTCCGCGCCTTTGAGTTGCTACGCACTGGACTGGATCGCTCCAAGTATTTGCTGGTGAAGGAGGCCAAAATAATTGCCATGACATGTACACATGCGGCACTTAAACGCAAGGAGTTGGTCAATCTGGGTTTCCGCTATGATAATATCCTAATGGAAGAGTCGGCACAGATATTGGAAATTGAGACTTTTATACCATTGTTGTTGCAAAATCCACTGGATGGCTTAAATCGCCTAAAGCGTTGGATAATGATCGGTGATCATCATCAGCTGCCGCCCGTTATTAAGAACATGGCCTTTCAAAAGTATTCCAACATGGAGCAGAGTCTGTTTACGCGACTAGTGCGTTTGGGTGTGCCCACAGTGGATTTAGATGGTCAGGGTCGTGCTCGTGCTAGCATTTGTTCGCTGTACAAGTGGCGCTACAAGAAACTGGGGGATCTGGAGCATATCCTTGAACGTGATGAGTATAAGAAGGCAAATGCGGGCTTGGCATATGACTATCAGCTGATCAATGTGGAGGACTTTAAGGGTGTGGGCGAGAGTGAACCTAACCCTTATTTTTATCAGGTAAGTTGGGCAGAGATTACAAATAATTGTGTGCTTTTATGATAATAACCCAGTCGGATTTGTCGGAACGTGGTTCCTAAAAGAATGCCCTCTGGCGCACTTCTTTTTACTAGGAAGAATGCACTACCAACTTTTGCAGTATGATAGAAGGCAAATAATCTGTATGAAAACTGATGTATGTTCCTTTTGGCAGTAGGTTAGAAGTGAAGAAATCTGCACAACATGCAAAGGTCCTTTCTAATGGCACGCATGCAGCACACGTTCTATTGGAAACCAATATGCGATTGACGACCGTTCGTTTTTTCCAAAGCATGCTAACGTCCCTTCTAATGGCACGCATGCAGCATGGATCAGACAGAGCCGAGAGTTTTTACGAAGTTGAACCAACAAAATCAACCCAGTTCCTGCTGCGTTTCGCCATTAAACAAAAGCGAAAGTAAGATTGCAGGTTTTTGCAACTACTTCTTAGTGACAAAAGTTGTATACTAGATGTGCTTCTGGCATGCAGTCAAGTCCGACTGGGAATGAGAGAAATACTCTCACATGACTTGGGATGATTTCTCTTAAGGAAGCTTTTTTAAGACGTGTTTTTCGTGGTTTTGAATGGCCCCGCAACAAACAAATGTCAAATGCAGCTCCCCGTGCCTCGGCTCAGTGTTTCGCCAGCCGTCCGGGAGGGGAGCGAACTCTCGCTATTCACTTGAAAATAATAAAACCACCTCTTCTGGCGTCGAAATAAGATTTTCTTTTCATATATTTTTGAGAGTCCTTGGTAATTAGTTGCCCAATTAGGGTTGTAAAACGGCTGACCCATTTATTCCATGTTTTGAGTTCTCAAAACTAGAGGTAGGCCATCTAGTTCATACGATTTCTTAATGTCCGGCTAGTCGCACTAATCTGAATCGCACGGATCTTAGTGTCTCATAATGGATCGAATTAATGATGCGAGAGAGAGCAAGAAGAAATCATGTTTGATTTAACAAGATCCAAATGAAAAGATTTTCCTACTTGGTCTTATCGTACTTTCACCTTTTCGCAACAAAAGTGCCCGCAAGAAACATCTGATTCGGTCGATACGATTGAAACTCTTCACAGAGAAACCCCCCAAAAAAAATATGTAAAAACTACACGAAAATGTAGTTTTTCTACACGTTTCACAGGGATTTTCAACCCACTACGTTTGTGTAGCTTTTCTGCATGCCACGTTTAGCTTTCTCATGCGGCGTGTAGCTTTTCTAAACGCCACGTTTAGCTTTCCCATTTATAAATGCGGCGTGTAGCATTTCTACATGAACGTTTAGGATTTTCATTTCTAAATGCGGAATGTAGCTTTTCTACACGCCACGTTTAGCACATATAAAAATTTTAAAAAAAATCCTACTATCAACTATACTATTTACACAAGGGAATGTGTGGAGGAGGGTAGTGTGGGGAGGAATGGGAGAGGAAGGGGCACAAAGATGGTACGGTCTTCCTTCCGAAAAACTTACAATTTAATTTTTTTTTATTTTTTACTTACCTTGTCTGGGATTCGAACTCCCAACTTACCTTGTCTCGGGAACTTACACACAATTGGCTATATAAGCACTCGCGCGGCAATGCCGCAAATCACAGTCATAAAGGGAAGCGACAAGCGACGATGATTAACACGTTTTGTGTAGATTTTCTAAATTTGGCATTTGAAATCAACTTTGGTTAGAAAAATTTGGGCTACATTTTCTCTAAGAACTTCTACACGCGCGAGTAGGTTTTTAATATCTAAACGTTAATGTAAAAAATCTACATTTCTGTGTGGAATTCAGAAAGCTTAATGGAAAATGTTGAAATACTTTGAAAAAACTCTGATTTTCTCTTGTCATGAAGCCTTTGCACTTGTCCACGCCGCATTTAACTTTTCAGCATGCCTCGTTTATTTTTTTTTTTTCAAGTTTTTTCTACGTTTTAGTGTGAGATTTTGCAAGGTGAACTGCGTTTTGTTTAGGATTGTCGTTTCTATACGTGGCGGTTGGCTAATTTTGTTTTCTCTGTGTACTAATTAAGCCTTGCATTAACCATTTTGTGTCCTCTGTGATGATGACAATAAACTATATGGAGTAATCAACTCGGAAGATACTAATACTGTTGTAAAACCACTTGCTGAGATCGTTTGGATTCGAAGCGGTCTTGAAAGTAGTTCAGAGCTCCAACGATGTGATTAATTTTACAGAAAAACACTGAAAAAAAGATCCATTTGTAATGGATATGTTTTAAATATCCTTTTAATCATCTTTTATATCCGTTCAATCACGCAACGGAGCTGAAAATCGTCCAAAGAATATGAAAAATGGTCATCCTTTGGACGATTTTCAGCTCCGTAAGATGATTAAAAAGAAAATTAAAGAGTTGTTCTTGTTCAGCTGTTCGGTGTTGGTTTAAATTGAAGACCGTTTCGTTGGATCTGTGATGTTCCAATTGTTCACCAGTTCTTCACTTAGGCATTGTGACGATTAGCGATCAATCAAACTAATTGTAATCTTTCGTTGCCGGGCACACTGCAGAATGTTGCCTATTTGTCAGCTAACTCTAAAATGGTTGAAACGCCAGAATGTTGCTTACATTGAACAATCAGACACGCGGACAAAAAACAGCTGAAGAGTCACCAAATTGAGTGAACAAGTCACTGAACAACTCACTGAACAACTCACAGAACAAGAGCAGCTGAACAAAAGCAAGTGAACAACTCTGACTGAACAACTAGCAGAAAAAGAGTGAGTGAACAAAATAAACAACTCTAACTGAACAAGAACAAGAGCGGGTGATCAAGAACAACTCACAGAACAAGAGCGAGTGAACAAGAACAACTGAACAAGAAAAACTGAACAACTCTAATGAAGAACATGTTCACTTGCTCAGTTTATTGAACAACTCAATTTTGTTCACTCACTCATGAACAACCCAACACTAAAAGTTCTCAACAAAAGCGAGATAGTGTCTACCAGATTTCGTTTTCTTTGTGGAGTCTCGTTTAAGGCTAAAGGTTTGGTAGTGCCCTATCAAGCCGGTTTAGTCAATATTCTGAGTAGATTTGTGTTAAAATCTGTCAATGCTTTTAATGCAAATGGCAAATTGGACCCAGCAGCCGGTTGTGGTGCAGCGGATAGTGTGTGTGCCTGCTGTGTAAGAGGTCATTGAGCTCAATCCATGAGCCATGAAATAGATTCTTAAACTTTGCCTTTCGGATTCAGCGTTATATTGTAAGTTCCTTTTTCTTATGCGAAAATTAGAAGCAAGACAAGATATTGAGGGAAGTTTGTCTCTGGCCCTTTGGGCTGCTGTTTAAGGACAAATATATATATTTTTTCAACTCTTTTCCTAAATTCAATTCAATTTTCCATTTACAGAATCTGGCAGAGGCCGAGTACATAGTTGGCGTTTACATGTATATGCGTCTATTGGGCTATCCAGCTGCCAAGATTTCAATACTCACCACGTACAATGGCCAGAAGCATCTCATACGTGATGTCATCAATGCCCGTTGCGGCAACAATCCGCTCATTGGTTGGCCACACAAAATCACTACCGTGGACAAGTATCAGGGACAACAGAATGACTATATATTAATCTCCCTGGTGCGCACCAAGGCGGTGGGTCATCTACGCGATGTGCGTCGTTTGGTCGTAGCCATGAGTCGAGCTCGTCTCGGTCTGTATGTATTCGGACGCGTTTCGCTGTTCAAGAATTGTTTGGAATTGCAGCAAACCTTTAAGCTGGTGAGTTATTGGTCTCCTTAAATCTCTAGGCCATACTAATCTCTTTAAAAAACTTGCAGTTGATGCAGCGTCCTCTGAAACCAACCCTGGTACCAGCCGAAAACTATCCCACAGAACGCTTGGCCAGCGAACAAGTGTCCCAGCAGACCAGCAAGGTGATAGAAAACATGTCCGAAATGGCACAGTTTGTCTATGAGTTGTACATGTCCAAAATGGAAACGCTAAAGGGTAGCCTACCCAGTGCAGCCGAGTTAAGGGCCATGCGCAATCAGTTGCCCCATGAGGAGGAGGAGGAAGAAGAAGAGAACGAGAACAATGAGGAGACCGTGGCCCAGGATGAACCACCTCAAAAACGATTGACCAAGGAAAAGAAGAACCCCACCGAAGCCTTCAAACCCACTCCCATACACAATGAGATCAATGTGGATGAGGAGGAAATGGAACCAATTCAAGAGGCAACTGAATCCAACACTGAACAACCAAGTGTTGAGGCTGAACAATAATTTAATTTCCATAAGCGATAATTAAAAACACAATTCCACACACGCACGTAGCCACAATGCTGTTTACTTCTTGGGCGCCGTTATGCCCTCCAGTTGAGCCTTCAACTGGGCGTTGGTCTTTTTCAGGAACGTTATCTCTTCGGTGAACTTTTTCTCCTCGGAGACTCGCAATTCGGCATTGCGACGTTCGGCCTGCTCTTGTTTCAATTTCATATCGGCTATAATCTCCTCCAGTGCCTCCTTGTCCAATTCCAGAGTCTTGACACGATCACGCAGCATTTCCTTCTCTTCGTGGGCCTGCAAAGCCTTTCGCATGCCAAAGGCCACTGAGCTGCAGTACAAGGTCTCATAGGCCTCCATGGACATGGCGATCTCATCGCGAATGCGCAACAATAAAAGTCCACGCTCCGAGCAATTAATAGTCACCTGGCGTATGATCTCATCTGTCGGGATGGTGGAATTTAAGCTTAAATATGGATTAGCAGCCGCGCCACTTACCAAAGCACTGAGAGTAAAGCTCACGGCGAACTGGACAGATGCCCGTCTCGCGTGCCTGGGTCTGTTGCAAACGTGTATCCAGCATTTCCTGCAAATTGATGACATCTTGGCGCGTGGCCGGCGTGCTGGACACCGATTGCTGCCACAGTTGTCCATCCTCTTCCCAGCAACGTGGCGGCAATATAGAATTCAATATCTCCTCCGTCTCCTTTTTCGTATCCAACAAAGCGCCAGCCGTTTGTGGCCTTTTCATTTCTAGCTCCGTCAACGGAGCTCCCTTCTTATCCGGATGCTTAACCACCAGCACGGGATTGTTGTAGCGCACCAGCGTTTGGAACTGGCCCACACTGGTTATCTCTAGTTCATCCATTTTGTTCAATTCAATTTTAACTCTTAACTAAATAATCGGAACGGGCTGTTGTGATTGTTGTTGTGTATGCCGGGTGGTTGGTTTGTGTGTTCAACTATTTGTTAGCTCTGAAGGAAATATCAGAAATGCCTTTGATGGGGAAAATGATGCAAAGCAAAGGCGTTTGAGTTTGTTATTTTCCCTGCGGAGACTAGCAACGAACACCAGTCCAAGCAACGAGACTTGGAATTGTTTACTTGACACTGGAAACCAAATATCAACAGGTCAATGAAAAATTGTTAGCAGGACTCAGGTAGGTTGAGAAAAAGACCTATAGCATGGCACCAAACTAGAACCGATTATAAGTACCAAGCAGTGGCGTAGCTAGGGGGCACATTTTAGGGGCGGCAAAGCCTGGATCCATTCTCAAGGGAATTTCTTCCCATAACTGTTCCAGTACGTATACCATAAAAACACATTACACCACAACCTAAAACTAGCTCAAAATCATATTCATACGTTTATTTGTAAATGCAAACACAAATTGGGGCCTTGACTCTGTTTCTTTAGAGCATAATACAAAAATTAGTTTGTTGCACTTATCCAATTCATTCAACTAAATATAGAAACTTAGGTATATGAGCAAGTTTGGCTAATTAAACTAAGCATTGACATAGAACTAAATTAGCAATAAAACTAAAGCGTAAGTAATTAATACGAATCGGAAGAGCAAATAAGTGTAAGTCTTTTTCTAGTAGAACTTAGGCAGAGATACAAACTAATATCGCGTAATTAAAGTTAAAGTAGTTTTGGAAAACTCTTACGGCTAGACACATCATCAATATATATAATCATATACATATATATTTTTATTGTCATTATTTATGCGGGAGAAATTCCTCTATGGGTTGGTAATTTCTGAATATTACAATTACAACACTTTTTCGTTTTGTTTCTTGATTAGTTATAAGTTCTAAATGTTCGTTGGCATACAAGATACTACTACAATATCAGCTATATATATATATTTAGGTATATTTTTATGTCGGTATGTTAGTTCACACACACATGTGGGTGTATGGGCAACGGCAAACTCAGAATATGCAACAGATCAGATCAGTTGAATTAAACCACATTTAAAGGGGTTTCTTGCCTAGACAATTAGTAGAAGCTACTTTATAATTTACACGTTTTTTTTTTGTGGCGGCTGAGATGAGACATTTCTTAAATAAGCTCAGCCACGGCATCGTCACCATCTCGTATGGGTGCCTGAAATGTGGATCCCGTAAACTCGTACAGCTGCAAGCATAGAAAAAATTTATTATTAGACTTGAATTATAGTAGAAATTTTGATTTAAGTTGGTAATATTTTCGTACGGCCACAATTTCATTCCAAATCACCAATTTTAAAATGTTAAAAATTTGAATTTGGAAAGCAACAAAGGAAAGAACAGTATTCAAAAGACTACACAAAAGTATTAAGAAGGATGTTGATTTTCTGGTATTTTGATTAGCTGCAACTATTACCAAGGCTGCAAGCCATTTCAAAACTGTTCCCCTCAAAAACGGTACAGTCTGAGACTCTGGAGTCGGATCTTGAACAGCACCTTCTAGAGTTGTTCTAAAGACAAGTGGGCCCGTCCGTCTGTTTCTATGCTATCTCCTCCGAAAGTTTGAAAGCTATCTTTACAAACCTGCGCTGGAAGTTTTTAGTACGCGATATTACCACAAGTTGAAGAGAAAATGTATAGGTTTATTTCAGCAAAAGAAGAACTCGAAGAAAACTGCGGTTGGTGTGTGAGTGCTTGTGGCTCGACTACAAAAACAAAACATGTATTGTTGTGCCTTCGTTCCAAGGCATAGGAGAGAAAGAGAAGAGAGAATATTCAAAGTTCTTGCTACAATTTTGTTTTGCGTTAGTCCTATGCGCATGCCATATGCTGTTTTTACAAATTTACATATGTATGTCTGTAAATTTGCAAAGTATGTGTATGTATGTAATCGAAGGTTTCTGTTGAAATTAATTTGTTCTTTTTTGGGGTTATGGCACTAATTTGACAAAGCATATTAAGCGTTCTTACGACGAAGTGATTCAAAATGATGAGAACAACAACAAGTCAAATCGACAAGTCCATGTAATTTTATTCATGTACTTCGGATAACGGCAGAAAGTGGGTGGAAATGGTGAAGCTTCTTTGCATTGACCCTGCTTCGGACTACGATGACTAGAATGACGACAATGAGAATAGTGTCGATGAATTTAGAAAATTTAGTCATGGAACGCAAATGCATACATGTGTGTAAAGCACACAATAACTTCGTCTTTCCTTCAAACTTTAGTGACTTTCTTTATATTTAGGCTTGCGGAGAGCTGCGCTTTCACTGCAGCTAGCAGTCAATGCAATCTTAAAACAGTCAAAGCCCTTGTTAAAAAACTGAGCACACTATCAATCAGCAACCTTATGGCTGACAAGCAACTCAAGAAACCTCCACATGATTGCCCCACGCGTTGGAGCTCAACCTACAGGATGCGAAAACGTTTGCTGGCAGAAGACGTCTTCAACGTTTACTTCACTTTTGCGGCCGCAGATCGCTAAAATTGTAAGCATATTAGAAAAAACTAGTTTTGGGTGATTTTTATTCCATTTGGATGAATTGGGAATTGGAAATCACTCGTTCAGGATATAGAAAAGCGAGATAAATCCCTTTTTTATTAACGATTTAAATGTCAAACGACTGAAACTTTTATGTTGAATATAGTTTCTTTAGTTACAAAATAGAATAAAATAATTTGGACTTATTCCACAATTTACTATTTACAATTTTCAAAAAATTTGTACTTATATCGGTACGTACCGGTTCGTACCGGTATACCGAAATAAAAAACTGGGTACCGTATCGAAACCGAAATAAATTAAAAACCGAAATAGAACCTTTTACCGAAACCTTCATTTCGGGTAGTACCGGTACCTGTAACGGAACCGAAATACGTTTCGGTATTAATCCCTGCTTAAAACTCTTTCTTATAATGATACGTTGTCTCCTCTCCTTCTTTAATGTGACCTAAACTCTCTTCAAACATGGTGCTCGGTTAACTACCTCACACTTTACGCTGAAAAGGGTAAGTGTATGACATGGTAATTCGATTTTTAAATAGCCCAATAATTGTAAGGTAATTGGGCATAAGCTAACAAAGCTAGGCGAGTTCTGGGATTTATCAAAAGATGGCCCAAGCAATTTTATGGTCCGTATTTCGCTAAGCATTTATATGTCTTACTGGTACGACCAATTCTCGAATAGGTCAACTCACTGCCAAAAAGATCAGGACCAACTTGAATCAGTTCAAAATCAGTATCTTATATTCGACTTCGTGGCCTCAACTGGAATACCACTAATATTTTACCACCTTACGAGAAGAAACTTCTCTTAATCGATCTCTCGTCTTTAATGAATCGCCGAACGTGGCGTTAAGTGATTTCCATTCACAAACTCTTATCAAGCGATATTGACTCTAGTGCTCCGTTAAGCCAAATAAATCTAGTTTTTGCCTTGCGTCTTACCAGACATTTCTCTCCGATCTATCTACAGTCTTGCCTAACAAAATATGCGCATTATGAACCTTTACGTAACTTATGTCTTAATTATAGTTTGCGCACGCTTTTTTGTTAGATTTAAGAAATAATTTATAGTCTTTTTTAATCGTTCTTTGCAGATTAGACTGAACTTTGTCAAACTATAAATAAATAATTGGTCAGCAATTGCTGCTTAAAGGGGCGATTTTTACACCAGTTACAAAAAAGCGCAATGGGAGGCCAGTAAAGTTTGAAGACGCTGAGTTGGAGGCTTTGTTGTACCAAGATCCATGCGATTCTCAACAGAAGCAAACAGAATCCTTAAACGTAATCGAACAAGCAATTTCAAATTGCAATTGTAATGAGTACTAAAGATTAAAAGACCCCAAAATGTCACCCGAATATCATTTTCTGGTTATGTAGTACCTACACAGAAAAAAAGATCCAAAAAAGATCCATTTGGAATGGATATTTCTTAAATATCCTTTTAATCATCTTTAATATCCTTTCAATCATAAAACGGAGCTAAAAATCGTACAAAATGGTCATCTTTTGGACGATTTTTCGCCGGATGTGCTATATCCATTCAAATGGATCGAAAATCAACAAATGGATATTTTTAATATCCTTTTTCTCTGTGTAGAACACACTCGTTCTCGAGAACCATTGAACGTATCCTTATCAAATAAAAGACCGCGCCAAATCCGGCCGTCCGCGCACTGTGCAAACGCCACAAGCCATCAAAGCGACGCTGGATAGAATTCGTCGAAATCCACTGCGCAAGCAGAAAATCATGTCTCGTGAGATTAATATCAGCAAAGACAGCATGTCGCTCATCATAAGACTTGACTTGGGACTCAGTGTATACAAGAGACACACCGGCCACTTGCTCACAACAGCATTGAGACAAAAACGCAAGACAAAGCCCACATACGAATTCTGTTTACTAGCGAGAAAATTTTCAACACAGAGGAATCGTTCAACAAACAGTTTGATAGAACAAGCGACCGAACTCTTTGCGAGAGTTCAGAGAGGTCACAAACCGGCTTATGTGATGGTTTAGTGGGGAGTCACCAAGCTTCATTTTTATGAAAAAGGAGTGTATCAATCCAACGTTTTAAAAAAAGCTGTGAAGCCTCTCAACATAACATTATTACTTCAACTTTCAACAAGACTACGCTGTATCTCAAAAGGCAAAAACGACTCAAACATGGCTAAAAACCCATGTACCCAACTTCATTTCTAAGGAAGATTGGCCTGCTGGTAGCCCAGACCTGAATTCATTGGACTACAAACTGTGGACCGTTCTTGAGGCTGTGGCTTGCT
Organism: Lordiphosa collinella; assembly: GCA_018904265.1. Lineage (NCBI taxonomy): Eukaryota > Metazoa > Arthropoda > Insecta > Diptera > Drosophilidae > Lordiphosa > Lordiphosa collinella. The sequence continues at coordinate 158,418 of JAEIFV010000106.1, read as the reverse complement.
CTACTCGACACCCAAATATTGCGTCTTTGAAGCACTCACTGACCACTAGGTACAAAGCAATCGACAAGTACACAGTGCAACCTGTTAGGGTTTAATATATAATGCTTTGGAATGTTCTCTTAACATTAAGCGACACTTTCCAGATACTAAACTGGTGCAACGTTTTTCAGGCAAAGATAAATACAGCTGGTGAAATCGATGAAACCCACATCAACTCTTGCCGTTAGTCAGGCAGCTATTAGAGCCTTGTCGTCAAGCGACACCAACTGTAATCTCGTCCGTAGCACGGTGACATTAAACATTAAAGACCAGCCACTCTTGGAAGTTGTATAAGATGATGGTTTAATGGAGTAGCAGCAAAGTTTGGTCATTCGATAGACTTTGATCTTAATCCTAGAACTTTAAGTTTCAATTACCGGTCTTGAAACCAAACGCTAAGCTGTACTACGTGTTCGAGCCTTCGCATCAAACCTTCACCGACTTTAACAGCCCTAAGGGCCTAGACAAGCTTCTCTGTTTTATCTTGGCTTGTGTGCTGTTTTGAACCTCGGGAGATCCTTGAGCTTTATTATAAATGCAAATCGATTCCATCTACTCCGATTTCTGTTCAAAAACCATTCAAACGGATTAACTTACTGAGGGCGCTCGATTATTACGCAATGTGGCATAATCCGCAAAATCATTCATATGCGGATCGACACGAGCCAAAAGTAAACCAGCACCGCCTACGCCGCCAGCGCTTATAGCTCCGCCACTGCCACTTCGCAGTGAACCGCCTCCTCCTCCGCCAGCGCCATTGCTGCCGCTGCCAGTGAGACGATTTTGATTGTTACGTGGCTGTATGGTCGCATAGGTATTATCCACCGATTGACCATGATGATGCACCTGCTCCAGTGAGCTGCGATGATCCAAATGTCCAGGTGCATCCGATTGGGATATATGATCTGGTTCGGAGAAGACCTGCATGGTGAGCTCTTGTTCTTCGTAGAGTTTGAGTTTTCTGTAGATTAAGAAAATGTACTTAAAAAATGAACTTTGCTCTCTTTCAAAAGCAAACCTACTGTTCTATCCACAAAGGATTTTCGGTAGTATTCAGATCCTCAATGATTTGCTTCTTAATCAGCGCCTCCTTGCGACGAGTCTCCACGGGCACGGATAGATTCCAATGCTTGAGGCAACAGCAGAGTACAATGAAACTGATAACTCCCACAAAAAGTACAATAACCAGGGCCACCAGACCGGCCACAGCCAAGTCAAATTCATCCTGCACTATGGCTATATAAGCAGGCACAACATTCTCAATGGCAAAGCCAGCATAGTAATCCTGCAGAAATAAGTAGAAAAGGTAAAAAAGTGGAATCATAAAGAACCTAAAGAGTCTACTACCTTTAGGTAATCATAGTTCCTGTCAATATCCTTGAGTATCTCATCAACTGGTGCAATTTGCTGCGTTTGCGGATCTACAGCATGGAAATACAGGTCACACCAGTCCATGCGTATGCGTCCTATGGAGTCCAAATGGAAACGTATCTCATCCACAATAATGCGATGTTGCGTGGCATTACGCAATTCGGCTATAATCTCCTCCTGCTCTTGATATACCTCCTCGGGCGGGCGGGAAAGGATGACGCGTACCAGTTGAGTGCCATCAAATACCCAAATCTGTGGGAAAATGTAATCTTCTTCTCTAAAATCCCTTTATAATCTAAGAATACTCACATTAACTTTAGTGCTGGTCGAACGCTGTGGTGGTTCCAGTTCACGGGCCACAATCTCCAGTTCAAAACGATCCTGATTATATTCGGCCATAATTGTGTTGGCCGTAATCCTTCCATCTTGTGCAATGGCAAACGGACTGGGCACTATGGAGCCAGTCGATTTGCTAGCCCCAAACTTATACAGATTTGAGGCCACAATCATGTACTCCATTTTGGCATTCTTGCCCAGATCCGCATCGCTGGCATTGACCAGCACAATGGCCGCATTCATCTTGGCATTGGCATTGACGCCGGCATAGTACATCGATTTCTCAAATACCGGAGCATTATCGTTCACATCTAGCACAGTGATGGCCACTTTGGCAACTGTGTTATCCCGATTCAAAGTTTTGATGGAGAATGAAGCTCGCTCCTCCTCGGATATATGCAAATCGGCCTTGATGCTGGCCAGTATATATAAAGTATAAGCATCGGTTTGCTCGCGATCTAAACTCTTGTTGGTAAATATATCTCCCGTGAGTTTATCCACATAGAAGGCGCCATCCTCATTGCCCAGCAGCATATAATAGAATATATCCCGATTATGTTTGCTACGCGAGGCAGCCTGTATATGTCCAATCTTCACATTCCTTCCGCTGTTCTCGTTAATCGAAACCTTGTAGGGATTGGAAGCATCGGGAAATTCGGGACGATTCTCATTGGCATCCACAATGCTGACACTAAGCAGACGCAAGGACTCAAATGGAGGATTACCAGCATCTCGAGCCACCAGTATAATGTCATAGCTGCGAAAAAACACACAAACACACTATGAATCACAGTTTCCCCCTAAATTAAGATTAAAAACTTACTTGGCTCGATTTTTCCGATTCAATTGCTGTCTAGCCCGCAGCTCTCCGCTGGCCTCATTGATTTTGAACTCTGTCGTCTGCTGAACATTTTGATTGTTAACCTGCAGATGGTAACTAATCTTGCCATTCTCATCTGTATCATTGTCCAACGCCTTCACCGTAAGCAGCAGATAGTCCGCTTGGACTATATCGCCGGGAATTTCAATGGTGGCATTCGTCAAGGCTGGTATCACAAACTCTGGACGATGCCGGTTCACGCGCAGAACGTTTATCACAGCCTTGGCCGTGCTCTCCAATGTGCCCGAGCCCTGAGTGTCACGTGCTGAGATTATCAACTCATAGATGCCATGTTTACCGGATAAACTTTGTGCTGGATATATAATACCAGACTGGGCATCCAACTTGAATAGTGCCAGCTCATTGCCGGCCGTGATTATATAACGCACATCTCCATAGATACCCTCATCCAGATCAATGGCCTCCACTTGTAGTAAGGCAGCTGGAGGCTGATAGGCGGCATTCTCTGCCACCGTAGAGTTGTAGACGGAACGAGTGAAAACGGGAGCATTATCATTCACGTCCAGAATGTTGATGTGGATCTGGAAATACAAGATTGAAGCTTTTAAGAAGAGGATTCCAAAAAGTGTGCTGGATATATACAAACACATTAACAAAAGTGCTACTTCAGAAAAGAAAGCGGAATTGATGAGTCTAAAAGGTTCGAAAAGTAGCAGATCTAACAAATCTAAACCAACTTTTTCTTTGGTAGCTAGCTGAGTGATTTCCAAAGCTGATCAATAGATGGCGCCTCTTCTGCGACCAGTGTGGCGACTCTGCCCACACTAGTCACCAGCGACTATCGATTACTAGTCACGAGCGACTATCGATTACCACACTATCACGAAGCCCATCATCTATCATCTCCATGAGATTCAGTATTCAAAGGTGTATCGAACTTGGCGCTAGCTGGCGGCCTCGGGCCAACTCGCAATCAACAATTTGTATTCAATAAGTTAAGTGAAACAATAAATATTATAGTAGTTAAGATGTCTTCAATTAAAATGCAAAAGTAATAGAGATTTCAAGGAAACCCACTATAAAATACCCCTTCCGTGTTCTAAGCCAATCCGATTTAGCTTTGATTCGTCAATAAAAATAAAGCTACGCCAGAATGATTCTGTTTGATTTTCCTAATGTTTGGCAAAAGTTCCAGTTGGCCAACCAGACACATACTGAATGTATTTGTTTTTGCAGTCGTCTCGGTCGAACCGATACGGAATAGATTGTATCATGTTAATGACATTGTGACAACAGTCTGATAACATTCTGACAACAGAAACGTATTGTGACATAGGAAAACACGATATTTAGAGGCATTGACATTGTCTAAAAAATAACTCTTAGAGCAGGGTTCCCCAAGAAAAGAGTCTCTCTGTCTTTCTCTAAAACTCACTGATGCTTTACTTCGTTGTGAATTTTCAATTGTGTTCGGCCCCCTGAGGCATGGCTGGGGAACACTGTCTTAGAGCGAAAATGTCAGCGGACAGCTGATTAATGTTTTGAGTAAAAAGTTGTCGTCGCAGCAGAATGTGCTTCTATATTAAGGGCCAATTTCACATCTTATAGATAGCTGCTATGTTGGTTTATGTGACAGATTGTGCTACGTAGAAGATGTGAAATCAGCGCTAAATCTTCTTTGTTATTATTCAATCTGCCAAGAGCTTGGTAAAGATCAGAGCTGTGTAAGCCGTGTGGTAAATATATGTAATCTTCAAAAGATTTCTGAATTTAAAATAATGGAGGAAGGTTAACTTTGGCTCGGGCCGAAGTTTTGTATACCCTTGCAGTACGTATATAATGATTTTATACAATTTGAACAATGCTAGCTGAGTGATTTCCAAAACTGATCAATAGATGGCGCCTCGTCTGCGACCAGTGTGGCGACTCTGCCCACACTAGTCACCAGCGACTATCTATTACCATACTATCACGAAGCCCAACATCTATCATCTCCATGAGATTTAGTATTCAAAGGAGAATCGAACTTGGCGCAAGCTGGCAGCCTCGAGCCAGCTCGCAATCAACAATTTGTATTCAATAAGTTAAGTGAATCAATAAATTTTACAGCAGATTAAGCACAGCTTTAATCCCTATACCAGTGTGCCGGTTTTAGTTCAGTTTCCTGTTCACACTAGCTCACACATCACTAACAAGTCTGATACTCGATAAGAAACTCACGTACTCATTGTTACATCTCTAACATATAATACAGTCACACTATTTACTTAACACTCTACCACAGATCACACTTTCGGCCAGACGCCAAACAGTAAACAAAATCTAAATCAATCAAGTCATTCATATTTAATAACACAAGGCAACAAAATTCGACTTTTTCCAGTATATTGAAGGGTTGGTATTGATTCTAGATGATTTTCGTGTGCTAAGCAAGACTGTGTATTTAGAAATTGCACATCACGTCGAGATTTTTAGTAATTTGAGCTTAAGATGCTAAAAGTGCCTATTTTGACCCTTTTTAGGAGCGTTTTTCGGGGAATCTATTCTATTGTTTGGACTCTCTTTAATACCATCGGAAAGTACTACTCTTTAGCTTTAAAATGAACTATCCAAAACAATTCTGCGATTTTTTTCAATGGAAATATACCTCTTGTAGCACTTGTGTAAGAATCCAAAAATATCCTATTTATTGCTCGACGTGATGGACAATTTCTGAATACGCAGTCTTGCTTAGCGAAAATCATCTAGAATCACTACCAACCATTCAAGAAAGACCTTGTTGCCTAGTGTAATTAATGTTGCGCATCCACACCAGTTTTTACACGACACCCTTCAATTCGGCTCAGTACTGAATCATATCTGAATCAGCCCTTATATGAGTTTCAGCCGTGAGTTTTACACAGAAATGTCCTAATATGTCATGACCTAAGCTGATTTTAGGCAAGATTTCAGTACTGAATTCATGGGTAAATTTCATGGGAAGTACTGATGCCTGGAAGTATCATGCCTGAAATCAGGTATAAATTCAGTTATTCCTAATGCTCAGGTGTGACTTCAGCCATGAAAAATACAGTACTGAAAACGCAGAACTGCAGATCAGCTATTCGATATATTTATGTGATTTTCATCAAAGTCGGCCAAAGGGAAAACAGAAGTGGCCTAAGGAGGCATCCTTGCTTTACTCCAGCTAGAAAATAACAATTGACTGTTTTTCGTTGTCCAAAAATAACAGTTATTTACGGACCCTTTGAGCAAAAAGTCAGAGATGAACCGTTCACATCGGCTCACGAACGAATCGATCAGTGCGCAACGAACAACCAATGGATTTGTTTACATTTTGATCTGCTCATTCACTGAGCAAATCGTCGCGAGCGAAGAAGATTAAAGTCATTTGCGTTTGTGTGTATATATGAGTGAGTGAGGTGTCTGTTTGGGCTTGTTTGGGCGACTCGCACAACAAAACAAATAAAAGGAAAAAAAGACCCTTTGAGGTGAGTCGATCGCCTTTTTGCTCATCTACTGACTCTTAATGTACGAGCACTATTGAATGAGCAAAAAAAGAAAAGCTCAACTGAGAACAGTCAACTGAAAACAAAAACAAGAAGAAACGAAGTTTTCTGCTCAGAGCGAGAGCAAGCGTGCATGGATTTTTTCGGTTTTGTTAATGAGCAGACCGTTCAATTGTTATTTACGAGCTCTGTTGGAAACTGATGTGAGAGCTGTCGTCCATCTTATACAGTGAACGTGTTTTCTTCGTTGAGGCTTGAAATCATATTAATAAAGCGTGTAAGAGGCTTAGCTTTAGCAATAAACTTCTACGGTTAATGATATCAAAGGCTTTTTTGATGTATATAAAACAGATATACTGCTTTTGTTTTGAGGTGAGGTAAGATTTGGCACTGGCAGTAAGCATAGTAAGTAGCCTCGGCGATATTCAAATTGATACTCCGCTAAGATATGTGTTCCGTTACCCAGTCCGTGGGTCTAAGCAAAATGGAAGCAAACAACTTCATGGCTGCAATTATGCAAGATATACCCCTGTATTTTGAAGCTGTTGTGGGGTCTCCTTTCTTGAAGATCGGTAAGATAATGCTTTCCCTAAAGCTGTTTGGCGCGTTGGCTGAACGTAGGATCTGGTTAAATGCCTGAGTCATCATTTGGATGCAAAGTGGGGTGGCATTCTTATAGAACTCAACACGAACTCGGTCAACCCCTGGAGCTTTGTTAGGTTTTGCAGTCTTAATGGCCAGACACACTTCTGAGTTTGATATGCACGCTTCAAGGACTTCCATCAACGAGTATAGGAGCGCATACTCAAATTGTTTTGGAGGGTTACTGACAAATAATGTCAGTTCAAAGCTGGGCTGTGTCGCTTTGATATAGCACACCAATACACTCTCACTTTTTGGCCTCGCTCTTCTTGAACATCGCTGTTTTAGATAAAAACTCCCACTTACCGTAGCCGTTGCAGATTTCTGCACGGTCGCTGGTGCCTTATCCTGAGCCACCACCGACAGCGTCAGCTCCTTTATCTGCTCTCGATCTAATATTGATGCATTGGCCACCATCACATTGCCCGTATAGGCATCGATAGTAAAATATTTGTTATTCTCCCCAATTAGCGTATAGGTAATCTCTCCAAAGACTCCCACATCACCGTCATGAGCCTCCACTTTGCCAGCAACAGTACCGCGCGGTGAGTTCTCCGTTATATTGAAGTAATAGTCCGTCTGAGTAAACTGTGGTTCATTGTCATTGAGATTGATAATGTCCACAATGATATCCGCTGTGGCTGTCAGAGACGGAACGCCTGTATCACTGACCGTGGCCATGAATTTGACCTCCTTGACGGACTCATAGTCCAGTCGGGATGTGGTGAAAATCACACCTGAGGTATGATTGATGGCAAAATAATCATTGGCCGTTATATTAAATTCCCCAATGCTAGAGTCCTCATCGCTGGCCAGTAGAGTGGTGAGCACTGTACCCAATGGCTGCTCCTCTACCATTTGTAGCTTTATCACAGGCTGATCAGGAGTCCAGGGTGCATTGAATCTCTGTGGAGAAAAAAAGTTACAACATTATAAGCTTGGTCAATAATGTCAAATTTTTGTTTTTGTAAAAAACTTAGTAATAAGTGAGCCGCCCGCCCCTGCCGATCCCTCAGAATGGTGAATGAAATTTCTTATAGCAAAATGCGAATACTCTTCATCAACATCTTTGCCATACTATACAAGGCGGCGGGTTTGAATATGTATAGATTGTATTCCGATTTGCGAGATGTCAAAATGGTGGTGAACACATTCAAGCAGGAACTTTGGATACGTCAACTATTCATATTTCTCATATCGGGTTTGATACTAATTCGATTTCTAATGTGCTTTGTAGGCTTGGCATCGAATATTGTCGCCATGTGAGTGTAAATTTGGGAGAAAGTTGAGCAAATGCTAATCTCTGTTACAGCTATCCGTTATTGACCAACTCGCAGGCGGAAATGCTTATGCCATCAATCATTATACAGGCCATTGATAATGTTGTTCTGAATATCTATGAGGTATTATTAGGATATGGCAGCATAACCTATTTACAACCCCAAAGCATGGCCGTATTTCTGGTGTTCTTGACGAAAATGACTATCAAGATCAGTTGCAGCATATCAGCACTGTAAGTTCAGGGAAAGGGGTTTGTCGATTGTTTAAGTACCTCGACTGAAGGTTTTGTAAATAGGTTAAGTAAGGCTCTACAATATTAGATAGGAATAGGCCGTAGGCTCATTATATGGATTTGCTTGGATACAACATAAATCGCTAAGAACACTGGTCAAGCCCTACTGGAAAATACTCTGTTTATCCGACGAAAGTTAAACTCCATTAGCACTGTATGAAACATGAGACAGAACAGTTTATTAGTCCTACATGTTGGTTGAAATAAATGTGAATTGCTCTTTAAATTCATACAAGATTATCATGTCTCATGTGTCGAACAGTGTAATGGCAGCCTAAAGTAAATTGAAACACGCTCAAAGCCAAATAGATTTAACTTGTACGGTTTCCCTTCTCTCTTATCGAACTTTTTCTTGTCACTTCACATAGAAAGTCAATTTAAATTTAGTTCGACATATACGAAATTCCTTATAGATTTCCAGGACATAATTCAGAAGGTTCCACAACTCAGATTATATAACTTTAGTAAGCGACAATACCGCCGAGATAACTCTCTAGATCGTCATCTTCTGAAAGTATAATCGAAGCCACATTTAAGATATATTATCATTGAGTTAGCTTCTTGCTTTTTCGAATCATTCAATAAACTTTGGAGTGGAGGGATCGTAAAACATCGTAAGGGTTTATTATAGATTCCAATTTTAACTCTTTTTATATACCTCTTTCTAGAATTTTGAATAATTCTGTTTTAGACTGGCAATAACGCGACTCTATCGCACTTTATCGGCCAGATAACAAGTAATATCAATGGCAATAGATCTGATTTTTCAATGTATACTTTGGTTTAAGGTTGTTCGCCTTTCTTGGCAAAAGGTTCGTTCCATAAGGACTCCTTCGTTGCGCTTCTGGTTCGCGGAAGGGGCTAGAGGTCGCGGTATATTGCGCTACCGGGTGGGGGCTTCGCACACGAGCAGTCGGTGTACTCAAAACTTGGAGGCGTTACGGCTCACTGATTTGTAAGCAGAGTCACTCCGCAAGGAGGTATTCTCTCTCCGCTTCTATGGATCATGACAGTTAATCAACTGCAACGGCTCATGGAGGCGGAGGGACACGTGGTGGTGACCCACAAACTCTGTGTGACCTCATGCAAGCCGAACTGACAACACTTGCCCAATAACCAACAACAACTTGCGGATTGGGCGTAAACCCAGTCAAAACAGAACTTGTACTTTGGTGACAATGCCAAATACTTGGGAGTCATTCTGGATAGGAAACTACTGTGACAATGACAACCTAAATGACCCCATAAGATAGGCAACCATTGCTCTTTTCTCATGCAAAAAGGCAATAAGCCGAAAAGTGGGTTTCTCCCCGACTATAGTACATTGGCTTTAGACAGCAGTAGTACGCCCTATACTACTTTATGGATCACTAGTTTGGTGGCCAGCATTCGGGAAACAATTTGAACTGTGGCCGGGTGGCTCAGCGGCTAGTGTGCGCGACCACTGTGCAAGAGGTCGTGGGTTCGATCCCGCCTCTGAACATCTAATGAAAAAGTTTTTTCTTTAAATTAACTTTACACCCGGTCACCCCTCTCTGCTGTTGGCGCCAGCTTTGTAGTAATTTGCCATCAAAAGCTTCTCAAACTGCCTTTCGGATTCGGCGTTAAACTGGCTTTGGCTCGGCTTTGGCCCACTGGGGCTGTGTCGAGCCATTTTACATTACACTACAATACAACTTAAACAAAGTCCAAAGAAGAGCTGAAATATGCTATAACGGAAACGCTTACCACCATATTTCATCTTGTACCACCAAACCTAGTAGCAAGGCAGATGGCTGTCACAACAGCCCTAAGACTAAGAGAATCCGATAACTGGAACGGGGGTAATTCGGGACACAATAAGCAAACGTGTATACCTTTTAATACAGACTATAGTGTACTTCAAACGACGTTCCCAAACGAGTGGGTTAACCTTCCCCACAGCAGAGCCAACGGGATTAATATCTAAACGGATAGTTCTGAGCTCGATGGGAAACTAGGTGGGATGTTTTCCCACCCAACCAAGACCTTAATCTATCGTTCCGTCTCCCTGAACACTGTAGTGTGTACCAAGCGGAGGTGGTAACCATCCAGGAAACTGTTACTTCCCTTAACAAACTCTCAGTAAAAGAAGGGTACGTATTTATATACTCGGACAGTCGAGCAGCCCTTAAGGCACTGGACTCTTGCACAACTAACGCCTATCCCTGAATGACATTGGCCGGCATTTCACCTAAGATGGGTGAATATATATGGAAACGGCCCAGACTTGTCACAACCACCGAGCTTTTTTCGGAGGGGAGCACGATAGGGATGCCTGTGGCTACCTACTAGCTTCAGAAAAAAGGCTGAAACACTGCGCCTCGCTACGGACCGGTGGAAAAACCTTTTCTCCTGTGCGGTAGCTAGACTTCGCCCTTTAACGTATGTATTAATTCACTTTTACGTTACAGAAGGTAACACTTTTCACTTCTGGTAGGAGCCCCGACGGGTTACTGTCTTTTAGCCAGGCACGCAGCACGCCTAGGGGTACAACACTTTGATTTCTGTAGAAGTTGCAGATTTGAGGAAGAGGAGGAAACTAGGAGTAGTAGAAGAGACTTAGGTTCCTGGTCAACCTCTCCTACTCAACCTATCGGAGACATCCGACATAGAGATCCAGCTCTACTTTATTACATTCTGTCTGTCAGTCGACAAGCCAAAATATTAAAAAGGAATATTTGTTTTAATTATGGCCTCGAAATATAGCCTCATTTAGTTATCAATAAAACATAGTTTCAAAAGCAGTAATTTGTTTTTCATAGTTAAAAATTTTTAGAGAATTTTGGCTTCGAAAAGACAGAGAACATAACGTGCGGTATTCAGAGCCTGACAAATATCAAACCATTTTTAGGGCATATGGTTTCTCATGATACAATAACTACAAAATATCGCAATGAGCAGCTTTGACATTCTTAGTCGATTTCCTGATGTAGCGAGTAACTTCTATCGAAAGCTGTCAGAAAAGTAAAAACCCTGTAGTTCAGCTGGTGTCAAGGCACTACCTGATGCATCACTGGTGTCAATCGCTGCCGTTAACGACAGGTAATACATCACAGCGCTAGTCTAGTACGTGAACTATAGTGTGCACCCAGCACAACACTAACGACTGGTAATGCAGGGTCGTACCGATCGGTACGTTTTCCGGACACTCCCATACAAAATTCGTTAGACAAATACATGGCTGGTGGTTGGTCTGGTGGCGAGTGCTCACTACGAAGAGTTAGAGAATTCGTTAATGCCGCACCGGCGCAGCTGAACTACAGGGAAACGACTGTATTGTCCTGTTTTTTTTTTGAGGTCTTAGCCCTGGAGTTCGATAAATACTCGCGCATGCGAAAAGATACTTCCGGTTGCTATGCCTTGAAGTTTTTGAAAAAGCTTTCGTTTGTGAGAAAGAGGTGTAGTGGTGTGGCTTGCCCCTCTCCACCTCTTTCCTACAAGCAAGAGCGTTTTAAATATTTCATAAAGTTTGCATCACCGAGAAAGTCCCGTCTTACTCATAAAGAGCAATATACGACTTGGCAGACGAAAGGTAATAAGTGGCACTAATTGTTCTGCCTACTCAGTATAGTTTCCTGCAAAGCTCTTTTATAAGCGATGGCATTTCAAACTGAACTTGCATAGCTTTTTTTTTTGAAGCAAAGCTCTTACATAACACTCAATAATATATATTTTGACTCAGCTCTGCACACATCAAAGACAGATCAAAGTTAAACAGAGCCACTGTTAAGTGGCTCTACAGCACTAATCTGTCTGAATGTAACCCAAAAACAGAACTCGATCGCTCATAAAAGTGTTAGAGCGAGAGAAAATCAAAGGGCATGGAATTTGCTGACAAAAATCTTTAGAAATTTCCGTGATTCCAGTTTCCGTATTCCAGTTTTAGTGACCTATTTTTGAGATTTAATACCACAGGCTATCTGTTTAGCTTTTATACATTAATTGTACTTCCAGCACTTTAATTTATACCCTCTCCCACTTTCTTCTCAAACAGAAACATTTTCACGGACTATCATCATTACTTGACCAATCTGGCAGCCTCCAACGAGGATGCACATAGCTTGGATCGGGATAGCAGTCATGAGATTGAGATATCAAATCAAAACTTTCTTCAAAATTTGCATTAAATTTAATGTTCACTTACCGGCGGTATTTTATTAACATCGATTATCTGTATGATTAGCAGACCTCGTCCCTGCTGCACATTCGGTGCGGTGCTGTCCGTGACCAGTACATTAATGCGCATCACCGCAAAGAGATTGCGATCCAGTTGCTTATTCACCGACACCTTACCATTGCGGGCAATGGCAAAGAATTCCTTAAACTGTTCACTATGTGGCAGTTCCTTGCCCTCCTTATTGATGGCCGTTATATCATCGGTGGCAGCAAACTCCAAAGCATTATGACTAGCCACATCCGGATCGAGAGCTATCAAGGTGTACACCAGCTGGCCGGGAGGAGCATCGGCACGCACTTCGGCATGTTGAGTGGCCGGCACAAAATAGGGATCCTTATCGTTGCTATTCTGCACATTGATGGTGAGCGTAGCCGTACCCGTCAGGCTGGGTGTGCCCAGATCTGAGGCCTGCACCTGCAGCTGATAGGTATTGCGTCTATCGTAGTCCAGCTTGTGTGATACAAATATCTCACCGGTGCGCTCATCAATGCCGAAAGTCATCGAAGCTACCCTGTTGTATGCGATAGCGCAGCTCGGCATTTTTGCCCGTATCCAAATCCGTAGCCTGCACACGCTCCACACTGGTGCCAATCTCGGAGTTCTCCTCGACCACGGTATTGTAGGTCGCCTGCTGGAAACTGGGCACATGATTGTTCACATCGCGTACGGTGATGTTGACACCACAATTGGCCGTAAACAGTCCATCGTTGGCCTCGACCACAAAGATAAGCTGATCGCTCTGCAAGTTGGTGACATCCAGGCTGGCATTTCGACGTATGCTAATCTGACCACTCTGCTTGTCGATGTCAAAGATGCTCTCGATTTGTGGTGTACCAATAATCCTGTAGCTAATGCTGGACAAAGTGTCCGCATCGCGTGCTTTGACCACTAAAGGAGAGTCGAATACCAAAGCACCCTCATCCACACTGGCCCTGTAGAGGGGACTTTCACAAACGGGAGGCGAATCGTTGGCATCGTTGACAGAGATGCGTAAGGAGACCACGGATGTTTGACCCTGGCCATTGTCGTCGGTGGCCTGGTAGATGAAGGGAAGATAAGAAATGTTAATTATAACTAACCCAAAGGAGACCTCCTGCTTCTAACTTCAACAACTGCTTGCTGCTTATTCCATTCCTGGAATTGTCAGTTAATCAGATCATTGATTCTAAAGGAAATCCTTCAGTCCAACACCATTTTAACTGCACAGTTCAAGGAACTTTTCCGACACTTTTCCCACCCTCCGCACACTCACCTTGTATGACAAAAAGTACGTGGTCTCCGTTTCGTAGTCAAGGCACGTCTGTGGCGTTGCCTTGCCACTGGCGGTTTTGTCATCATTAGTAATCGCCTCCTTAGCCGGCGCCTGCGTGATTAACGTATACTGTACGGTTGGCTCTGTGTTTATCTCTCGCGCCTCCGTCTCCGGTCTTTGCTGTTCAGCATCCAGGGTGAGCATTTGTAGTGCCTGTCCATCCTCATCATGAAGGTCACGTCGCTGGCGTCGCCTGTTGCTCTCATAACAATTGGCCAGCGTAATGACGCCCGTTTGCTCGTTAACATGGAACAGTTCGGCTCCAGTGCCCGATAGGCTATAGCGTATGCCAGCATCTCCATAGCTGCCCGAGTCCACATCTTTGGCTGTTATTGTTGCTATGTACTGACCAGGCAGCGCAGCTTCCGACACTGTAGCCGAGTAGCTCTCCTGCTCGAAGCTAGGCTTATTATCATTAGCATCCAACACACTTACGGTTATGGTGGCGGTGGATGAAAGCTTGGGATTAGTATCCGTCTCCTCGGCTACCACCAAGACAATAAATTTGCGCTGATTGGGATTCTCATAGTCGAGAGTACCATTGGCTACGCGTATGTTGACTTGTGAGTAGCCAGTGACCAATTTGGGTTCCACATCAAACACACCGGAAACATCTTCCAGGCGTAGGGCGAATTTAGAGTTCATACCCACATCGGCATCACTCACACTCATGTCCAATGCAAGCGGAGTGCCCACCGGTGTGTTTTCTAGCAAAGATACGGAGAACTCCTTTCTATTGAAGGTCGGTGGTGAGTCGTTAACATCGCGTATAGTCACAGTGGCTTTGGCTGTGGCGCTGGTAAGTGGATCATCGCTGGGCACACCATTGACCAACTCACGGGCACGTATGAGTAAAGGGAATAAGACCTGTCGAATCGTCTAAAGCCTCACGATCCAAAGGCTTGGCCGTGCGCAGTTCACCGCTGTGGGAATCAAGTAGGAAGTAGTCGCTAGGATCTGAGAAATATCCAAAGGATCACTTAGTTATTAAACTGATATTCTTAATATACGTAGACTTACTTGTCAGCAAATCGTAGACAATTTTACGTGGTTCCCCCGTATCGCCGTCACGTGCATGTACCGTCAAAACTAAGGTGTTAATGGGACTATCCTCATCTATAACGGTTGAAAGTGATCCCTGAAAAACAGGCGGCTTATCTTGTACATCCTTTACGCGAGCCTCGAAAGTGGTTTGGGTTTTATGCAATCCATCGCTGGCCTCGATTTGAAAATGATAGATCATGCGTTGATTGTAGTTGAGAGTATCGTTCAAAACCACAGCGGCTGTTAGTACAGTTGCCTCGCGCTTGAGCAATTGTAGGCGGAATCTGTGTAAAAAACCAAACGTATTATAGAATCTTGAGAAGAGCTTTATACGTTGAAAACTCACTTGCTACAGGCCTCAGGACTCTGTTGTTGAGGCAAACACTTAAGATCCAAACTGTCACCTATGGTATCGCGATCCTTAACCAAAATCTTATCGAAAATGGTCTTACCCACGGCAGCATCCTCATTGACATCTGCCTCATAGGGTGTCTGTAGAAAAAATTAAGTTATTTGTAATTGAACATAGTACGGATAAAATTGAGTCAGGTAGAAGGTACGAATTATTTAATACCGAAATACTTGTATTAACCCGTTTAGTAAGTAAATTTCGAGCTTATTAAAGAGCTTTTGAGATCTCACTCTTCTGTTAAGTCTGAATCTTAGATCAATTCATATATCATGGAAAATTTTGTACTTGAATCAAGAATTTTTGGTTTCAAAAGTTCAATGATTTCGGGCGTGGCCAAAATATGAAATAAACTTGATCTGCGTAGGGACAATAAGAGTCTACATACAAAATTTGGTGGCTCTAGCTCTTCTAGTCTCCGAGATTTAGGTGTTCCCACAGACAAACAGACGGACATGGCTATATCGACTAGGCTGTTGATGCTGATATAATATATATACTTTATGGGGTCGGAGATGCTTCCTTTTGCACGACTTTAGTATACCCTTTTTACTCTACAAGTAACGGGTATAAAAACTTATACACTCGTCCACCTTCACTAGCTGTTGGCGCCAGTTTTGAAGTTACTAGCCATGAAAAAGCTGCTCAAACTTTGCCGTTCGGATTCGGCGTTAAACTGTAGGTCCCTTTCTTTTGTGCGAAAGAGGGGTGCTCAAACCCTTCGTGCCGTTTTGCAAGTTCCTCTGGGGCGGTACTCCAGCGATGACCAGCGATGCGTCGTCTGATACTTTTAAACTGTGGTGTAACGCTGGTGAGCGTCACCTTCTTCCTTGCTTTGGGCCTCGGGTATTCAGCATTATCCTAGAGAGCGCTCGGTTCGTTGATGCCGCTTTTGTACCAAGTGCTCTCGGAAGCTGAGCCTGGTATCGAGCATAACCCCCAGGTACTTCAGCGCTCTCTTTGAGGTGAGCACATATTGCCCACGATATTTGTCAGTCTCCACTTTTCCGGCTGCTAATCAAGACAGCTATGGGCCAGCTCCAACCCTTACTGAGGAGAGCCAAGCCTCTATCTGCTGAATAGCATGGTTGCAGAGCGACTCTGCCTGCTTTAGGTGCTTTGCAACTACGACCACAGCAACGTCATCCGCAAATCCAACGACTTGCACTCTTGGTGGTAGGGGTAAACGTAAAATGCCATCGTACATTACGTTCCACAGTAATGGACCCAGCACTGATACTTACGGTACACCTCCGCAAGGAATGCGGGGACACCGAAGTTGGCTAGGGCTCCCAGGATGCTGCTCCTCCTTGCAGTGTTAAAGACGAGAGGTGGCGATAGCTACGTGCACTATTTATATTGACTACTGACTGGTGGTAATCGCTCACTTATCGCTTTACAAAAAAGTACTACAGTAAGTACCATGATACAATAATTCAAGGTAGCGCACTGCTGAGCTTCGATATTTTCAATCTGGCTTAGTTCGATGATTCAAAGGTGTTATCTGGTATATCGATCTGACATGTTCGCTTTCGATTTCCTGGTGTAGGCAGTAACTTCTATCGAAAGATGTCAAAAATTTATAAGAAGCGACTTTGTGGCCCTGGGCTGGATTCGGAATTGCTCACGGCTCTCAGAGCCGAGAGCCGCTGTTCGAGAGCTGGGAGCCACAGCTCGGGAGCCATCACTCGGCTCGTGAGCCACAGCTTCTGGCTCAGAGGTGAGAGCCACAGCTCGTAATCCGGCTTGTGAGCCATAGCTCTCGGCTCGTGAGCCACAGATCCAAAAATATCCTTGATTGCTGGGAATGCCGTTTCAAAACACCATTTTATGCAGTGGCATTCATACGAGAAGAAGGAAAGTGCAATTCAATGATGCTATTGTGTTTCATACAAAAGCAAAGAGGGGCTAATCGGCTGTCGCAAAAAGGGGCAATAATTTCTGACTTACTTTGAAGAAATAACGGTATACTTGCAGCACTCATGGCTATTTTTACCTGCTTGATAAATCTGTATATTCTTGATTAGCATCAACAGTCGAGTCGGTATAGCTATGACCGTCTGTCCGTATGAACAAACAGATTTCAGAGATGGTAAAAGAAATAGGCAGGCAGATCAAAGTAATCACGGAAAATTCTGAGCTCAGTCTGTGGCTCAGAGGAGGTTGTTTAGCCGAGACTGTGGCTCACGAGCCGAGAGCCTTGGCTCGGCGAGGTGGCTACAACGAGAGCTATGGCTCACAAGCCGAGAGCTATGGCTCACGAGCCGAGAACTGTGGCTCACGAGCCGAGAGCCGTTTGATGGCTCACGAGCCGAGAACTGTGGCTCTTAGCTCAGAGCAGTGTGCTATGGCTCACAAGCCGAGAGCGGGTTGATGGCTCATGAGCCGAGAGGTTTATGGCTCAAAGCCGTGTGCTGTGACTCACGAGCCGACAGCCGGTTGATGGCTCACGGCTCTCGACGTAGGGCTCTCAGCTCTGAGCCAAGAGCCGAGTGCTATGAGCTGAGAGCAAGAGCTGGCTCTTGAGAGCTGCGAGCAAAGAGCAATTCCGAACCCTGGCCCTGGGGTATGTGTATGTTTCAGCCCTTGTAATTATTGTATCATGAGTAAGTACCTATGCCTTAGCAGAAGTACTCGCAACTCAACCCACCAGCAATGTATTTCAGCGCCTACTTTTAGCTGTGCATGTCCTAGGGGGTAACCAATTGCCTCATCTTCGCCTAACATGTAAGTAGTGGAGTAAGTACCGCACACTGTAGACTGTAACTGTAAAACTGTTAGCTCCGTATACTTTGTTAGGGATGCTGCTATACCAAAAGGGTACTATTGTCGGTACCCAACCGTAGGCACTTACTGGTAAAGCGATAAGGCAGCGATTGCCACCAGTAAGTAGTCAATGTAGAAGAAGTGCAGGTAGCTATCGCCACCTCCCATACAGCAGGGTACCGAAAACAACTCTACCGGCTGCTCTCCCGTTCCAATTTATTGTGCGGCGAATTCAACAGCTGTTTCGGTGATTGACGGTTGACCATTGATCATCTTTATCACGAGCCATCTAGTAGTAGCCTAACGCAGTCAAAGAACTGTCATCTCGAGCATCATCGGTATTAACTTGCGCAAGCAGCCTCGCTAGATGCTCGTGATAAATATGATCAGTGGGGCTAGAGCTGACATAAAACCAAATCTAATTAAAAAATGTTACCCCCTTAATTCTAATGTTTTAAAGTTTTTGAAAAACTATTAACGCATTTGTTGTATTGGCTGCAACACATGTATCAGCCGAGAGCGTCTTTTTTACTCTTAAATTGGTTTTATCCAGCCAGTATTGATGATAAAATACTAGAAGACATATTAATGATTAACTTAAACTCAAATTTTATATAAAAAACATCAAGACTCTAGACTTCTATGAATAAAATGTTTAATTTTCATAAGTTTTCGGGTGGCTCAGCGGCTAGTGTGCGCGACCGCTGTGCAAGAGGTTGTGGGTTCGGTTTTCTTTGAATAAACTTTACACCCGGTCACCTCTCTCTGCTGTTGGCGCCAGCTTTGTAGTAATTAGCCATGCAAAAGCTTCTCAAGCTGCCGTTCGGACTCGGCGTTAAACTGTAGGTCCCTTTCTATTCTCTCTGAGCCTGCTCCGTGAACCCGTAACCAAAATGTTTCGCGAGTTCGAGCCCCGGATTGAACCCCTTCTGATTTTTTTTGAGGTTTGCAGCCCTGAATCAAATATACTTAAAGTTCGTACTTCGTACTTCACCAGAGACTTTTCCAAGTAAAGATACATAATTTTTTGGTCACACTTACATTTTGAAACTCTGGCGGGTTATCATTCTCATCCAATATGATAAATGTTATGGGCTGTTGCACCACATTATCCTGTTCGGATTCACCCGCAGGGTCAACGCGATCCCGTATGGACACTAAGAATGTTAAACTATCCGTTTCCTCACGATCCAGTGGCTTGATCAGTGTTATATTGCCCGAAACGGCATCCACACTGAAATGATCCGAGCCTATGGCACCGAATGTGACACCACTACCCTCAGGATCATAGCCTTCGAGACGAAAGACAACGGTGCCAACAGGAACATTCTCATATAGCACAATATTGTTGAGGGTTTGTGTGAAGACAGGCGGCAGATTAGTCTCTGCCAGCGATGAGGACGAGATTTGATCACAGCTGATCAATTCAACGGCCATAGAACAGTAGACGATCAATATTCCCAAGGGCCACTTCATTTCGAAGGCTGAAAGAAAACAAGAGACATTTGTTGATATAAGTTTAAGTGCGTGAAAAACAAACAGATTTGATGGCCAAATAACCTAAAATCCTGTTGACTTAATTATTTTTTTAAGGGGCCATTTGTTGCGTAAGCAAACAACAAAGATAATTAAATTTCATGCTGAAAATTCAATTAGCTGACGTCGCACATACACAAATAGAGATGGGGGACAATGATGATGATGATGATGATGACCATAACAATATAACGATGCTGATGACAAGCAGCAACATTGTGGCAAATTGTGTGCACACTTTAACTGGTCCCGTGCTGCTCCCTTAAAGGCGCCACAACATTTCCCCGAACAGCATGCGGGACTGGACTGTGGCCAGGCCAACCAGCAGACATACCCATATAACCACACAAACAAACGGTGATAGCAACAGGAGCAGCAGGAGCAGTAGCCAATTAGTTATGCATAAAAGCTGGACTAAATATTTTCAGGTACATATAAGTCTGTGTGTGTGCGTGTGCGTTTATTTGCCCACAACATTGGTCCAGGTCCTGTGTGGGTCCATAAATTACCTATTTCCCAGTCGGTTGCGTGACCATAAACCGAACATTTTAAGGTTGTGCGGGTTTTGTTTTGGGCTTTTGGGTTATCGGCCTGGAATACATGAGACCATAACAAAATTTGCCAAAAGAATGTTACATTTTCAGTTGCTCAGTTACAAAAATTTTCAAACTAAAAACTATTTTTCGCATACACTTTTTTGGAGAGGTCAAAAGGCTACAAAAATGTTTGATAAGTTTAAAGAAAATTTTGGAAAATTGTTGAATTGTTACTTTAGAACAGCGATGTTCCTCCATAGCCCCCAGGGGCCGAGCACAATCGGCTATTTACACGCACACGAGCCGAGCGCAGGCCGAAGTAAAGCATATTCGCTGCCCAGCCGTCGTTGAGGGTAGTTCAAAGCTGGGCTGTGTCGCTTTTATATCGCACACCAATACACTCTCACTTGTTGGCCTCGCTCTTCTTGAACATCGCCGCTTTAGAATGATCCAAATCATTCAATATCGAAACTGATTTCTTTACTTTTAAATTCCCAACACAATTGATCAAATCAGCCAGCATTATTGTGGCCATCCTGTAAGTTCTATCCTGCTTAAATGTGCCCAAATAACTAAGCTACCCAGCCCGACCTTGCTCATAATTTTATTCAACTGGTTGCCATTCTGTGTGGTTACCACATTTACTCCACTTGTTATTCTGGTTTGCTGCCGTTACTATTCTGCTGACGTGTGTCGTTTATGGTTTTTGTTAAATGATATTTTGTGCTGCTGACATGGATGAGTTTATGGTCTTACTATCTCAATAGACAGTTGATTAAAACTATGCAATGTAAATTTATAGACGCTTAAATCATGTTGCCCAGTGAAGGCGTTCATGTGTGCGAGTGTGTTTGTCCATTATACTGGACGATAATCTATGGGGATTGTGTTTGTCAAGGCTTTACAGAAGTGAAACTAATGAAATTTAGAAATTGAATTTCTTGTTAATGAAATTTGAATTTCTAAGTCAGAAATTTATTTGAATTTCTATGCAAGGTGAAAGGATTGCCAAAATGTCTCAATACAAAAGCAATAATTAGTGTTCTATTTAGAATGATGAAGATAGAATTAAGTATCACACTATCATTTAAAAAATTACACAAATAATAAAAAATAAATTTATGGTTTCAACGGGTTTGGATAATCAAAAAGAAAATTTCTTAATAAATAAAATTCACTACTTAATAAAAATATAATATAAAAAATTTTTTTAAAAAAATATTATAAAAAAGAAGTTAAAAACCACCCCAAGGAGGTTACACCATATTTTTAATTAAAGTAAACAAATAAAATAATAAAATAATAATGGAATGAACACTCATTAAATATTGGGTTCCCTAAATATTATCAATATTTCAAAAAATATATAAACAAAAAAACCACAAATCTGGAAACAATAAAAAGAGGGGGAGTCCCACCATAAAATGTGATTCTCGATCATTCCTGCGTGTGCCAAGCAGGTGTACCAGGTCAGGTCAGGTCCAGGTCCAGGTCCAGGTCCAGGTCCAGGTCCAGGTCCAGGTCCAGGTCCAGGTCCAGGTCAGGTCCAGGTCAGGTCCAGGTCCAGGTCAGGTCCAGGTCAGGTCTAGGTCCAGGTCCAGGTCCAGGTCAGGTCAGGTCAGGTCAGGTCCAGGTCAAGGTCCAGGTCCAGGTCCAGGTCAGGTCCAGGTCCAGGTCCAGGTCAGGTCCAGGTCAGGTCCAGGTCCAGAGTCCAGGTTCAGGTCCAGTGGTGGGTCAGGTCCAGGTCCAGGAAAGGTCCAGGTCCAGGTCAGGTCAAGGTCCAGGTCAAGGTCCAGGTCCAGGTCCAGGTCCAGGTCTCAGAAGTCTCAGGTCCAGGTCCAGGTCAAGGTCCAGGTCCAGGTCCAGGTCGTCGAGCCAAGGTCCAGGTCCAGGTTGCGCAAAACACCAAAAGACAGCTTAAGACAGCCATTCCCATTTGTAAGTGTGTGGCCTCTGTTTTGGACTTTGGACTCAGGTGCAACCAACGGCCGCCGCTCTGGTACAAAGACCAAAATGTTTGTGGATACAAACGGGAGTTTTTGTTGTTTTAAATGAAACTGTTGGGATTAAGTTTCGAACAACAACGCCGTGCCGAGCGTTTTTAGTACTTCATACGACTGCGCGCAAAAGCTGCCCTTTGGAATTCCCAAACGGTTTTGCCGTCGCAGGCATGGAGAGACTGCTGTTTGGACAGACATTTAGGCTGAAGATCGCTGATGAGTGAGGTTGGTCCTCTGAAACGTCGTCCGATCAACCTGAAGCCTCCTTTGTTGATGTTGTGTGCCTCTGTTTAAAGCTATGATCCATAACATAGTAAGACCTCGAGCCTGTAAAAACTACAAGTTAAAGAGTAAAAGGTCGTTTAAACAGGAGTCATTAAGAAAATTATTATCTAGAAAAATTTTTCCAGTTCTAGAAATTACAGTATTCTCTTTAGGGCTACTATTCTCTAAAATTAAAGGTTAATTATCAGAAAAATATGGCCTTTTCTTGTTTCTATACTCTATACTAAAGGTATAAGAGTATAATAAGTTTGTGTAAAAGTATGTGACAGCCAGAAGGAAGCCATCTCGACCCCATAAAGTATATATATTCTTGATCAGCATCAACAGCCGAGTCGATATAGTCATGTCCGTCTGTCTGGCCGTATGAACGCAGAGATCTCAGAGATGGTAAGAGATAGAGGTTTGACATGTATGGGACATATGTTTCTTCTATCTCACAGGCAGTTCAAGTTTATTTTCAATTACTGGCCACGCCCCCTCCCGCCCCCGCAAATTTGAGAAACGTCATATCTCCCACGATTAATAGATAGAAGGTTCGAACCTTCTGGACATATTTTTAATCAAAATTATTTATCGATTTTCCAAAGGGAATCATAAAGATCGGATCAACGGTTCTCGAGGTATGATCAAAAGAGGATGTATGCCTATCTTCGAAAAATCAAATAAACAGCAAATATGGAGATGTAAATTGGCCGCCAAGAAGCTGTGATCTGACACCGTTAGACTATTATCTTTGGGGAGAGGGCGCGGTGACGGGAAATGTTATGCAACTAATCCTGAAACAATTGATGAGTTGAAGAACGAGATTTGAGTTGCTATTGCTGACATACGCGCCGAAACAATAAAAGCTCAAAAATGGGTGGAGAATGGGCTACAACTGGAGCTTTTCCGCAGCCCAAAAGGGGTCGAACTTATTGCATAATTTATATTTATATCAGTTATTAAGGGAAATAATTTAAATTTTTGAAAACTTCTTCACAATTTCCTGTGCATATTTGGAATAATTTCCTGTGAACCACCACTTTGTTCCACCTAAAGTCAATATCCATCAATTTCACCCTCTCATAACAAGCGCCAATTTCCATCATTCGAGTATATTGAATTCATATTGAGTGTGTGTGTGTGTGTGTGTGTATGTACTTTCCTTTTCATGTTTGTCAATTCAACACAACCCAACTCAACCTGTTGATGGATATTTACCACCGACCCACTGACATGTAAGCCTTTCAACATCACGAGTATTTTGCCTCCTTTTTTTCTTCTTTTATGTTGACTCCCTTAAGTTCGGGCCATAAAATGTAAAGGAAAGCTAAATGTACCTTAAGTCGGGCTGCCTTGGCTTGGAGTGCTGTGCAAACTTCTTGTTCTTGTGGAAGATTGGGGGAGGTTCGTGTGCTTTATGCATATTGGCCGGGGCTCACTTGGGCGCATGTCAAACATAATAAATCATATTTATTTAAAGCAAAAATTCTATTTTTTTTTTTTTTTTGGCTTCCAAATCTTTGGCCCCATAATAATTGAATTAGGTGCGCTTCAAGGAGTCGCGACTCGTTGACTAATGCACAAAACTTGTTTGTCCTTTTTTCCCTCGATGAAAACTTGACACTTGACTGAGGAGAGCAGCAGCCAAATCCCCCGGAAACTTTTCTCTGTGTTTGGCATAATAAAAATGTCAAACTCCTTATGCTGTCGCTTGTAATACATCTTATTCATAAAAAATCTTTGCAGTTTTTTTTTACTTTATTTTATTTTATGATCCTTGCTCTGGCTCCCTCGTCCTTGCCTAGCTTTTTTTTTTGTGTGCAACATTTGTTAGGACTGATGATGATATCGTGTGCGAGTTCACAAAGTGTTCCACTTAAATATGCTATGTAAATCACCTGAGCGAGCTCTCCGCACCCACCCCGCCCGCATTTCACTTCCATAAGCGCGTGCCGGTGCCGTCATTTGCTTTATATCTTGCAGTTTGTTCGGCCCGAGGCCTTGCCAGATTCTATTTAAACAGCATTATCTTCAGTTGCCGCCTGGCCCTTATCTCAAAGCGGCGCCAACACCACACGGCAGCTCTCTGGTTCCCACTGGCAAACACCTTGAATCCTGCGTTCGTATTTAAATTGCTCTTTTTTATTTACACCGTCTGTTTTATTCGTCCCCGTTTTTTGGCTGGCTTTTTTTCTTAATTTATTCATAAGCCTGGTGGTAGCGGCCCACTTCTTGAGTGGGGCAACATCATTACTATTACTCATGCAGGGCACAACGCACTCACACTGTGTGCTCCACACACTCCTCCTGTCCCGCCTGGCAACCACGTGCGTGTGGCAACGTAATTCAACGCACGCCGCCTGTTTGTTTAGGATCCCGCCAAGTCAAGTTTTGAAGTAATTTCCTTTGCCTGCGCCCTCACCTGACACCGAAGCCTCCCCTCTTCCATGACCGACTCAGGCTGTATAATTATGCCTAGGCTACATGTCTTCTAGAATCATACACTCGAAAAAATATCTGAGCATACATTTTATTAGAAAATTTTATATTTTATAATAGCTTATAAGCATTTCACTTATTCTATACTTTTGAATTTGTAGCTTTGAAAATGAGTACAAATTTGCACACAAAACTAAATTAAATATAAGTCAGAAGTGCTAGTCTTAGCCGTTTCAAGGTCGGGGAGAAATTATAATTCAATAATTCTCAAGAAATCAACAACAAATGATATGAACATATGGACACAAGCAGTTTAAGGTTTCCCAGATATGATCAGGTTTCGTCTAGTACCAATCTAGACTCTTCAGTGAGATGCTAACCGCCTTCCACACCAACAGCTATTACCAATTGTCTATATAAACTATCGAAGTGGACGAATCTGAACTTGTGAATTGTAAGGACAGTTCAATCAACCTAGATCTCGGAGACTAGAAGAGCTAGAGCCACCAAATTTTGCATGTAGACTCCTATTGTCCGTACGCAGATCAAGTTTACTTCAAATTTTGGCCCGCCCCCACAATAAAAAAATTTTGAATAACTCCTACATATCAAATTTTGCAGTGTAGTGTATGTGCCCAATATCTACAATCTCAGAAAGTTTCTTAAAGATCGGATAATAAATGGCAGTTATAAAGGATATAAAATATATTTTATTACATATTTTTTGGCGCTACATGCGCCATGAAATGGTCACATTAATGTTAATGCTGTGTTAATTAACATAGGGAAAGGTTATTAAACACTAATTGCCCTGAGTAACGGGTATATCGAAGTCGCGCAGGACCGACTTTAACTTACGCTCTCGTTTTCACTGAAACATTCCACTGAGGATAAAGATCCGCTTAACTATTGGAAGATATTGAACATTTCAGTGACATTTCTATATTTTCAAGACTTTGATCGTCCGAATGATGTCACTAAAAAATAAAGGTGTATCCCTGCAACATCTACAGAATAGGAGATAAATTTCGGTAAAACTGGATGAATTATAAGTTATCGACGGGCTTCGCTTTAAGCAAAGCATTAGACTTGCTTTTGTTTCTCCAAAAAAATGCATGGATCTCTGACTAATTTTAGTTGTTATGTTTAGTTTCCATGGTTACTTAAAGTCAGACTTCAAAGTAATCTAGATAAATATTTGTTTAAAACTTTGGAATAAAACTCAGACCTATTTCAAGTTTATAATTTTGCTGAAGAACACTTTCAACAAAATGTCTAATTTGAAATTGAAGATTTAGTTCAGTAAAAGAACACAAAAATTCTGACGATTCTATCGATAGTATCGAATCTTTTCTCTGAAACTATCGAAAATATTGAATGGCGCCACAATCGATAGGAAGGAAGTTCCTAGGCCGGGGTACAGATCTCAGTCGTTCCTAGGATCCACTTACAATTTGTAAAGAAGGTCTAAGACACCTGAGGGTTAAGGCTCTTGGGACATGAATCACCAAGTTATGTAGTCAGAAGAGGGAATGTACGGTCTCGCCACCGTTCCTGGCTCGGACGGAAAGGAATCCTCGTCCCCGATATCCTTTACGCACAAGACCTCTGGCGCAACTCTTTAAGCATATGGGGTTTGAGAACAGACGGATACCTGGGGTAGGTTGTTTTGGAGGGGTGAGAGCGGGAAGGAATCCGCGACTTTCGAAAGGGTAATGGCGAAAGGGGGAGGGGGAATGCTCCAAACGGGAAGGGATCCACGCCTGGGAACAATTAACTACAAGGGTTGAGCGGGAAGTGATCCACGACTCCAGGAATGATATAGGAAAGGATAGGAGGGAGATGACCGAAGCGGGAAGTGATCCGCGTCTTCGGACAACTAACTACAAAGGTGGGAGCGGGAAGTGATCCGCGACTCCGATAGATAGGCACAGAGAGGGAGGGTATGGGACTGGAGCGGGAGTAATCCACGTCTTGGGGGGTCTTTAATGGGTATGTTTCGAATGCAGGCATGTCATAAGTGTAGAGAGTATAGGGTTGGTCCGAGGACACTTCCTTGTGGCACACCAGCGTATTAACACTGGCTACAGCTCCTTCCAAGATTACTGAGAGGTCCGGTCCGTGAGGAAGCTTTTCACAAGAAGGTAAAGCTGAGTGGAAGGATGTCTTTTACCTTGTAGAGCAATCCGTCATGCCACACTCTATCAAAAGCACTGTTTAATGTCAAGGCTGGAAGCTACAACCATGTTTTTGCCTGAAATCGTCGGGAATAAAATTCGTCACCCTATTCAGCTGCTCAGGGGTCCCATGTGACTTTCTACGAAGCCGCCACACACCCCATCGATTGTTGTCTTGTAGATGTAGCTCTTATAAAACAAGATTGAACCGGTTTGGATAGTAAACAAAAAAGTTTTGTACATCAGTTTTCGGTAAATTTTTCTGCATTTAACTGCAAAATTTTCCAAAGCTGATCTTTTTATCCACTTTCAGCACAAGATAGGTGAGAAAAATTTCTCTTCCTAAGGTTTAAGGGTTTTTGGCTGTGCGTTAGTTACCAGTCGGTCAATTAGCCAATTAGTTGAACTTTATTAATAGCCTTATAGCGTATAGACTTCATTAGTATAGCATAACTTAGTAAAGACACTCAAGCCGATAACAGTATTCCCGAATTTCCCGAATTGAAAAATATTTTTCAAATTTCTGTCTTCCTATAAAGCACACCAGCAGAACCTTACATACTTCGGCTTGAAATCAACGCTTCACTCTAAGTCTCCGCCTCGTGGTTAACAATAATCTCTGACCTTAAAACTGATATTTCTGATTTTGGAGTAGGAATTTTCAAGCTTAGAGTTAACAAACCCAATTTCAAGATCGGCACAAAAATCGTCGTTGAAGCTGCTCCCGAGTTGAATTTATTTATATCGAATAAAAAAACACTCCGACCACAAAAAATATCTAACACGCGAGCTGGTTGATTTGGCCCCGTCCGTCCGTCTGTTCTATGCTAGCTATCTTGACCAAACTTTGCACGAAGTCTTTCAGTACAAGTACGCGGATCGGATGATTATAGCATACAGCTGTCATAGGAAAGATCGGTCGGAGAAAAACTTTTTAGTTTTCAATGGAAACTACTCCAAACTTCGTATTTCTTAGTTTGCTATGTTTTCCATAAAGTTCCATAAAGTTTGGTAGGAGTCGGACATCTATATAGTAAAGTTATAGAAAAGTAGGCTCTGAAAAGTAGTCTTAGTTGGAAAAACTTTTTTGTTTTTAATGGAAATGTCCTTTAAATTGGCATTTACTTATTTGGAATACTTTCACATAATTCAACAAATTTTGGTCAAAATCGGATGACTATAGCATATAGCTCCCATAAAAACGATCCGTCGAAAAACTAGTTCTAGTGAGAAAACTTTTTTTTTTCAATGGAAACGGCTTTATCATTGACTTTTTCGAAAAATGAAATTATAGTTCTTACAAACCGAAATTCAAGTCAATCGGATAGAAATATTTTTCTGAATGCTGAACTTTTTCGGGACTTTTCACACCCTTTGGGCAGATTTTCGAACATGGTACTTCTTTTTTGAGCTGTTAACTGATGACAAGAATATTTGATGAAGAAAAGACCGACTTTTCTGCCTTTTGTCTGTGGTTTCAGGATCATTAGGTACTATTGTAAAACGACTCTTGAAATGCCAATGCAAGTTCAATGACGGTGTGACAAAAAAATCAAAACAGAACTTTGGGATGGGACCTAGGTAGGTTAGAGATATGGTTCAGTAGATTTTTGTGGCATACAGAATTTTAAAAGTGAATACGAAATTTTGAATAACGGTAAAAAGACTTTTTCGCACAAGCATATAACGCCCATAACTTTATATATATCAAATGATTTTATTTCTTAGGGAAAGAAGAAATTTAGGTTTTAAAGACAAAGATGAAGATCATTGTTATTGGAGAGGAAAATTTTTGATTTGTGTTGTTCATTTTGTTTTGGTGAGTTTTTGAAACTGGTGGTTAGAAACCCAAATTTGTGTTAGTGTATAAGAATAATCACGGTTAGAACGTAGCTATTTTTAAAAGGGCAAAATAGCAAAGTTATTAAAGTTTTGATAACGAAAATTTGAATAGGGATGAGTGCGATAATAGCACGTCGACCGAAAAATTGTTGAGTTTTTAGAGTAAATTATTGAATAATTTTTTTAGAATAAGTATTGTAAGCAAGATAATAGTACAAACGTGCGAGTGGGCAGCGTTGAGTCGTTGATATAATAAAAGAGGAGAGGTAAGAGAGAGAGGTTTGAAGAAGGAAAAGTTAAGTTAAGGCAGAGTTATTAATTAGACCCCCCGCCCCGAAATTAGAAAAAGAGGAGTTTAAGAAAGAAGGATGATTTGTGGAAAGTAGAGTGGGATTTAGGGTACAAAGGATTGGTGAAAGAGGGATGAAGAAAGAAGAAAAGGAAAGAAATTTGTGAGCGCAGAAGAGAGTAGAGAGCAGAGATTAAATAAGGAGAAATTTGGGGGTAAAGAGTGTATTATAGTGGACTTCCAACTTTCTACTTGTTTAATTAGGCTTTTTTCGGGCTTGGGGGAAAAAGTTAAAAAAAAAAATTAAGATTTAATGAATAATTTGAAAAGAAGATGAAAATAAAGTTTTAGAAACTGCAAAAAAATAAAGAGTTTATATAAATTTGATATTATTTATTAAAGTAAGGTGAAGCAGAAAAAACTGAAAAATTTATTTGTTTTTGATGTCTCATTAAAGGTGTTACATTTAAGACGCATGCAAACTATCAGATGCGATTTCTTTACTTTTTTCTTCAACTCTTTTTTCGCTCATTATTGCTTTCTTTTTTTTTGTTTATTCAAAAAACACTTGTCACAGTTTAACAAATTTGGAATTTTAAATTGCACTTGCACTTAACTAAGCCTAAAAGGGCCGCCTTGCGGTTGGTAGGGAAACTGTTGTGTTTAGCACGTGGCACCTGTTGGCCTGCTGGGGGCCTGCTGGCCTGTTTATGCATATAAATACTCGCATAAATCCCTGCCAGAAGCCATCCTGGCTGTTAATCGTTATCCGCAGCAGTTGGAGCTTTTCATGTTTGCTATGACAGTCGCTTAATTTTCACAATCCTCTTCATAATTATGAGTAAAACAGAACAGAGTCAAGCCGACTGGGACGTGCCGGTGCCTTATATCCGAAAGTTACTTCTCGCAGGCTTAAGAAAAGCCAAAAAACAACGCCACGAGCGCGAGTTATTATCAAGTTTTTCCACTCCTTCCCTTTCCCACTCGCTCTCTCTCTGAGCGACATTGTTGATTTTCCCACGCGTATTAAGTGGGGGCGCCCAATCCTGCAGGTGGAAAAGAAACTCGTACTGAAACTGGAACTTAAAAATGAAATTAAAATTGTTTTTTTTTTTTTGCCATAGTTTGTTATTGTCTGTCTGCATATTGAAGGACGTTAAGCAGTTGGCTGGAGCTATATGCCGATGGCGGATCCTGCTGCACCTCCTCCGCACTTCTGGGGAAGCAGAAGTTTAAATTGGTTTTATGTTAAAGCCAAATGAGTGAGTCGAGTTTTTGGGTGGGGTTGGAGGAGGAGGGTTGTGTTTCCCGTTGCCAGTCGAGCTTCAGGAAATGAAATTTCTTGTGAATTCCTTTATATTTTTGTTGTATTTTTTATTTCTTGTTCTTTGCTGCCCGTCAGGGTGGAAAGGGAACGTGGGGGAGGGGCCTGGCATTTGACGAGTGGACCGCTTAACTTTGACTGCTTGTCAAATACAGCAAATGTTTTGATATATTTCATGTACTTGACAATATGGGGGCCATCCTTAAGCCGAGGCCAAGAGCTGTTGGTGCCGCTGCTGCTGCTGCTGCTGTTCTTAGCTGATTGAGTCGCGGCAGGAGGTCACAGGGTGACAGCAGGCAGCGTTTAAAATAAATGACTGTAATGTATTAAGGCGGCTTTGCTTAAGGCAATAGATTTCCTAACAATTTAACCCAACTGGAGAAATGGCCCAAAATTTGGCTTTTCTTACAGTAAAATATTGTGAAAATATTTGTTAAAAATAAAATTATATATAAGTGGATGATATATTAGCTGGAACGTAGGGTTTATTCGACAGATAATTTCGTTAAGCATTTCCCATGATTGCCTCTTTTTTACGGAATCAACACAATGATTGGCGATTGTGATTGCTAGATTGGCCAATCACGATTGAGCAAAGAAATGGAAAAATAAAATAATTGCCAATTGATGGGCCAGCTCATCTCTGCCGCAACCATTCATATTACAAAAATTTGTTTAGTTGAACTTTTAGCAAACCAAATCTCTTAAAATTGCAGGATCAATGCAGCCTAACAGAGATTCTTCAACATTCGCAGTTCATTTATCAGTTCTGCCGCTTAAGTCTACAAACTCTAGAATTCATTTAACTAATCGTAGAAATTAATTACAATCGAAGGTTTTGGTTTACCACAAAGTAAACTGTTGATACGGCATAGTTCTAGACCAATCTAAAAGAATTTATAAAGTTTTGTACCTAAAATTGAATGTAAGTTTTTGTTCTTCCTAGTTCTTAATTTCCCCCGGTCCCGGACTTCTGAGAGGGGCCTGGATTCCGGATTTTTGGCGAAAGCTTAAATAAACTATGTACAACATGAGAAAAAATCTTATTAACGGGTGACAACTAAAAAGCTGCACAAACTTAGAGAGAGCGCGCCCTTAGCTGAGCTTTACATAAAACCTTTCGGGATGAGATTTCTTTCTCTTTGTTCTCCTGTCAACACGCTTTCATGCCCCCTGACAAAAATTTTGACAAGAAGTCCATCATGCCGTCCGAGCAAGAACGTCTTCATGATCGCGTTGTAAAATTCTACGAAATGCACGCTGACAAATGTAAAGTGTTTACTGTAAGCCATTTTACCCAAGAGGGCAAGACCAAACGCACTATTTATAGTATTTATCAACGAAAAATAATAAAAAGAGAAGTTGGAAGTGGTCGGAAAGCAAACATCAGAAAGCTAACCCTACTTTTTAACAACAAAGACAACATAAGTCTACGAGATGCAGCCAAAAAATTGAATTGCAGCCAACAACACATCAGTAAAGTGCTGCAAAAGAATAATATTGTTGCCAGACGTAAGCAAAGAGCACCAAGTTACACACCTGACGAAATACAAACTCTTAATGTCGGTGGATGTGAAACCCATATCGTGGCAAACTCTTTGTTTTGCAACGACATCTCTTTTGTACCAAAGGAACGGAACCCAACAAACTTGACGCAGTGTCGTCCAATTGAAGATTCTTTTGGAAGTCTGAGTGCTGCAGTTTACAAAAACAAGTGGAAGTCCAAAAAATATCAAAGAACTGACCAACAGGAATCGCTTATGTATGCGGAAATACGACCCCAAGGTTGCAAAGGCCGCCTGCGGAGACATTTTCCGGAAGCTACGACGAGTGGCTGATAACGGTCCTTTCGACTAAATTCATTGATGCAATTCTTTTTTATATGTAGTCACAATTAAACAATTAAAGAATTATTATGGCGGCATTTTAAAGTTTGTGCAGAATGGGGGCCCGTGAGTTGTATACCCCGGTCCCGTAGTCCCCTTTCGACAGGCCTGCATATATGAATAGTAGTCCGCATTTTTCGATCCTCAAAGTTTGGGAATGATAACACTAGGCAACAAGGTCCAGTATCTTGAATGGTTTGTAGTGATTCTAGATGAATTTTGTGGCTGATGACTAGCCAATTTTACTGTTTTTAGGAAACGAAAGCATAGAGTCTCCACCACCCATTGCATACTTTGGGGCACCAGCAATAAAAAAGGATATTTTTGGATTCATACACTAAGTGCTAAAAGAGGTACATCTTCATTAGAAAAAATCACAGAATTGTTTGGGATGGTTCATTTCAAAGCTAAGGAGTGGTACTCTCCGATGGTATCAAAGAAAGTCCAAACAATAGAATGGATTCCCCGAAAAACGCTCCTAAAAAGGGTCAAAATTGGCACGTTTAGCAACTTTAAGCTCAAATTACTAAAAATATCGACGTGATGGACAATTTCTAAAAACGCAGTATTGCTTAGCACACAAAAATCATCTAGAATCACTACCAACCCTTCAAGATACTGGAAAAAGTCGAATTTTGTTGACTTGTGTAATATGGACGATTATGGTCGCGTGGCTCAGCGGCTAGTGTGCGCGACCGCTATATAAAAGGGGTTCGGGTTCGATCCCGCCTCGGAACATCTAATGAAAAGTTTTTCTTTGAGTAAACTTTACACCCAGCTTTGCAGTAACTAGCCATGCAAAAGCCTCTCAAACTGCCGTTCGGATTCGGCGTTAAACTGTAGGTCCCTTTCCCCTTGCCAAAAATTTGAAGCGCACAACCCAAGAGATTGAGAGAAGCTCGGCTTTGGTCCTTTGGGTACAATATTCGGATAAAAAATACTCATAACGAATCTATTGTAAGTGAATGGGGATGGGATCTTTGACAGAAAAAGACGATGACAGCCGAAAAAAATAAAAAAAAAACACCAACCAATTATTTTCTCAATTCAATGCACATTATTCATTAACAAAACGGACATCATTGTTTGCAAAAAAAGTAATATATTTTTTCCTCCATTTTTTCTCAAAATTAGGTCTTGTATCAAGAAATATACAGTATTAAGTTGTAAGTGGTAAATCGATGGGCAGCACTTCGCAGGTACAGAGTATACTAGAGTCGGGCTTGTCCTACTTTCTTACTTGTTTACAATAAAGTAGGAAAAAAATAAGGAAAATGTTAATTTTGTACAGCAATTGAATGTACGATATTTTGTGATAGTCCGTCTTAAGCCCACACAAGCTCGATGGTTTGCCCACGCGAGAACACGCCACGTATAACTGTCCGTGTGAAATAACATGGTGTGCTCAAATCTAAGCCGCAAACGGACATCGCTTGGCATTGCGAATGCCAATCTAATAGGAAATCGGATTCGTTTGAATTCAGCTGGGACGTCTGCAAAAATCATTGGAATTCGTGGCAGCAAAACATTTTCGGCTCGGAATTTGCCGTTCAATATGGTGGCTTTGATAATGTTTTTTATCAATCTTTTTAATGACCAATCGCGTGTGCCATTGCACAGCCGTGTTGGGTTTATGTCACCACATCTGGCAAGTCCATTGAGTTCAAAAACTCTGTTGCATAATTTACTGCTTCGCTGGTATCGCAAACGGCATCGATCGAATTGTATGATACCAAGTCGCCTGGCAACGACTGCAGTATCTTGAAGTTTTTTTCGTCGACGTCAACATTTTATGCTGCCAAAATGGTTCTTTCTGCCATACGCTGTCAATAAGAGCATTTTGCTAATCAACGATTGTGCAGAATTTGGTGGGCAAAATGACCTGCGCACATATGAGAAATAAAAGATCTGGCAACACAAACGCAACGTTAAGTTGACTGCGCCACAGCAAATTCATAGTCAATTTTCGTGAGTAGTCGAATTCATGAAATGGTGTTTATGCATGCACTATCGGACCCATTTCGCGAAATTATTTTGCATAGCATAAGCTTAGTAACAGAAATACCAATACGACAATTAGTGTGTATTGGAGTCGACTGTATTTTTGGGTATAAATAACACTGCTTACACTTTTACAGCCAGTGCACTCGCAGTCAAGAAAACAGGCACTCTTGCAGATCTCTGTTAAGAATAAATAAAAATCAGATGGTAAGTATTTCTAAGTTATTTTTGTTCTCTCACTAAGCCCCAAATGCTGACGGATCGTTTCAATAGCAGCTATAGAATATAGTCGCCAAAAAGTTGGTAGAGATATCAAAAAGCTCTTAAATGGTTTTCAATTCTGAGCTTAAGAACAGTTTTCTCACTAAATCCCATTTACCAGATTGCACTTAATCAGAAGCTTAACGAATTTTTGGACCTTGTTGAACGCACCGGTGTCGCAATAACCCCTCTATTTCCAGCTGGCAATGCAGCACTCATATTTTGTACAGAACTAAGAGTTTTTCCCACACATCACTTCTTTTGTTTTGTGGTTTCACCAATTTAAAACTTTAATTTCCTTTCAAAGAATTTCATTTTCTGCTGTCTTTTTTTGCCATATTTAATTAAAATTTGAAGCAGATTCACTGCAATTGGCAAACGAATACAAAATCTGCGAGGTTCTTGGAATTGAACATGAACGTATGTATGTTTACTTGCCAGTTAGCAGTAAAAACTGCCTTCATTTCGTTTTTGTGCCCTTACCATTTTGTTAGATAAATACCATTAAACATTCTGCACATTTTCTAGTGATGTTGGTGGCAGCCAAATATAGTTTCCAAATTTCGTTGCCTGTTTTTAAGGGCAACTTTTGAAAATGCATTTTAAATGGTTGTGACTTTGAAGTCCTACTCAATCGAAGTCAATTAGTTACAGAAGTTAATCCTCTCTACTTTCCCAAAAGTTGGACGTGTGAAAAAAAAATTGTTCTGCAAAGTTTCATAAATTTTCATGATTCAAAGTTTTCTGCAAACAATCTTCTTCCCCATTAACCATTAACATTTCACCCAAGTTGTCATCGCAAGGTTAAATTGTTTGTTTATGGCAGGCTCTAATATAGCGTAATATATAAAGTCTAAGCGTTTTCCTCTTTTCATTTGTCGTTACGCCTACAGCAAAAACATACACAAATACACACACAACTTTTTTTATGGTAAGCTCATTGTTCTTTGGCCAACAACAGCAACAACATAGGCGCACACAAGTTTCCAGTTGTTGGGATACCATTGAGATTTTCACCGCCTTTGTTCAGGTTTTAAACTCAGCACCCCCAACGACTGCCGTGTATTTGTAGTTGCCCCCAGCCCTAAATCGCAGTGCCATTATCAGCAGCAGCAGCAGCAGTGGAAACAACAACAACGGCAGGCTCAACCATTGCCGCTTCAACACTTATAGCTGTCTGGGATAAGGGGAGGTAGTGGGAGGTAAACGCATTGAGGCAACAGCAAACCAACAAACCAACAGAGGTGCATTAATGCAATGGATTCGTAATGCATATGAGGAAGATTTTAGTACAACGGCATGAGAGTTGCAATGGCCATAATAATTGTCTACAGACCACGAAAGGAGGAAGGGGAAAAGTATTTGCATAAATCGAAGATTTCATACCCTTAAGAAAAGTTCTAGCTCCGCCAGCTAAACAGAAAGATAAATAAGCTTTTACAAACATCCAAAATTTTGGAATGCCGAATTATAATCCATATTGTTTTACAATTCGGTTACATTCCCTGACTGCTTATGGTGTATAGCTACAGTCCTTAGTCCTAGGCAACTGCTTTGCTCTATCGAACCTTGAAGTGAAGCTCACACCTTGCACTCGGTTGCACAAATGAGCCATCGTGGCGACCATAAACACTGCAGTTTATAATATGTCTCCTCAAGGTTTTGGTAATCAGGGCTTACAGCAAAGACCGATATTAAGCAAACTTTTGTCTTCCATAACTGCTGCTAGGCATTGCATCTGCTTAAGCTACATTGATATTATAATGTAACATCCTCCAAACGCACCTGACTGTGCCAGACCAGCCAGTCAGGCAGGCACGTTTCAGGAAGCACTTAAAATATTTGCGCACGCATGACTGATGATGACTACTCCCAAAGCCCAGACCTGCCAGAGAGTTTTCGGGGCCAGCATTGCTCTACAGCCACTTACATACTTCCAAGATAGAAGTACACAAGCATAAGGAGGAGGAGGAGGGGGTTTTCATATACCCGTACAATATTTTATGCGTTTGCTTTTGTTTGGTTGTTTGTGGTACGTGCCCCAAATACCACCCACATAATTATGCCCCAGCTCCTCTATGACGTCTGCACCTGGCAAGATTATTGAACGTCGAGTAACATTGCAAAAAGCTTAAGATTTAATTGCCTCTAATGCGACTTAAATGGCAAATGCAAACATGGCCATGCAGTTCGATTGATTTCTGTAACGGGTGGATAGCATTTGCAGCATAATTCATATAATTGGTGTTTGGCAAAACTAGAGATTAAATTGAACACAAACTTAATGGAGCTGGTAAATTGCTCTAAGAATTGTGTTAAATGACATTCTACTTATGACATAGTTTGTCAAAGAATGAAACCGTACAATATCTATACAATATATAAGTATGACCGATTTGTATTAAAATTCAAGTTTAAGTTGATTTTAAATTAAGATTTGTATTTTACATGCGCGCAAGCGTAGTTTTGAAGTATGCGGTGAATTTGGTTTATTAATAACTACACTGTAAAAACAACAAATTTGCATACAAATCTGTCATTACTTTGCAGATCGATCACGAACCTATATCTTATGAAATAATTTAGGTTTAAATCACATTTAACTGAAAATATCAAGTTCTAAACCATGAACAAATCGCATTTTTTAAAATATCCTTTTGTCAAGAATATTTGGTCCTTGCAAATGGTCAAACTAGCCATTTTCTGCGTTTTTAAGTCTAATTTACAGCTAATCCGTTGGAGATATGGAGTTTCTAAAGGCAGATTTGGGTTCAGCATGAAAAACTTGTTTAAAATCAATCATTCTTTTAACATTTGAGGTGCTGTGCTGAGAATAAATCAATTTTGAAATCTTGTTAAAATACTAATGCCAACCGCTATTTGGACAATTCGATTAACATTTTCTAGTCTAAGCAGCCCATTGTGGACTACTTATGATTTATTGAAAGCTTACTTTCATATAAGTACTCGATAAAAGTTTCAAAATTTTAGGATTTTTCGTTTAAAAGATATAATGGTTTACTTATGAAAATTGTTTATGACTGTTTTAATGACCTTTATACTGTTAACTTGCAGTTTTTACTGGCTCTAGGTCTTGTTATGCTATTAACATAGCTTGAAACAGAGGCACACACCACAACAAAGGTGGCTTCAGGTTTATCGGACGCTTTTCATGAGGGACCAAATCCTCACTCATCAAGAAATTTGAGCCTGAAATTTCTATCCAAAGAGCAGCCTCTCCATGCCAGCGACGGCAAAACTGTTTGGGAATTCCAAAGGCAGCTTGCGCGCAAAACACCAAAAAGACAGCCTAAGACAGCCATTCCCCTTGTGGTGTGTGCCTCTTTTTGAAGTTATGCCAATAGCATAACAAGACCTCGAGTCAGTAAAAACTGCATATATGGTAATTTTAAAAGTAAATTTGGAAATGATCTTAATAACAGATCAACGGGATATGTAAATCAGATCAAATTTTTGTATATCCGGGATATGTCAGTAAGATCAAATGGATATTAAACGTAAATTTATCAAACGAATATTTCTCAAAATCCAATATATTTTCACTGCAAATGGTTTTAACAATCAATGAAAATTTTAACTCTTTCGAAATTACACGTTCAAAATCATATTTTTCTAAGAAAATCTTTAGTACAATAATTGTGTCATCCTTTCAAATCATAGATACTAGTTAACGCATCATTGCAATCAACATTTTAGATGTCAAATTATCGTATAAACAGGGTTACTTCTATTGCAAATAGCTGTCTCGAAAACAATTACTGATTAGTAGACTTATTTGCATATAAGGTTCAAAAGGCTGCTATGCCAAAAACTCAAAATGAAAACAAGCACTGCTATTGGATCAAGGAGGAGACGACGAAACTTCTTGGCCTAATAAGGTTTTTTCATCGATATCTGCGCTCAATGTTACCAGATACATAGTTATTACCAATCAGGCATCACTAAAAAAATATATATATTTAAGAAAGATATTTAACGTATAAACAATGAGTTAGTTATTTACAAATAATTTATTTTTGCAAATGGGAAACACTGCGTATAAGTAATTAAGATATACTTTAGATCCGCGGCAGGCAAGAAATACATTCACTAAAATTTTTGACATTCGGTGTATGCATCTTATAGGAGCATTTAAAATGGGCAAAAGTTCGTTTCTACAAGATCATTTTTGTATCGCTCATTTTTCAAAACGTTCTGGCTTCTTTCAAATTTAGATCTGCTCTTATTTTCAAACCATTACCAAAAACATATAAATCCTAAAAAATTTGGTTTTTTTCACATTAAAGGCTATACATCCATTAATCAGGAACTATGACTCTTCGTATAGAAAAATATTGCTATATTCTTTTAGACTTGAAACATACCTCTTTATTTTTTCAATAATAAAACAAAAAATCTCTTCTCAAGATAGAAAAATGCAAAAAAAAAAGCAACAAAAACGTATTTACACAGACATGTATTTTTTTTATATTGGCGCAGATCGCCGCTCACTCTTTTTTGGAGGTTCATCGTCGTCGCTAAAGTCGTTATTTTCGGAGCTTAAAACGTCCAATTTGAAAACTCCTGGCTTACATAAGTTTCCATTCGTTTTTGACGAATGACGAATTGGTATTTAAGCTACTTACAAATCATGCGGAGAAATTCAAGAAAAACAATCAAAACCAAGCAGGTCTCGCAAATAACTCTCAACAATTTCAGCGAGGAATGAAAAACACTTCCAGTTCTGTTTTTGTTCAATTCTGTTGCGCTCAGAGCAAAGACGGATTTTTTCGTTTCTGTTTCTCTCGTGCCTTTCACGGACACTTTTGTCGAGAGCAGACTTCCAAACTGTCTTTGCGTATGTATGTGTTGCTGTGTGTTGCGCCCGTGTATGTGTGTATCTTTGATAACAATCTTTGAATAACTTACGTCGCATGGCTGGTTGTGTGAATTGAATGCGATTGGAATAATTTTAACCTCTCAAACTAAACCAAGAAAAAATTAGTTTTTGATTTAGCTTAGCGAAAAAAAACACAATATATTTTCTTAATCATATGTATACATAAGCCCATCGCCCGCCACACGAAAAAAACAACAACATACAAAACACTTTGCAGGTACTTATTGTATTCTGCTCATTTGCAGACAGTTGTTTGATGAGCACTAGCTCAAAAGTGTTTCTGTCAGTGGTTGTCGGAACTTGTTTGTTTTAAAAAATTAGAATAGAACGGAGTAATAGGAACACGAAAAAGCCTAAGATTTTAAAATCTAAGATTTTAGTTGGGACAACGACATATTCTTGATCAGCATCAACAGCCAGTAGATAGATGGATTTTGCCTTCTATATATATTAAGTAATCAGCATTATTTATCAATCCCCCGAATGAATGGTTAAGATTGGACTTTTAAAACTCACACTATTCGTACTTATCGTTATTTACTCAAAAATCTTATTGGTTCTTGACATGATACGGTCACGGTTTTTCAATTTGCGTTTTTTTGCTTAAATACTGTACGTTAAAAACGAGCTATAAATACCAATAACGTTATAAACTTTTGCGCGCTTGAGAGTTGTTCCATTTTACCCACGAGGAAAAAAGTAATAAAATAAGACGTGTTCTATTTGTTCGGTTTTTGCATCAGTAAAATGTCAGCGCTTTTTTGCAAAATTGTCAGATATAATAGCCAACATAAAAACAATTAACTCCCATTGAATTCGTTGAGGTCAGGTATTAAAATGAAAGTATCACGTTGTTTTGTTTAAGAAACAAAAAATATTATTACGTGACTAGATCAGAGCTTAAAATTCATAATTCACTTAGTCATTTATTGTGCATAATCAGCTAAAACTAACTCTTCAGGGCAACACAACAAGTTGTATCCATTTTTTTTTTGATGTATAACTTTTCTTGTGCTCATGATTTGACTTTATTCTGAGAGTTTTTATCAATTTGTCTGCTTGCTGCTTTTTCGTTGCTTGCCTCAGAGAATCAGTTAAGAGCATTTGAAAAGAGGTGGTGGAAGGGAGCTGCCGAAAAACGAGTGCGAAAGTTGTAGAACAAAGGGTTCGACTTGGATATTACCTAAAATAGTAGAGAGTATTGAGAATGTTTGGGAATGAAATGCTTGGAAAGTAAATCCGCTCTTGGAGCTTATCCATTCTTATGCACAGCGAGAAAAAATTACATTTTGAGACTATAAACAAACCGAAATTAGGTATCTGTCAAGGCACTTATATTGCCCAAGAGCCTATGTCCGTTTCCCATATTATAATCCTAACCGAAATATAGTTTTGGCCCGAAATATACAGCACGACCGATACCAAAAATCGTTTCGGTTGGATACCCTGTCTATCACAAAATACATTAAGATATGCAAAAGGTGGTTTCAGTGCTCGTTTTAGGTATTTTCTTTACTCTTTGAAAGTAAAACGTAATGTTTTTAAGTTACTTAAATCTAGTTTAGTTTTTCTCCATTCATATGTACTTATATACCCCTCTGATACCTCTCATAACAAATATTATGCTTGGGAAGCTTTAAGAGAATTACATGACAGCAACTACAACAAAAGCTAGACACAAAATTTTGCCCTTGCTTCTCACAAGAAGCTCGGAAGTGGTTCACAAAATATAAAGAATGAAAGAAATAAGCGCTATTATCGTTATTACGTGAGCAAAATAGCCAACAAAAGTAAGTAGAAACAACAACAAGTCGAACTATGGTATATATTAACAAACAATAACAAAAACCAAGTAAAGCAAAAAAAAAAAAAGTAAACAAGATGATGACCATGACGACAAAGTACGTAGAGTGCAAGGTCCCCGTTTGCAGACTGAATTTTGGATGGTTGTCGGTTGAGGGGAAGTGATTTCAGGGAGCACTTATGGCACAAGCATTTTACTGCTTCCAAAAAAAAATATATATAAAAACGGAAATGGACACACGTCCTGCCCAAGAACGTGCAATGAAGTGCACTTATCAAAAACAAAAAAAAAAGGCCAAAATGAAATACAGTGGATAGATAGGAGGAGCAAGCACATTAATATGTATGAATGTAAAATGTGTACTTATCAATTCATATGCCAGCACAATGCAAAACAAATCGGATACAAATGACAGCCAAATGAAAACATGTATCAAGCTAAACAGCAAATAAACAGCTTAATTATGCCAAACAAAAGCAGAAAAGGAAATGCAATAACAATGCAACAATTATGACAATTGAATTTAATATCACTTGAAGCATCGAAACTGAGATACGCTTATTACTAGCATTGAAATGGGTTAAGTTCTAAATTAATTAAAATGTAAACTATAGTTTGAGTTTCCAATTTAGTTTAGATTACAAATTCGTTTTAGCTTTCAACGGGAACAAATGATAATGACAAGAGCAGGAGTAAGAAGTAATTGAATTTAGAGGAAGAAAAACCCTAAAGGGAGAAGCTATGCATAAAATAGACAGACAAAAGAAAGTAGAAGTAAACTCAGAAAAGAGAGGTACGAGGTGAGATAAAATTGAGCAAATAGCGGGGCAAAGATGGAAATAATTGATAAAAAATCAAAAAATCTATATCGATAAATAATAGAATGATGAAAGAGCTAATGGTTTGAATAGAACTCTTGTGTGTAAGTGCAACTAAAATGAATTCCGTTCTTACCCCTAAAATTTAACTTGATTGATTTTGTTCTTGCACCGCTGGTCTAGAGCAGTGTTCCCCAACCTCAGCCAAACAATGCTTGCCTTAGTCGCAATCCGCGCTTTAAGGCAAGCAGGTCTACGTCGGTTTGCTGCCAAGCCACACCGCAAACTAATCAATAAAAACTTCGTTTTGATGAAAACGAACACACTATTTACTCTACTAGTTATATCTACTAAATTAAAGCCTGCAACATTTTGAGCTTCTCGTTGAAAAAAGTCAAGTGCATAAGTGAAATCACACGGTTTCTGCATTATAAACCTCTTATAATAATTACCTGAAAAGTATAGTAATGTCCAGGAGTTACAATAACACACCGTAGGCCAAGGTCCGTAGCACAGCAGTTAAAATGGACAATCTGGCCTGCTGAAATAAAATAGAAGTGGAAATAAAAAGATATCAGGATAATATTTTCAATAGAGTGGATCAATTTAATTCGCTACAAAGTTGTCTAAATCTTAATCTACGGCGAATTCTAAGTTTGCCCAAGAAACCTTGGGCATGGTAAACCAAATCAAAATCGAACTTCCCGTTTTTAAAAAGAAACTTTTCATATCGTAATGGGCTAAAATTAAGATAAATAAGTTAGAAACACGATCAAGACTGACTATAATACACTCTGTTCCTCCCAAAGAATGTGTTAAGGTGTGTGAAGTGCCGCCCATCGCCTCTGCGGTAGGTGCCACCCAGCATACATAGCTCGATTACCAGTCATCCGATCTTTCCCAAATTTTTGGCGGTTCGGTAAATAGCGCTGATTACTAAATACGAGGGCGGTCCCAGAAATAGCCGACCTAACTACTAAAACACAAAAAGGTTTACTCATTTTTTTATTTTTTTATTTTTCAACATAGGATCTTTTAGGTCGATACACTTTTCCCAGCGATGTTCATAGCTTCGATACCTTTTTTATCAGCCATGCTCCCATTTTCGCATTCGCAAATGTTTTGCGATTTGTAGAGCAAATTTGGTCGAAAAACCGGTTTCAAATCGCAAAACTTTTGCGAATGCGAAAATGGGAAGCATGGCTGTATAATACGAACTGTGAAGCTCTTCAAAATAGGCATTAACCTCGGACTCACCCTCTGAACTAAGGCAATAACAAGAGTTCTCGATTAAAATCGACAAAAAAAAAAACTGTGCAAGGTAAAGGCACCAAACTTTAAACTTAAGCATTTAATAGTCGGTTCTCCCCCTTTTTAATATTTTTTGTGAACATTTTCCAACACTACTGAGTGTGTCCAGAAGGTAAGAACCATATATCTACAAAACTGTAGGAGATATGGCGTTTTTTCTAAGCTGCGGGCGCTGCACAGGGCTTGGCAAGGAGCATATTCGTATGATTCGTAGATAGTTCGTACTTTCTGGACATATTTAGTAATCAGGAATATTTATCGATCCGCCAAAGGATTGGGAAGATAAAGAAAAAAATAGGGGAAAGTTAACTTCGCTCGGCGAAGTTTTGTATACCCTTGCAGCTTCCATTGAAAACAAATAAGTTTTTCTAACGAAGACTACTTTTTGGACCTTACTTTTCTATGGAGCTATACCATATAGATGTCTGTTTCGACTAAGCTTGGTGAAATCATGTAAAAGCAAAATACACTGTTAATAGCGAAATTTGGAGGCGATCCCATTTAAAACAAAATAGTTTTTCTCACTAGAACTTCTTTTTCGACCGATCATTCATACTGCAGCTATATGCTATAGTCATCCGATTTTGATAAATTTGTAGAAATGTGTTAAGGTATATAAAAAAATATGATAAAGGACGTTTTCATTAAAATAAAAAGTTTTCCTCACTCGAACTAGTTTTTCGACCGATCGTTCCTATGGGAGCTATATGCTATAGTCATCCGATTTCGACCAA
The DNA here is from genome assembly GCA_018904265.1 of Lordiphosa collinella. Classification (NCBI taxonomy): domain Eukaryota; kingdom Metazoa; phylum Arthropoda; class Insecta; order Diptera; family Drosophilidae; genus Lordiphosa; species Lordiphosa collinella. Next base: position 114,253 of record JAEIFV010000106.1, on the reverse strand, counting down.
ACTTTGTAGAATGTGTAAAAGTATATAAAAAAGTATGCCAATGTAAGGAAGTTTTCATTACAAAACAAAAAAGTTTTTCTCACTAAGAATTAGTTTTTCGACCGATCGTTCCTATGGCAGCTATATGCTTTAGTCATCCGATTTCGACCAAACTTAGTGAAATCATGGGAAAGGATAGTAAACTAAGAAATACGTACTTTGGAGGCGTTTCCATTAAAAACCAAAAAAGTTTTTCTCACTAAAACTAGTTTTTCGACCGATCGTTCCTATGACAGCTATATGCTATAGTCATCCGATCTCGCCGCTTCCGACAAATGTGCAGCGTATTTGTACCAAAAGACTTCGTGCAAAGTTTGGTGAGGATAGCTTTCAAACGGACGGAGGAGATAGCATAGAAACAGACAGACGGACAGGGCTAAATCAACTCAGCTCGTCGTGCTGATCAAGAATATATATACTTTATGTGGTCGGAGATGCTTCCTTCAATGCGTTTCAAACATCCGGACAATTTTATAATACCCTCTGTAAGGGTATAAAAAGACACTTACAAATCGCTTAACCAATCAGGAAGAAGGCATGATTAATTCATTCAAGGAAACTGACATTAGTGCTTATTTAATTGATCGTAAAAGGAGTATTATCAAAAGTTTCTTGAACAATCCATCAAATTATGAAAGACTTGCATTGGCTAAAGCAGGAAACTTTCTGCTGCATCGCGACGGTCGTGGCTTGGCGCTGACTTGCTACCGACTGTCGTGCTGACTGAAGCCAGACTTCCGCTCTGCTGAGCGAAAGCAGCGCCAAGCAAATGACAGAAAAGCGTGAACCGACGACTGCTGGTGCGCTTCACTTTTCTCAAAGACTTCTTATTTTTATTAGAAGCTGCAGCAAGCCAAAAGCAGAAGAAATGAAACTTATTGCAGTTTTTTAAACACTGCACTAAACTATTGTTGGTGTTTATAAGCAGACAACATCATGACTTAAACTTTATTAACAAGAAAACTGTTTGCAGCAGATTTGCTAATTTTCATGAAATTAAGTCAGAAATGGCAATCAGAAATATAATCATTATAGTAAAAAAACTATTTAAATGTTGAACTAAATGGCAAAACAGCAATCATAAATATCCTTTTTCATTAAAAAAGTCAAAAGAAACTATTTTAATGCATTAAAAAATTATTCGACATTCTAAATGTAACAACATTTATTATCGAACCTGTTTAACACAAACGTAATACCAAGCGGCATTTTAATTTAAAAGATTTGTTCAAAATAAAATATAATATTGGTGCTAAGCTTTCATTGAAAGACCCACAAAACAAAGATTACAGATATCCCTGATTAGCTAATTAGCCATTTTTCCCAAAGCTTTAGATTTTCCATTAAAATTGGACAACACCCGTTTTCTGTTTGCAATACAAATAAGTATGGAGATGCCATTAAACGGATTCCCACAAAATCCGCGACCCGTCTGGCTTGGCTTCAATTTTATTTGTTGCGCAAATTCTATTCAAATTACGAGGGATTTGCTGGCATTCAACATATGGCTGGCAACGCCAACTGACTGGATGGGGAAAGGGTAAGTAATGGGGGGTTATTGCACATGCCATTGGATTTCGACTGCTTATGCCGGGATTTAGTTATAAATGCTCGAGGAGGCCCATCCAAAACAAAACAAAAATAAAAAAAGGAGGAAAAAATAATCATGTAAAAATATTTGGAATTGAAATTTAATGCAAATTCAAATGTAAGTGAGTGTGCGTGTGTGTGTGTATTAAAAAAATATATGTGAAGCATACATACACTCAAAAAAATTCAGTATAGCTTACCAAAATGAAAAAAAATATAGGAAATATGAAATTACCATATCAATTACGATATATATCGGCTGAACAAATCGGAGCTGAATAGTTCTTTATTCGATTTTTGATCTCCATTTATACAACTTGGTTTTGCATTCAAGCACCACATTAAAATATTTGTGTCACGTAGGTGCTATTATTGCTAACGGATGTGTCCAGTTTTTTATGGTTGTTTAGCCTAGACTATTTGTTGGTTGCAGATACGTGTAGTCAAATGCACTTATTAGGAACTATCTCAAGTTTGTCAGGCAACCCTAACAGAATGTGTTTGATCTCAGCATCCAGCAGAACACTAAATTAGTTACTTTTCTGCTGTTGCCTAACAAACATGAGATAGTTCCTAAACTGATGGCTCAGCGGCTAGTGTGCGCTACCGCTGTGCAAGAGGTCGTAGGTTCGATCCCGCCTCGGAACATCTAATGTAAAGTTTTTTCTTAGAATTGACCATGAGAAAAACATGCATTTTCCAAATTCAGACCACAAACATTTAAGGACACATTCTTATGCCCTGAGGAGCTCTCTAAAGGCACACCTGCTTACTCATACTGGTGAGCGGCCCTTTAAAAGCTTAAGCCGTACACCTATGTAGCCGGACTTCATGAACAAATCATTATAAATTCCATCCGGCTTATATTGACAAACGATTTTTCCAAGTGTAAGAGCTAAAAGACTGGCATTAGCGTTAACACATATATATATTTATTTTAATGTTTCTCCATTTTTATTTTCAATTTGATTCAATTTACACAAAGTGGGCGTTAACTTATGGACAAAAGGAGGGGCTGGCGGTGAAACCTTTAAATATTGTGTTATTTTTTTGAGCCAGCGCGAAAGTTAACGTAAAAAACAAATACGCAAATAATGACACATGCCGTGGCCACCAGCCCCAAAAATCTGTAACAATATTGAAATATTTTATGAGAGCACAATCCCGCCCCTGGCCAATCTGGTACCCACACCCACACACATACACACACACATATAGCTTGATGTCAGCTGAAGCGCGCGTAACGTCCTTTTCCGGATTTTGTCCCGACCCCCAGTCAGTAGTGATTGTTTTTTTTTTCGGGTGGGCTTCGCTTCTCGTCCTCTTTCTCGTCAGCTGTTGTCGATGGCGCCCGCAAACAACGAAGCGCACTTAAAGCGCTTTAAAAGCAAATTTATCTGTCATTTCCTCAAACGCCAGAAACTTCTTTTCCTAGACAATTGCATTTGGATGGAGGAAGAAACTCAAATATTGATTTATAGAGTTGCTCATATGCGTCCTTTGTGTGCCTGCAGTTGCCTTTTTTCCCGCAAATAAAATTGCTACCCGCTGGAGGAGGGCTGATGGCACGGCAGGACCATGTTTTAAATCACTTCTGGTTAACCTCAAGTCGTCTGCCAGCCACTTTTACATATTGTAGCAAAAACTTAAAGTCTAATGACTTTTATGGATACTTCACAATAAGTTTGTGTGTGAGGAGGGTGTGGATGGGTTGGGCTGGGAAGCATTGAACTTGACTGTGTGGCAAGACTAAGCTGAGGGATTGGCACAACTCAAGTGGAAAAGCAGCCACTACTCACCATCATCAGGATACGCACACACAAAAGCCAAAAGCTCATAATGTATAAGCTCATAGGGCAATTTTGTCATGGATATTCTTATAACGGTTTAGTTTCTCATCGCTGCCTGAGTAAGGTTTTCGTTTTATTTTGTCTTTTTTATTGCCAGATTATTAGGGTTTTAGTGGGCTTGCTTGGTTATATTTTTATTTAATACACGAAATACGAGATGTGAAATAGGATAAAGGTGGCGCCGTCAACTGCCTGTTTCTATGCTGGTTTTCTACCATGAAGATTGGCTGCGAAGTTTTAACTTACAAGTTAAAGTATCTGCTATTTCGAGCAAAACGTGCTCGTAAATAGAAGAAAACAAGCCGGCTGCCGACTTTTCATTGATATTTATACACTGTACCAAAGGTACACAGAGTATATTTAGTTTGTGCAAAAGTATGTAACAGGCAGAGGAAAGCATCTCCGACCCTATAAAGTAAATATATTCTTGATCAGCATCAACAGCCGAGTGGATTTAGTCATGTCCGTCTGTCAGATATCAGAGATGGTAAGAGATAGAGGTTTGAGATGTATAGGACATATGCTTCTTGCACGCAGATCAAGTTTATTTACGGTTTTTGCCACGCCCCCGCAAGTTTGAAAAAAGTCATATCTTCCACAGTTGTATAGATAGAAGGTTCGTTCCTTCTGGGCATATTTAGTAATCAGGATTATTTATCGATCCGCCAAAGGAATGGATGAACGATAGTCGAGTTAGAAGGAAAACAAACAATTATGGGCAGCACCCCGTATATAAAATTTCCTTTCTGGCATATCGTATAGATTACACCACTTGTAATTCTCAAGTTTTAATTACGTGGACACTCAATATAAATCGGGTAGCTGAAATTTAAGTCTGCTTATTGATGTATCGCCAATTTCCCGATTGGATGATAAAAATACGATACCTAATTTAATTTGTTTGTTCCTCAAACTATCGACTAACTCTCCTTTTAACTGGGGAATCCTTATCTCGAATCCGTACTTGAAAGTCAAATAATCCTGACTCGAGATTGAAGTAAGTACGGATGCCTATGTCAATATCAAATAATTTTGACGCGAGATTAAAGTTAGTACGGATGTCCCATATCAAAGCGAAAGAGCGAAATAGTATGAGAGCAAGAAAATCTCTCTCACCAGTACTATGGGGCCAAATGGGTACACACACATAAGCAAAGGCTTCTATCAACTTAGTATTTCCTTTTATTTGTCGATTTTTCTACTTTGATGCCTTGCAATTCCCAAACAGTCATACCAATGTTCGCTTGAGGAGAATGGTAAAGTCTATTAAAGATAAAACCGGGGGTATGCAAACAATCAATGACCTCGAGCCGGCAAGAGCGTGCTGGTTTGAAAATCAAAAATGTCGTTCAATAAGTCGCTTGGTGCTCTTGCGAGAAGCTCATTTTGGGTTAACATAAAGTTTCAACGAGTAAGGGCACTGGAGTCGAGTGCCTCGTGTGTTTTCATTCATTTTCTAAACAAATGAATACATGCAGACATACACTCACACAAACACACAAACAAGCGCGAACGCACGCTCTAGCTGACAATGCCCAGCAAACATTTTCTATCGCGGAAGATAAGAATGCGATTCGCCTAGTAGGTATCGCTTTACTGTGGCGAAATCGCAGTCTTATCTTCCTACTAGGCGATAGGAAAGCGCTACTTCTGGGAGATAGGAAAAAGTTTCTTCTAAGCGATGAGAAAAAAAAACTGAGAAAAAAGCGTTTTCCCCCTCCTGGAGTTAGGACTGCGTTTCTTTCCTGGAATTAGGAATACGCTTCTTCCTAACATTAACAGGAAATTCTGAAAAACTATAAATATATATAAATTTTTCACTTACACTGGGATTCAAAGCCTGGACCCTCGGACTGAACACGATTGGAATGCCGTCTCTACCACTTCCACTATCGCACAGGCTGGTTGCTACACGGCTAAAATACTACTTATATTGAATTTCTGGTATATTGCAAAGATAATACCACTTGTAGTTCTCAAGTTTTTATTCCGTTGTCTCTTAATATAAAAGGGGCAGCTAAAATTCAGGCCTGCTTAGTAATGTAACGCCAATTTCCCGATTGGATGAAAAAAATGCGATACCACATCTCGCATTTTTATCCCTTGAATGATGAAAATGCGATACCTAATCCTGATATAATTTGTTTGTGTAAATCGCCAAACTATCCCCAAATAAGTCCCTCAAACTATCGCCAAGCTCTCCCTTTGAAGAGAGAAATAAGCAACACGACATAATGTTTTTAGGATGACTTTATGAGATATCGTCAATCTCAGTCATTTATGAAGCAATACTGTTTGGGATTGATTGCAGTTCGAATATCGGTGTCTCGTGCAAACTTCCTCCAAGCCAATTTCCAGATCAAATCAAGTACGAATGTTGTGCCTCAGTCAATCTCGGTAATCTTTGGAGCAATCCTTTTTCGGATTGATTGTAGTTTAAATATAGAGCTCAATTTAATCTTTGCCAAACTGGCACCAAGGCGATTTCAAGATCAAATCAAGTGCGAATTTCGAGCTTAAGTCAATATCGGTCCTTCTTGAATTGATCCTACTAAGGAATCAAGTCAAGTAACAAGCTTAAGTCAATCCCTTGTGGGATAAAGTCGGGATCAAGACAAGAATCGCGGGATTGAAAAGTCCGAGATCAAGTCAATCCTATTCGTACTTGGAATGAGAAAATCCGTGATTGACCGACTTCTGACATCTTTTGGGATTAATTTAATCCCGAATATCTCGGATTTTTTATTTCTGAGTAGTACCTGTTGAAAGCGTTACTTGAGGGTAGGTAAAGAATCCATCCACTTGCTAGTTGCAAAGCGCAAAAACAGAAAAGATCGATTGTAAGTACCTATGCTCGGTGTTACCTATCTTAGTAAATCATAAGATACGCTATATAATAATTTTGCCCGCAACATTTTTCGATCTTCTTCTTCTCAAATATTATTAAACTGCAGATTTGATCACATATATCACTCTAACCACTAAAGTTGCAGGTTATTGCAGCTGCAACGTTTACAATACATGAATATATAGACTAATATATAATAAGCATGCTTCGAAACAAAGGAAATCGGAGGAAATTTATGTTACCACATTGAAATAATACACACAAAGTAAAAAAGTTTAGTTAGAGGCGTACATAAGGCGTCCAGACCAGAAGAATAGAAATTGTCTACGATTTTAAGATTTTCGTAAACTGTGCTTTTGTCTACTATTGTCATGAAAATGTCATCAGAATGCTGTAAAGGTAAGGAGTTCAAGATTTGAAAGCAAAGGATGAGTAAGTTGTTTCGAAAAAATATGCTAATAAATTGGAAATGTCTTGTGGATCAATCGGTTATAATGCCGGTTAAAAGTGACGGTAAAAGTTAGTTTCAGTGGAATATCCTTTCACAATTATATACCCTGCCTCAGCTCGTTAGTCATCCGGACAATGAGTTCTATTTACATACATACATAGATTATCCCTGATTAAATTTTTATTTCACTTCATTTGCCAGGCTCCTATTTTTATGGCCATTTCTTATGTTAATTCGCTGCACCGTGAGAGTTTTCCATAAAAAAAAGTGTTAGACTTTCCCGTTAGTATTATTGCTGTTGTTCTTTTCGTCCTTAGCCCATTAATTCCTCTTGTAAGCACCCTCCTCCCGGTTGCTTTGGTAATAAACTCTTGAAATGGCGCACTTAGCAATTTCAATATGCTTTCGTTATTTCTGTTTGCCGCGCATTAAAAGCTGTCAATTGTTTCTCATTGTAATTTACAACAAGCTCCTTAACCAAGAGTCCCTTAAATGCGTTGAGGTGCATGAAATGAGAATCCATTTCTTAGTGGTTTCAAATTAAAGCCAGCCCTCCCGTTCCGTTGGCTTCTCCTGCACTTGTGCGACAATAAAACTTGCTTCTTTTTCTCGCTGACTTGCTCTTGCTCTTGTTCCCTTTTGGCAATTTGTACTCGTACTACTACTGGCGCCCATTTTATTGCAACAACGAGCAGGAGAAAGTAGGGTGGGGGTGACTGTGGCAAGCACCTTTTGTGTGAAAAACGGTGCCGAAGCTGGGAACAGAAGTGTGCAATAAAGCACAGATGATATATGTATGTATGCGTGTAAGTATTGCGGCGATTGTATAAGATCGATGGGCGGTTGTTGTTGTGTTCGGTCGGTGGGTGGTTGTTGACTGAAACTGCAGCGCCTTGATTGGTGCAATTATGATGCAAAAATATAAATTATTTCGGGAAGAATCGAGACATACTACTTGAAAACAATTCTTCTTTAATCAGTTTCTATTGTGATTCACTAAGTTTAACACTCTGTTTTTTGTGGGAGTTCTGGGTGCCTTTTTATACCTATTACTCGTAGAGTAAAAAGTGTATACTAATGTCGTGCAAATGTATGCAACAGGCAGAATGAAGCATCTCCGACCCCATAAAGTACATATATTCTTGATCAGCATCAACAGCCGAGCCGATATATTCAAGTCTTCTAGTATCGGAGACTAGAAGAGCTTGAGCGACCAAATTTTGTAGAAGAAGAATCATCACCGCTTCTACCATCTCCACCTAACCTAACTATGCCGCTCGTGTCCTCGTTTAGTAAATCTTCGATTTCATTATTATATTAAGCAAATCAGTTTATAAAAATCTATTTTAATTCTTCTTGAAATTCTTTGATACTAAACATCTTCTTCACATGTTCTTCGCATACCTTTTACTAACCAGACCAAAACTCACTTGTCAGCCCTTCACAAAAGTTTAACTCAATTGCGTAAAATTGTTGCCTGAAGTTTTGACTACAAAAAAAGAAAACTTGCAGCAAGCTGACAAAAGTGCATAATTCTATAAAAGGCACACAAATTGAAACACAAACAGAAGACAGAGCTTCCACCTTCTACGCCCTTCCCAATGCCAGGCCCAAACACAATGCTTGCTGGCAAATTTGCAGAAAGAAAAGTTTTCTGGCGTTCTGAGCGTTGAGAGTTTCTATTAAAAATATTGTCAACTCAATACAGGGCAGAAAGGCGGGCAGCCAGGCTGGCGGGCAGGCTGAGAACCAAAACTCTCACCGACTGAGTTGATTGTTGTAAACAAAGTTTTCATAAAGAATTTTTCGCAGCGCCACCAAAAACTGGCAACTGGCAAATTGGCAACCCTCGAAAGAATCACAAGCAGCTGGTGGCAAGGCAAATGCAAGGATGCGGTTGCTGAATCCTAGTAAATTTTCAAGAAGGCATAAAAAATAAATTGACAATTTTGTGCTGCAGGCACACACATTCAAACACAACTCACAGATATTCGCAATTCTGGTTTTCCCTGTGCCATTTGAGGCATGCATTTGCTGCTGCTGCTGCTGCTGCCTGGGCAACCAGCGAAGATGAATTCTGCGGTAAGCCTCAAAGCCAGGCCACAAGGTGTTGTTCGTTAGCCTAGGGCGGGCTGAGCCACAAATTAAAATGTGGCCAAGTTAAAATTCTGACAAAATTTATTATTTGTCGCGGCTTTGGCTGGAGACCAAGAATAGCAATAACAAACCAACAGGCAAATAAGTTAAATGCCTTTTAGGGCCAAGTATTTGGCCGACCAAAATAAAATAAAACAAAACACAAGACAAAAGGAATAAAAGGAGCAGAAAGTATGACCAAAATGTTATACTTTTTGTAAGGAATTGAACTTTCGAAAGAATTTTTAAACTAAATTTTCGGATTTATCATATTAAGATGCTCAGCGGCTAGTGTGCGCGACCGCTGTGCAAGAGGTCGGGGGTTCGATCACGCCTCGTAACATCTAATGAAAAGTTTTTTCTTTGAATAAAAACTTTACACCCGGTCACCCGTCTCTGCTGTTGGCGACAGCTTTTTGTAGTAATTAGCCATGAAAAGCTCTCAAACTGCCGTTCGGATTCGGCGTAAAACTGTAGGTTCCTTTCTCTTGTGTGGAAATTAGAAGCGTGGCAGCAGAACTTAGATTTAGCAACAAGGGGCTTGCGAATACTCGCGGCCGAAGCGCTGAGTCAACGTGAGTATAAGTACGAGCAACACTCGAGTTTGACAAGCCTTCAGCGCTAAGCGAGCGTACTCGTGGCGGCTAGTTGAAGTTTTCGGGTGACTACTATCGATAGGTAGATGAATAAAATGAAGGTTCTCTTATGCTCTTAGTTTTATAAAATGCGCAAGAGAAAATTCTCAGAGCGAGTACGGAGATACCGCAAATGCACTCTAAAAAAATAGGGGAGTTAACTTCGGCTCGGCCGAGTTTTGTATACCCTGCAGCTTCCATTGATAACAAAAAGTTTTTCTAAGACTATTGGGACATTACTTTTCTATAGATCTATACTATAAAGATGTCTGATTTCTCGGCTACTGGTGAAATCATGAAAAGGCATAATACACTGTTAATTGCGAAATTTGGAGGCGATGTCAATTAAGACATAAAGTTTTTCTAACTTGAACTTTTCGACCGATCATTCATACTGCAGCTATATGCTATAGTCATCCGATTTTGACCAATATGTAGAAAATGTGTCCAAAGTAAATAAAATAAGTGTATGCCAATGATAAGGACGTTTTCATTAAAAAAAAGATTTTCTCACTAGAACTAGTTTTTCGACCGATCGTTCCTATGGGAGCTATATGCTATAGTCATCCGATTTCGACCAATCTTCGTAGAATTGTGTAAAAGTGTATAGATTAAGTGTATGCCACGATAAGGACGTTTCCACTAAAACCAAAAAGTTTTTCTCACTAGAACTAGTTTTTTGACCGATCGTTCCTATGGGGGAGCCAATATGCTATAGTCATCCGATTTCGGGGGAAGGTTTCAATCTTTCTAGTATTGTGTAAAAGTATATAAAATAAGTGTATGCCAATGATAAAGACGTTTTCATTAATAACAAAAAAGTTTTTCTTCACTAGAACTACTTTTTTCGACCGATCGTTCCTATGGGAGCAGTATGCTATAGTCATCCGATTTCGACCAATCTTTATAGAATTGTGTAAAAGTATATAGATTAAGTGTATGCCAATGATAAGGACGTTTCCACTAAAAACAAAAAAGTTTTTCTCACTAGAACTAGTTTTTCGACCGATCGTTCCTATGGAAGCTATATGCTATAGTCATCCGATTTCGACCAAACTTAGTCAAATCATGGGAAGGGATAGTAAACTAAGAAATACGGACTTTGGAGGCGTTTCCATTAAAAACAAAAAAGTTTTTCTTGCGACTTGTTTTTCAACCGATCGTTCCTATGGCAGCTATATGCTATAGTCATCCGATCCGGCCGGTTCCGACAAATGTGCAGCGTATTTGTACCAAAAGACTTTGTGCAAAGTTTGGTGAGGATAGCTTTAAAACTGACGGAGGAGATAGCATAGAAACAGACGTACAGACGGACAGACGGACAAGGCTAAATCAACTCAGCTCGTCGTGCTGATCAAGAATATATATACTTTATGTGGTCGGAGATGCTTCCTTCTATGCGTTACAAACATCCGGACAATTTTATAATACTCTCTGCAAGGGTATAATAAGCAGGTAAAAAGGGGCCCTGCCATACTCGTTTTTGCCAAACAGCTGATATATTTTCGCAAGGAGGTCATTGAAACTATGAAGAACTATGAATCAATTCTCGATTCGTGAAAATTCTCAGCGTCTCCGCACTGCGCTTAAGCTTTGTCTTTTAATTTGTTGTAAAACAAAAAATAAAAAAAAAAAAAGAAGAAAAAATAACCGGGGGAAAAATGGATCATGGGTAATGTAAAAACACCGTTTTGCCATCAAGCTTAGGGAAGTGGCCTCTGAGATTCGTTGAGATTGGTATGGTTAACAGATCGTTAACAATCTGGTCACCGCGCAATGTAAAAATAGATGTGACGCAGCCCCAAAGGGCCAAAAAAAAAAGGGGCCGAGCCTCTTCAATTCCTTGTTTTGGGGCTTCTACATTTTCGCACAAGAGAAAGAGTATCTACTGTGTTTAAGGTACATGTCTAGTTTCAGATTTTGCATTTCGATTTTTTTTTTTGGCTTAAATCATGGTTACAATGTTAAAAACATCCCCTGGGGGTTTACAAAAAAATTACAAATTCGAGATATTTTGATTTTTGAAGCAAGTAGGTCGGGCGCAGTACAGTAGGTTGTCGAAACTTGAAGGTGGGAATGCGATTATCTCGGAACCACTTTTTTCACCCAAAAAAAAAAAAATTGGTGCGTCAGATTGCAAGGCATTTGTGGTGGTACTGATTTTCTTATGTGGTAGTTTTTTTTTTTGAAAATTGGGGGCTCGGGGGGGGTTAATACTGAGCCAGCAAGTGGTCGGAACTAAAAAGGGGGGGGGGGGGGGGGGGGGGGAGGATATTTTTTACCGGTCCATAAAAGTTAGACGGAGTTAGGGCCATTTTAAGGGGTAAAAATAGGTCAATTTTCGAAATTTTGACTTTGAGAACCCCTTACTCCCAGTATATATAGACCGATCCCAGATATCCTAGTTCCGACCATAACCACATCAATTCCCAACAAAACCTCATTTAAATTTTTTATCCGATGACGGTTTCTCTGAAATCTGACGCACCAGGCACCTATGTTTTTAAAAATGGGTCGACTTTGAAGCGGGCTACAACAACAACCGCTGCAACAACAACTACAAAAAATTTTAAAAGTTAGCTTGATCAATTATCTATCGAACAAAACCGCTAGTCGATATGTGGTAAACTTTTCGAGTAATTTTTTCGTAAACCCTTACTTTTGGCTGCTGAAACTAGACATGTAGCTTAACACTGAATTCAAACGGCAGTTTGAGAAGCTTTTCATGGCTAATACTACAAAGCTGGCGCCAACAGCAGGAAAGGTGATCTGGTAAAAGTTTATTCAACGAAAACTTTTTCATTAGATGTCTGGTGCGGATCGAACCTACGACTTTAATTTGACCAGAAAAATAAGCTCTTGCACTTGTTCATAACCATAATTTAGACTTCTAGCTGCTACCCCCTGCTACTTTTTCAAGTTTGCAAAACGAAAATAAAAAACATATAGTTTTTTTTTCAAAATGACTTATTAAACTGCCCTCGTAATTAAGTTTTTTTCATACTTTCCCAGCTGTCGGCACGGATGCAGGACCAGTCGACTATCTGAAGTTAAAACAGCTTCATTGCAACTAATTACACGGCATTTTTGTAGTGATTTTTTCCGTAGTTGCGCCAAACTGCCCATCGACTTTCTTCTCCCTTTCTCTTTCTCCCACACATTTTTCGCATACATTTCTGCAGTTTTCAAATGTAATTACATTTCATTTTTCTCTCCCGTTTTGCTTCGTTTTTGTTTTGTACTGCTGCCCAAGTTCTGGCCCAGCGGCGTCGTCCATTATCCTTGGCTGTCCATAACATTTTGTTGCACAGTCGTCGCTAATCTTGGTCGACAAGCTCTTTCTTCCCTTTTCTCCTGCCGCTGCCGCTATGCTTCTTGGCGACTGTTTAAATGTCAGTTAAAATCCCATAAATTCTCCTTAAATGACTTCTGTCTGCCGCAATTTCGTTGCCTCAGAGCCAGTCTGTGTTGACCCTGGAGTCGAGGACGAAAACGTTAAAACGGATATGGAAAGGGCTAAGACAGCCGAGGCCAGTGAAAAGAATTACAGCAGCGGCAGCAGAATTAACTATTAAGAAGAAATCAGAGAAAGAAATAAATTTTCATTTTTCATCTTCTTGGCCGAAAGATAAGAATATTTCCTGTTGTTCTGTTGCCAAGAATCGTTACAAGCAGCACACACAAAAATTTCTATGTGCGAATTGCATTTTAACTGAACACTGCCAAGTTTTTGGCTAGCACATGTTGCAGCAGCCTCTCGCTGCCTGGACTTGTACAATTGGTTCAATAAACTCATTAAATGCACTCCAACTTTTTCCATTGGCGTCTTGCACTCTTTGTCTTCTTCTTGTTTGGCGCAAACTTCTTGAAACAGAAATGCCGGTCATTCGGTCGATTTTGGCTCGCTTTCAACTTGTCGCATTATCCGTTTTATTGTTGTGGACATTTGCAACGCATTATCCTTGGGATTTTGGTTATAATTTGTTGTATTATTCGTATGAGAAGTTGCGAAACTTTGACTTTGCATTCGAAACGGAGAAATCAGTTATTTTGTTTTGAGAATGGAAGATTTTATGAGGGACTTTTTAGAACGGTAAATTGTTCTAGGTTGCTATGATGGAAGTGGAAGTTATATAAAAGGAAAGTCTCTACTTTAACAATCAAAAAACAAAAGGGGACCAAACCCTTTTAAAAATGCTCACTAGATCTTGGGAATCTTGGCCCTGTTATGTAATTACTCTGTAACGATGTTGAGCAATGTAACAGTCGCCAAATAACAACAAGGATTTAAGTTACATTGGTAAACCTTCAAACACAATTGTATACCTTTCGGCTGGGATACAGAGATCTTGTATTCTTGCAGTTTTCAGGGTTTTGTCCTCCGATTAGCTTGAAATAAATAGGTATTTGTATTTATAAGGTATATATATTCTTCATCAGCATCAACAGCCGAGTCGATTTAGCCATGTCCGTCTGTCCGACCGTCTGTACGTCCGTCCGTCCGTCTGTCCATATGAACAAACAGATCTCAAAAATGGTAAGAGATAGAGGTTTGACATGTATCGGACATATGCTTCTTATACTTGCAGGCAGATCAAGTTTATGTCAACAAACTAGCCAAAAAATTCTGTTGCGAGTGCGAGTAAGCACAGAGTGTAGCTCGAAAAAGGTTTGTCTATTGTTGGCAAAAGACTGGCTATGACTCGTGTTATGAAAAGCTTGTTCATATTATTACTCGTGCGAAGCAAAGAGCTTGCTTGTTTCCGACTCAATGTTCTTGCGATCGTTTCGAGTGTGTCGTACCAGGAGGCGAGCCCAGCCTAGTAAACGCACGAGTGTGATCGAACATTAGAGGCTTGTTGCAGGTCTCTGGTGGGCACCATCGAAAATTTTGAAAATTTATCGGAAAAAAATTGTTGCTGAAAGTCCCAATTTGACCTGCTATAGACATATTTTTGTAGGCTTTCAACATTGGTTTTTGAACTACTTTGAAATCTTCGTCTTAAACTAATTCTTAGCTTTGAAATAAATGTTCCCAAATAGTTCTACGATTTTTTTAAAACCAGATATAACAATATTAAGTAATACATTTAAAGGTGTAGGCAGTTGTGCGGTACTATTCCAGATCCTACGATCTTTTAGTGATGCCTGCTCATTTTTCATTCAGGCATGTTCTTAATTCCACTTCCAGAGCAAGTTTACTGCAACGTTTATCGTTTTAAAAAGTTATCCTTGTTGGCCGGTGAAATGAAAAGTAATTGGCAAACTACACTCAGAAAAAAATCCGTTAAAAATCTACCGAAATCAAGACCATTCGTTGACAATAGTAGAGTAATGCCGCTTTTTCGCGAACGGCGGTGTCATTTCATGAACACAATTTTAAGACTGGTTGCTCAATCTTCATTAACGTTTAGGTGTCTTGTTGTTTCAACTTGGGAACATTTTGGAGTCATTTTACAAACTTTCGAGCTTCTTTTAGAAATATTTTGGTAACGTTTTAGGACTACTTCGGTATCTTGGGGAACATTTTGGGAACAATTTTGGAACATCTCGGTCTTATTTGGGGAACATCGCGGTCTCATTTTGGTATCACATTGAGTTAACTTTTCGAACATTTTTGGAACATTTTTGTGACACAGAAATCTCTGGAGATTTTGCCGACGGTTGGCTTGCAAATCCATCAAAAAATCCGTCATTGCCACAGAACTTCGAGAGATTTCGTTTTCCTTTTCGAAAGTCAAGTTAAAAGGTGTGTGTATAAGATTATGGTCCAACTACAAAAACAGTGCTAAATCGCGAAGGTTCGTGAAGTCGATTTTGGTTGGTCTGTATTGGCGGGTTTGTGTTTGCATTGGTTGGTTTGCCAAAATCTCCTAACAAAATACGAGAGGATTCTGTGGCACCTAAGAATTGGTTTTCGGTTGGAATGTGGTTGGAAGAGGGTTCTATATGTCACCTCTGTATGTGACTGATTTTAAGACATTTATGTTTAAGCCGGCTTAAGGTCATGTTATGTTTTCACATAACTTTAATAGTCAAACACAACACCACAAAGGAGGCATTTCAACTGAACAGGAAGTTTAGGAACCTCCTCATTCTATCATTAGAGCAGAAGGAGAGGGTTCCTCATGCCAGCGTTGCTATAACTGCTTGGGAATTTCAAAGCAGCAAAAGTGCAAAACCAACACCAGAACACTAATTGTTCATGATTTCCGAACAACTGTTCGTTTTTTGAACGGACCCGCTTGTTTGTTGTAATTTAGTGTGACCAGAGCTGTTGTTTTGCCGTTAAAGTCGGAATTGTTTTGTGAACAAAAATTCATGAACGAAATGGTTTAAGGGGGTATTTTTTTTTATACGAAGCTTATGACCCTTTTCGAACCTCTACACTTCACCACATCTGAGATCTGTGTGATGATCTGAGATCTGTGTGCATATTGACTCGGCTGTTGATGCTGATCTGGATGTTAAATATATTTGCACAAACTTAATATCTTTTGTGTACCTTTTGGTACAGAATATAGAAAGCTGAGATATACTTTTAAGCTAACGCTTACGAATTTCCATAGACAATAAAGTTATTTTACGTACCGCTTAAGATTTTTGTAAGTCCAAGAATACTTCAGTTACTTCTGAAAGACAAAATAAAATGTATGCAAAAATTAGTGATATGATTTGGTAATCAGTGTATTTACAAATTTAAGAGAACTGTTACCGATTAAGGCAAGGTAAATAAGTAATAATGCAAAGAACTTGGAGGGTCCCATACCTCCACCGAAATATAAAAATGTTTTGGGGATCAACCAACGAATTTATATTTGAGAAATTGGTGGGGAGGGGGGTAATTGGAATTTTATATAGGGAATGGGTTATGTTGCCACCCTCCGCAGAAGCCACGCCCTCGATGACTATTTCAATGTAAATCTTTCCGAGCTCTAGACTCCACTCTATCATAACCACGATTCCCACGAAAAAAATATGAAAATTATTATGCACACACACTTTTCGATCCTTCAATGGTTTTAGATTTCTAGCTTTTACCGTTTGGGCTGTGCGTAGCACAAATCAGTATAAACTCTCTATATGGGGTTTAATAAAATCGTCGTATCGAAGTCAGTATTGCTCTATTATGTTTATACCTTGAACTTGGTTTTAAAACTGGCTTATCAAAACATGGAGTTTATTACTTTAAGCAATCGCTTAGCCAAAAGTGCCGCCTTATTCATTTACCCAACATTTACGTTTTCATTTGTACATTAAATTTTACAAACTTAATCCTCAGATTTGCACCAACTTTATGAATAGAAAAAGAAAAAGAGAGCAAACAGAAAAGTGAGAGCTTAAAAATGAAGTTAACAAGATTTTCAGTAAACCAACAACCAGAAAGTAACTTGTCCAGCAGCTGCAATTGTACAACAAAAGTTCTTGCATTTAAGCCCTCAAGTTACTTAGGCTATCCAACATTTTCGGTCAAGAAAGCCTATGAATAGTTAATCAGCCAACTTCACACTTTACAATTGCAACATGACCCCGCAAACACCTACTGGCTGGCTGGTGCTTTGATTTGTGTTTGCTTTTTAACATATTTTCATAATTTCTCACAACGTTGTCAGAACGAACTAAACTTTATTTAAGCCAAAGCCAAGAGCAAAACGAACCAGGCCATTTCTGGTCCTCCCAGTATTTTCCCATCGATTGCCGGCAACTTTTTCGCAAACTGCACTTGTGAGTTTTGTTGTGAAAGTGCAGCAACAGTAATCGAAAAGTTAATTCTCCGAAAAACAAGGTAATTAGTGTAACAGTGCCCATAAAACCAAGCGAATGTGCAAAAATAACGAGAAAAGTTTCAAAAAAAAGTGCCAGGCGAAATGCAGAGAAAGAACGAGCGAAACCCAGAGAAAACCTAGAGAGGGCAAAAAAAAAAAAAAAAACAAAAAGAAAACTAAAACTGTGCGGCATTGTTGGTTGCCGCCGGGCAAACACGTTGTAATGAATGGCCCTGAAGTCGGAACAGTGCCACAGGTAAACGCAGCAAGGCATAGCACTGCAGAGTTGCCATCACTTTCGGAAATAAGTTATATAAGCAAGATTTAGTATAATTGTATAAATTTTTGAACTAAAACTGCCATCGGAATTGTTTACTGCATCCCCGACCCCATAAAGTATATATATTATTGATACACTGTAATGTGTAAGCGTTATATCTATTATCTGTTAAAGATCGGATAGTATATTATATCGAAAGTATTCCAAAATCAACTTTTGTCATATATTAATCATTTCTTTCCCTGACTAATGGATACAGCGAAGTCGGGCAGGGTCGGCTTTAGCTTACTTTCTCGTTAGAAAAATGTTCATTGTAGAAAAATATCTTTCCCTTCCCCTTTTAAGATCATATTCTAGTTCCGATCCCTTCTGGGACAAAGGGCATCAATTGATCATATAACATCTACCTGTTAATTAGCTGAAAAAGGATAGTACTGGATCGGTGCTTTGTCCAGTGGTACACAGCAAAAAAAATCAATCCGAAAGAGATTGAAAACAACCGAAAAAAGTATTGATTTGTACCAAGAATCCAAAATTGAATCCCAAAAAACAGGATCACTATAAGCCGTTAAGGAATTACCCTGTTTTCAATCCAGTTTCGGGTTGATTGAAGATTTCTTTTTCTGTGTGTGGGTTTAACATCGAAAGTGGCCACCATTGCTAAGGATACAGTGGCGTACCGCACATACTAAATACTAGACTAAGGACGACATCATACGATTTGCTTGAAAAAAATTTGAATCGACTTGCTAAACACTCGCTCCTGTTCTGTTGGTGAATGAAAATAACTATAAGTACTTTCAGAAAAGAACGACTAACAGAGTTCTAGATCAACCGGAATAGAATATATACCGTTTTGTACTTAAAATTTCAAGTATTTTTAGTTCTTGGAAGTAATTAGTTACATTAAGTAACTACAAAACATTCTTAAGCCGAAAAACGAACGTTGATATTATTGAAATGAGAGCAAACGTTCTTGATTCTTAATTCAAGTACAAAACATCTTATACTTATTAAAATTAGTACAATGCAAGCTCCAAAAAGTGTAACTATAATTTGAAATGCAATTTTTATACTCTGTAAATGAAGTAAGTCGCTCTATAAAGTATATATTCTTGATCAGCATCAACAGCCGAGTCGATATAGCCATGTCTGTCTGTCTGTCTGTCTGTCCGTATGAATGCACAGATCTCAAAGATGGCAAGAGATAGAGGTTCGACGTGTTTGGGACAAAAACTTATTATACTTGCAGGTAGATCAAGTTTATTTTCCATTTTTGCCACGCCTCCTCCCTCCCCAGGAATTTAGAAAAAACGTCATATCTTCGTCTGTTTTATAGATAGGGGCATATTTTGAAATAAAATGGGGGGAGGTTTAAATTAAAACCCCAAATTTTAGGGAAACAATCCTAACAATGTTATATATACAATATAATTTAATTAGGGAGTTTGACCCGACTTTTCTTTATTGTTTTTTTTAATTAATTTATTTAATTATAACCAATTTTTTTAAAGCGAATCTATTCTTAAAAATCCCAGCTTGTTTGAAAACTTTTGATATGGGCGAATGGTAGATTTCTTGATCTTTGGATCTTTGCAGCCTTCTTTACGTTTTTCGCTTCTCTTACAAAAAAAATTGCGAAAATCTTTAGTATATTATTTTATTGGTAAATGGGTTTTTGTATTGTTTGAGGTTGACTTTAAAATTTATTAGAAATCAACCTTATTTTAAGCAGAAATTAAAACCGAAACAAATTTCCGGTTTCTGTCAATCATTTTTATGAGAATTTTGTTTTGAAACGGACGGGCAACCTCTCCCGTTTCCCATAATATAACCTCAGCCGAAATATACATATGGCCCGAGATAAACTACCCGACCGATACCGAAAATCGTTTCGGTTTTAATCCCTAATTTTAAGTGTTACAAGGATTTGACTAAAGAAAATGGAAACCTTAAAGCTGTTTAAAAAATGCTTAGCCTATTATGAATAAGAATTTTGTATTTGAATAAAGAATTTTCGTACCTACCGTATTATTGACAACGATTAGTCAGATACAAAGTTCTTGATTTTTATAAAAACACAGCCCAAAGGTCCAAGCCGAGCTCCTATCAATCTCTTGGCTTGTGCTTCTAACTCTCACGCAGAAGAAATGGTCCTACAGTTTGAGAAGCTTATTCAACGGCTAGTTTTGAGAAGCTTATTCGTGGCTAGTTACTTAAGCAAGTGCAGGTGACGGGTGTACAAGTTTTTAAAGAAGAATCATTGCTTAGTTCCTTCGAGATCGAACCCACGACCTCTGCACAAGCACGCACCCACTACCACTCCCCACACCTAAATACAAAAAAGATTTAGTATATCTTCCAAAATTCGGGTCGGTAGTAAGTTCTATATATAGACATAAAGATTGATAGCTTTTAAGTTTTTAATAATTTTAAAAATGGGAAAAACTTCACCGCTAAGTTTTTGATCTACTGAGTTTTTTTCTAAATAAAATACTTTTCGGACCTTACTTTTCTATGAACTATTATTAATGTCCGATTTCAACCAAATATGAATCATGGAAAGCTAACAAACTGTGAATTACTAAATTGGACGGTCCCAATTAAAACAAAAAAAGTTTTTCTCACAAAACTTCCTTTTTGACCGATCATTCTACAACAAAATATATAGCCATCCGATTTTGACCAAACTTTGTAGAATTGTGTGGGAGCATATAAAACAAATACCAGCCAATTTGTAGGTCGTTTCCATTGAAAGCAAAAAAGTTTTTCTAACTAAGACTACTTTTCATATAATAACTTTCTATGACAGCTATACTATATAGATGTTCGATTTCGACCAAATTTGGTGGAATCATGGAAAAGCATAGTAAACTAAGAAATACGTAGTTTGGAGGCGTTCAATTGAAAACAAAAAAGTTTTTCTCAATAAAACTAGTTTTTCCACCGATCGTTCTTATGACAGCTATATGTTATTTTCATCCGATCCGGCTGGTTCCGACAAATGTTCAGCGTATTTGTACCAAAAGACTTCGTGCCAAGTTTGGTGCGGATAGCTTTAAACTGACATCATAGAAACAGACAGACGGACGGACAGACGGACAGGGCTAAATCAACTCAGCTCGTCATGCTGATCAAGAATATATATACTTTATGTGTGATATCATACATAAAAATACGGAAAATTTTATAATATATAAAAACTCTCCTGGCTGAGATTGAAACAATCTAAAAACGTTCCCCAGAAAGTTGGAAAATATTGTCCACTAGAGGACTACAAATCAATTATCAACTTTCAAGAAAAGAATGCAGATTAA
This sequence comes from Lordiphosa collinella, assembly GCA_018904265.1. Lineage (NCBI taxonomy): Eukaryota > Metazoa > Arthropoda > Insecta > Diptera > Drosophilidae > Lordiphosa > Lordiphosa collinella. Next base: position 93,341 of record JAEIFV010000106.1, on the reverse strand, counting down.
GGTCAGGTATATTATGAGATCGGCGGGCAATTGCAGAAGACTTTCAGGATGACATCTTGTTAAATTTGTGTCAAATCATTCTTAATATCGATCCGGAATCTCTTAGAATCAATTTTGTCTATCATTTCCCTTGTAAGAGGGCAAAGAAAAAGTCCCAAAATAATAAATATCATTGGCAAGAGGAAAGCGATTCACTTCTTAATACTCTTTAGAGAACTAATCGAACAGTTTTTCTTTGTAATTTTCGGTTTGGTTCAGCATTTCTGAAATGAAGCCGGTTCAGTTTGCAGTTCGGTTCAGTACCGGTTTGCATCCCCGCTTAAGAATGAGAAATTAGAATCGAGTACAAAGTATCGAATACTTAGTATGGAGTACTTAGTATGGAGTACTCAGTATCGAGTACTTAGAATCGAGTACTTAGTATTGAGTTCTTAGTATTCAGAACTGAGTATCGAGTACTTATCTATATTACTTAGTATCGAGTATTTAGAGTCGAGTACTTACCATTAAATACTATGTATATAGGTCTAAGTATGGAGTACCAAATATCGAGTATAAAATAACAAACACATACAAATATGTGAAAGGAGCATGTCCTATACAACATATGTTTCACATCAAGGCCTCGTGAGTGTTAAGCTAAGTTCACACGGGCAAACTAATTTGTCAAAAAATTAAGAAAATATGTCAAAATTAGTTTGACGTGTATGAACGCCAAAAGTTTCAAAAGCTTGTCAAACGGTTTGCCGAGTTTGCCAAGCCAAGTTTTCGACAAATTTGCGTGCTGTCTGAACACAATGTGAACACTCGATCGCAAACTGTTATCGTATTTGCCGAGTTTGTTCTTACAAGGCAAATGAAAGAACAAACTACGGCAAACTTGTGATGTTTGTCTGAGTTTCAAGCAAAGACGTTTGTAAATCTATTTTTAATATTTATTTTGTATAAGATTTGCAAAATTGTGTAAAAATGAGTACAATAATATTGTTATATTGAAAATCTTAAAGGCTGCATTGTTAAATAACCCAAACGATTCAGACGACTTGCTGCAGGGATACAGGTTGCGCATTGTCGTGACCTTTTGAAATGATTGGCGCAAATAGAAACATATAAATTAGTTTTACGCTTCCCCTTCGCCTTACCCACGAACTCACCCATTCTCTGCGTAATATTTTACGGTTGCTTTTGCAGAGAAGTTAGGCCATGCAACGATGCAGCCAAGGCAAATAATTAACAAATTTTTTTCTATAAGATTTTTATTATCGCACTAAGACGATTATTTGACAGCTGCTATAGACAAAACCAATTGGTTTGTGGGGAAACACAAGATTTTCGCAAACCAAGTTTGCGAGTGTGAAGACGAAGCGCCAAATTCCATGCAAACTTTCGAAGTTCCGACAAATTTATTTGCAAATGGCAGTTGCAAATCCGACAAACTCTGCCATGAATGTTTGTGTAAATTAATTTGCCCGTGTGAACTTAGCTTAGCCACACTCATAGCTTTTTTTTGAACAAAAAGTACAGTTGTTTACTAAACTCCTTTTGCTCAGTTCTACTCGAACAGTTAGTGTTGACTTTGCTTTGAGGGATTTGCTGATATGGCACGTTCGCATTTTGGAGTTAAATCAAGTGAGGTAATAAAGTCAAGGCAAAGTCATCAATTGAGCAAATGAGAAGCAGGAAAACTTCTGGGCAAATAAGATAGTAACTCAATAACTGAACCACAAAGAAATTAATGAGTAGGCAGCTGAAACAAATGAAGTTTACTGACTTTGTTCACTATCTTTTTAATCGCTTATTAATCCCCTAAAAACTGGAAAAAACTCTAGTCTCTAATTGCAATTATTGATTATTTTTGAATGTAAAACTATTCATTAATTTGCAAAATTCATTCATAATAAAGAAATAATTGATAATTTTAATTTCATATGCATTGTTGACAACTCTAGACAGAGAGCACACACACACACACACACACACTCGCCCACTACTGGCATCCTCTGCCTGCCTTCAATTAATTAATAAACAAAACTTTAGGGGCGCTCTCGAGTGTTGGTGTTGTTCTTGTTCTTGTTGTTGGTCGTTCAGTAAAGTTCTGGTCGTCGACTGTTGTTTGTTACGCCAAAAACTTGGTGCTCCCTGCTCCATGATATATGTATGCATGTATTTCTTCCAGGCAAACCCTTTCCAGCTCCCCCCGCCTATCCTCCCCTGCTTCGCTCTACTTGTGTGCGCCTCCTAATGACAAACATGAAGTTTTTGCCACCGCATCAATCAAAAGTTTTTCATCAACGTCATCAGAGTTATCAACATGGCCGCAGGCGGCAAACTACAACAGCAACAATGACACCCAACTATGACTATGACTAGTCGTAGCTGTTGCCAAACACCCCGAGCCATGTTGACAAACAACAACAAAAAGTGGAAGCACACGCGGCGTATACGTAATGCGGTCGCCGTGACCGTAATGCCCAGCATCGAATGCCGCCTCACCATAATCAGCAGCCTGCTAAATGTCTGCATAATTTATTATTACAACAACCACAACAAAAACAAGGGACAAGAACATCGCACCTTTAACAAGAAGAAAAATGGCCATCATAAAACGTAAGCAGCAGCTCCTCACGGCTCCTCAACTAAATAACTCAAATAATAAAATGCCTGAAATGCCGCACAAATCTTTTTAAGTTGCTCGTCGTCCACGCAGACGTTTAATATTGATAAGCCCGGGCACTTCATCTTCATCTTCGACCCTGGAAACATAATCAGCTCCATCATCAATGTGGCGAGCAGGCACACCTTGGCCCATAACATAATCATGACACAGCAGCAGCAGGAGCTGGCAAGGACGACGACATCTTCATCTTTGAAATGCGTTTAATTATGTCAAAGCAACTAAAAGTAGAGGTTGTAGGACCTTTTCTTGCTGCCATGCAAGAAAGTATATATATTATATATAATATATATCGAGGGGAGTTTGTTAAGTCATGGATTTTGGTTGTTAATAGAAAACCGTTTGTGTCTTCAGATTTACCTATCAGCTTTCTATTCGAGTATTTATTTGCTTATTTATCAAACTGCCCTCGTCAATATATACGAATGTGCATACATAAGCAAGTCCTATGTAACTTGTACCATTGCCATTCCTATCGCATTTTGCATTTGTTTCATTTGTGTGACATTTCACATTTAGCCGTGACAGTCGAGCTTTTGTGCATAATCGTGATGCTGTTAGCCTGTCTCTCCTGCCCTCTGCTCCACGATATTTGAATGAACGCCCGTGCCCGTTGATGGAAATAAGCTACCAATTACTAAAGTGTTTCCATTCTAAAGCCAAAGGCAGTTTTTACCATTGCTGCTGCTGCTGCTGCTACACGTACTCTGGACTTGGGGCAAGTAAATGACAAGCTTTTGATGTTAGTTTTGCTTTCAAGTGGAGCGTTGAGATTTTTACAAAATACAAATTTTAAGAAGAGCGAGATGTAAACTCTTGTGTACTTAATTAATTGATAGATTAGCGAATAGTCTGAAGTTTTGTTGAAGCTGTGCATACTAAGGTAAACACTTGACCTAAGTTTGAGAAATCAATTGAAGTGCTTAAAAATAGGATGCTAAAAGTCACTTCTGAACAGCAAATCGATTGCCATTTCGTCGATCTCTGTTCGGTTTCGGATTAAAGAACAATTGGAAACGGAATTATGAGTGTTTCCAAAATAATCTGAAAAATCAAAGTACAGCAGGGGATTGACTTATTTAACAGTTGTAAAGATATTGATAGTTGTTCTGTTCGGTTTAAGAAAAGCCAGGCACCTATTTTGATCAAATATCCGATAGTTTGTTTCCTTGAATAATTTTACGAGCCGACACACCAAATTTCATGTTCATAGCTAAAATACCTTCTGAGATATGGTTCTGTACGACTTTTGAACCATTTTTAGCCGGTTTTAAATCATTTTACAGGCAAGTCACACTGCCTATGACTCTTTCAAAGATTTATAGATATTATAAATATAACTTCGGTGTTTTTTGTCCGATCTTATTGATCTTTTCAGAATAGATAGATATTGGGCCTTACATGATATATATAAAGTATCGAGGGTCTAACTTAAAAATTGTGGCTCTGCGTTTAAAGAGGGGAGGGGATGGAATTTTCCAAATCTGAAACAAACTCGATTTGAATCTGGTGGCTCTATCTCTTATAGTCTCTGAGATCGACGCGTTCATACAGACAGACAGGACGGACAGACGGACGGACGGACATGGCTAAATCAACTCGGATGTTAATGCTGATCAAGAATATATATACTTTATAGGGTCGCAAATGCTTCCTTCTAACTGTTACAAACTTTTGCACAACTTCATGATCCCCCTTTTCCCATTTTTAATGGGAACAGGTTATAAAAACGGTCAAAAACCATGCATTTTCGCTAAAACCAAGTGAAACAATGGACTCAAGGTACTCTTTAATTTTTCTATGGATAGAAGCGATAACAAAAAAATAATCACAATTTATGCCGCTTAAGTCGGATGCATTGATATAAAGCTCTAGTATAATACCCCATATTCAGATATAATATCTTACAATTTTATATTCTGGGTTGTTTATCTTGCGATATAACTGAACTAACATTGCTTTCCTTTACATGTGAGGTGCCTAGGGCTACTGGATTGGATGACGAAAGTTGAGATATTTGAAACCGATGGCTCAGCGCCAAGTAGATTTAAAACGTACGGTTTTCCTTCCCTATAATCTAGAGGGCGACATTATTCTTGTCACCCCCGATATATTGATTTATTCAAAATCCAATTTTTTCAATAGTTGAACCGAACCGGTTCAAACCCGGAATTCCGACTTCTTATTTGCTGTGAAAAAATTTTACGTACGACTTTTTCTGTTATCTGATCTGTTTTGGGCGACTGACTCTTATAATCGTCAGGAAAGCTCAATAAAACATCTAGAAAAACGTTCAGAGGAACTTTTAAAATCTTTACCAATAATAGCCTCTGTTTTCAAAGATCATTACATTGGTTGTATTTTTCATATGTAGATTACGAAATGGAATTTTACTCCACAGTAAAAATTATTTTGAATATTCCCATTTGATTTGCAATTAGCTTCCGACCCAGTTTCTACATGATTTGTTCGTTTTTAGTTCATAGCTTTCCACACTATTCGGTCATTTTTAGGTTGAATGCGATTTGTAGAAAACATGGGACTAAATTGATGACAAAATAAAATTTTATTTTAACACTTAGGGTATTCACTAGCTCTCGTAAAATAGTAAAGTGTAAATTTACGACACACGAGCTACTGAGCGACCCCTTGTGATTTACTGGAGCAACTTTCAGGGCCAACTTTGTTTGTAAAAACCTGCCGTAATTTCGACCTTTTTGTATGGCGAAGGCACACTTTACCGGATGCCTTAAGGTATATTTCAGTAAAGGCAGCATCAATGCCCGAGTGTAAATTGGCTATAATCCAGATGTATTTAGACGAGCTATTATTTGGGTACCAAAACTAGGCAAATAAAAACAACAAAATAAAAATGCTAAGACAAAGGGTGCAACAAGCGCGGAGTAGGCGAACAATTGACTTGGCCCTTTAAGAAATAGGAAAACTAGAACAATGTTTGGAGTAGGTTACAGACAGAGTTTTATTAATTGTATTTTTTTATGTTCTTAAATCTTGGGTGCTCACGACCGCCAGTTAAGCAACGGAATTGTTAAATTGAGTTATTTTAAATATTTTGTAAACATGTCAGTAGAATTGTTAAGTTTTCTTCTTGTTTTCGAATTGATGGCTTAGGGTTGGAGGAAACCTCCTGAATGCATCCCCACGTGCTCCAGTGCGCAGCAGCCACATGGCCTGGTTAACGCGACGCAGGGTCGACACATCCAATATGAATTATATCGAGCGAGAGCTTGACAGTGCGGCAGGAACTTAGCTTCTTGCAATTGTTGCGTCCTTTCTACATCAGCGTGCAGGTCAGCCGATCCACAATAGGGCACTGGGCCTTGCGGAAACGCTTGGCGTCATAACAATTTTCCAGCGCTTTGAATTGCCTTCCAGTTTTCTTTGTTTATAATTTGCAGTTTGCTGTTGTGACCGCATATTTTTAAGACAAAAATCTCGAAATGGCTCGATACTCGATACTTAATCGATTCTTTGAAAAATTTTACAACACTTTAAAACATTACACTTTTTCACATTTACGACTGATTTTTACCCTAGGGAATGTTAAATTTGGTAATTTTTTTCTCATGTGTTTTGTTGTTGTTTCGTAAACTTTTGGATTTACGCTTTGCCATTTTACGAGGGCTAGTGAATACCCTCATTGTGTAAAGCAGCGGTGCGCACGAAATTTCCTTTTGGGAGCAGTCAAACAACAACAACAAAAACCACCACCAGCCAGATACACGCTGCATGTATTTGTTTTTGCTGTCATCTCTGTCTCCCCGATATGCAATAGATTTGTAGTTGTTTCGCTTTTTTGATGCGTCTGTGTGGCGCCGCCTGCCTTACAATAACTCTTGGCAGCAATCGGAGCAAAAAGAGCAAGACCGTGCCCACCGATGGTGAAGCATGGGCTGAACCATGGTATGAACCAAAAACCTTCGTCCAAAAACCTTGAACCTCAAATTTCCGAGCCGTAACCATTGTTAAGTTTTGGTTCAAACCCGCGATGCGGAGTTCCGAAAATTTGTTGGGTTTACAGCACTGGTTCTATCAATACTATCGATGGTGTCCACTATCGGTGTTCAAACTATCGATGGTGCCCACTATCGATGTTTTCACAACACAAGCAGGCGGTTTAAGTTGCCATAGGACAGAAATATAAAGTAGACCTCAGTCAGCTAGACGCTTGCCTAGAGTGCACATCTGCTACTTTCATTGCTCTTAGCATTATTTATTTGTTTTTCTTTATTTTTATTTTGTTTAGCTTTTAATAAATTTTCGCTTTTACATCGAGGCATATTGCACATATCTCCTCGGCTGTTTCCATCCCGATAAAATAAATTACTGATTGTAGTTTATTATTGTTTGATATTTACTTGATCTTCCTGCATGTTAAGTTTTGCGTATCTCTTTATTTTATTCACTTGGCTACGTCAAAAGAGCCATTTCTAATCGGGTTGCTCATTTATTTATTATTTTAATTTTTTGTAATTTCTTTGACAACACCGATTTTACAATTTACAAAAGGAATATGCCTCTAAGTCAAGTCCTTCCGCATCAGTGAGATTTTGAGACTTAACGTTCTTAAGAAAGTCTTTGACGGCAAGCTGCAATGAATGTATACTTCATAGTAGCACTTTGACAGGAATTTTTCACCCTCTACGATTATGTACCTTTTCTACATGACGCGTTTACTTTTCTCATTTCTACATGCCTCGTTTAGGGCCCAATACATAAAAAAATGAAACTTACACTATACCATTTACATAAGGGAGTGTGGGGAGGAATGGGAAGAAGAGGCATAAAGAGAGGTCCAGGTCTTCCTTCTGAAGGTTAGGTTAGGTAGTACCTTCTGACCCCAGACCCTTAGTGAGGCCTTAGAGAAATCCAGGAGTATTTTTAAAGTTCTGTCGAATGCCAATAGTTGGTTGTGGGGTTTTGGGGTGGGCAGAAGCTTTCGTCTTATCGTGGCAATTGCTAGGCAGCTGCAAATGAGGTGTTCTAGAGTTTCTGCTGGTGTCTTCTGTCGTAATGCCTAGCCATTCTGGAGTTGATGGAGCATCCCTGCATTGCTTTGATTGCCACTTGGCTGTCCACGTACATGTTAATTTTGTTGTTTGGAGCGTATATATTTCCAATTATTTTCTTAAACACTCATAACACTTTTCTCAGTAATAGCATTTTTAGTGGCGCGTATTTACCCCTAGATACAATATGTTGTATATCAAAGCTTTAAGGTATAAACAATCTGCAAACAAACTTCAATTACGAATTGAAATTGACAATCAGCATCCAGTTGTATTGATTTGAAGTGCTTAATCCTATAATTGAATCAAATTGCAGTCTAGTGAGTAGTGCAGTTCGTAACATCATCAATCGACGCAAAATGAGAACATGACTGGAGCCAATCTCGAGTACAAAATGGAAAGCCCACAATCCCTGCACATGTTCAGTGCACAATTTCGAGAAAACTGAGACTCTGGTCGACTTTTAGTGATGCCAGCTATGCCAAGTTCTGCAGACATGTTGCAAATCCTTTCCACTGGCTGCCATGCTTCCAAGTATGCCTTTGTGGGTGGTCTGTGTCCAGTGACCAGAGAGTGCTCCATTGTTCAATCTCAACTATGCGTTGACAGGGGCCACCTTGAACCCACTTGCAACCCCTGCTGCTGCTGCTGCGGCTGCTGCTGCTAACAAGCCGATGAACAGCTCATGTGGCCAACTCTCTTGTCCGGCTAAAATTGCTTGCCTGTGTAGGATGTGGGCGCTATTTGCCAGGACACAACATTACTTAACTGTCGGTGCTTTTTTTGTTGTTTGCTCTTTTTGTGAACGGAAGTGTGTGGGTGTAGAAGTAGGCGGAGTGACAGGTGCAGAAACTGCCAATAACTCAACTAATTGTCGCTGCGAGTGTCAACCAAAATGAGCTACTCGTTGATTGTTAACCTCGAACTGCAGTTAAGCAAAAATCTGGCAACATTATTAAAGCCTTGTCAGCAACAGCAGTCGTCGACACGTGGAGCAAATTGTGGCATAAAATGGCAGCAGAGACACCTGCTGGCTGCTCTGCATATTAATAAGAACGTTGCCTCGGCCATAATAAATACTTGAAATACGCAGAGCCAGGGTAGAGACGAAGACGGGCTAGTTAGGATGGGTTGTTGGGTCACACAGCTGGCTGGGCAGTTGGATTGGCAAATTCATTGGGTTAGCTTATAAAGGGGAAAATTTGCGTAAGCGAAAAGTCTTTAAGTTCTCTGCATGGGATAGTTTAAGCTTTAAGAGGTTGATAAATTGTGATTTTAATAGGAAAAGGAGTAAGAGTAACTTTGTACTTGTTCTCCAGCATGAACTCTATTAGCAACTTTGAAATCTTTTTAGAACCCAAATCAGCAGAAATGCAGTTTTTTGTGCCCCTTTTACTTTGCTCGAGGCCATTGTGTCTTTTGGCAACAAGCAATCGAATCCTGATGAGAATTCCGAATAACTATTTTAATAAGATTTACAAAGTAAAGAAAAGAATAACTGAGATGTGTTGCCGGCTTTTAGACTTGGTTCTCTTTCCGGGATTTTGGAGCTTCATGAAAAGTTTGGACTTAGAAATAGACTCCACCTCTTCCTCGTCTCTGCAGCTTCTGCTGAAGTCGTTATAGGGGGACAATTAGTCAACCAGCGGCCTAACCACAGCTTCGCAGTGTGGTCTGCCGAGCAAGCATTGTCAGGTCAGTTGTGCAAATTCAGCGGGAAGTTACTGTTTACGGTTTTTGGGTAGCTTTTTGCTCGAATATGTCTCGTGCAAAGAGCCTGCATGTTGCCATGAACATACCGAAAGTTTCCTTATTGGAATGAAGAATTGTTTTAGGGCAGTGCCTAGCGAGTTCATCTGATTTACAATAGCCCTCGATTGGCCTGTGCCTTGGAGGTCACAATTGAGGTGTTCAAAGATTACCGATACCCAATTGGATGATATTGACCCAGGGGCTTTTATAGCGGTCTGGATGTCCAAAGGACTGACTTATGTCGAGTTGTTCAAAATACTCACGGTTTTCGACTTGCTAGCTATCGGTTTTTGAGTATTGGACGAAAACATAAGACGGGTCAATTCGTAACGGGTGACAACTAAAAATCTGCACAAACTTCAAAATGCCGCCATAGCCACAATTCTCAACGGATCTTTATAAAAAATTTGACAGTTTATGTATTACTACATATACAAAAGAATTGCATCAATGGATTTGGTCGAAATGTCCCAACAAATTAACAATTAATCAAAATTAACCAACAAATCGACCAACACGACAAACCAAATTTCAAGTCAATCTGATGAAAAATAGATTTTTGCATATCGAATTTCCCGAGTATTTTCCTTGCGGGAAGATTTTTCGAAATCAGGAAAATACGTGTCCAATTATTTCGTATACTTCGCTTACAAACCCAGTTTCAAGTCAATCGGATGAAAACAAAATTACGCATACAAACTTTTCCGACGCTTTTCCGGGAATTTTTGACAACGGTCGAATTTTCCAACATCGGAAAATCGCATTTCAATTTATTTCACTTACTGTCCACAAAAACCGAATTTAAAGTCAATCGGTTGAAAAATAGATTTTTGCATATCGAATTACCCGAGAATTTTCCTTGTGGGCGGATTTTCCGAAATCGGAAAAATACGTGTCCAATTATTCCGCATACTATGCTTACAAACCGAATTCCAAGTCAATCGGATGTAAAATAAAATTTCCCCCATACAAACTTTCCCGACGCTTTTCCGGCTTTTCCGGGTGGAATTTTCCAAAACTCCGTCTTAGTACGCACTCTCACCATATAAGGAAATTCCTGTCCAAATCTCAGCCCTCTAGCTCTTACCATTTAGGCTGTGCGATGGGTGATTTTTAAAGAGCTATAAGAAAAGTTTTTCAAAAAAAAAACATAAAATTCAGAAAAATGCATGAAATCTTTATTTGAATCGATAGTACGGTCCATATAATTTAATGTTTGAAGATTATTTCATGCAAATGTTGACCGTGACTGCGCCTCAAATGGTCCATCCGCTTAGTCCAATTTTGGCATACTCTTTCCAACATTTCGGCCGGTATCTCACGAATAAATGCTTCAATGTTGTCTTCCAATGCGCCAATTGAAGCGGGCTTGTCTGTATAGACATAAGCTTTAACATAGCCCCGCAAAAAATTGTCTAAAGGCGTTAAATCGCACGATCTAGAAATAAAATGTTCACCGAACTCGCCTTTCAATAAGTCCATTGTTGCGCGTGCTGTGTGGCATGTGGCACCGTCTTGTTGTAAGTTGTCATTTTTTTATGTATTGGGCCCTAAACGTGGCGTGTAGAAAAGCTGCATGCCGCATGTAGAAATGAGATAAGTAAACGCGGCATGTAGAAAAGGTACATAATCGTAGAGGGTGAAAAATACCTGTCAAACATGCAGGAAAACTACATTTTCATGTCGTTTTTACAGATTTTGTTTTCTCTGTGTAACATTCTGGGCATAAAAGCTGAATTTTTTATGCGGAAAGTATATGCATTAAGACTCTCGGATAAATAACGCACGGCTATACATTCTAAATAACGAAATATGATAAGAGACGGTAGAGTTCTTTAATGAAGACACTATGGTGACGAAAGCGATGAGCACAATAAAAACCAGATTAAGCCTTTCAAAATATATTCAAGTGCTGCTATGAAGTATACAATTCATTGCAGCTTGCCGTCAAAGACTTTCTTAAGAACCTCAAGTCTCAAAATCTCATTGAAGCGGGAGGACTTGACTTATTCCTTTTGTAAATTGTAAAATCGGTGTTGTCAAAGAAATTACAAAAAAATTAAAATAATAAATAAATGAGCAACCCGATTAGAAATGGCTCTTTTGACGTAGCCAAGTGAATAAAATAAATATAAACGCAAAACTCAACATGGAGGAAGACGCAAATAAATATCAAACAAAAATAAACTACAATCAGTAATTTATTTTATCGGGATGGAAACAGCCGAGGAGATATGTGCAATATGCCTCGATGTAAAAGCGAAAATTTATAAAAAGCTAAACAAAATAAAAATAAAGAAAAAACAAATAAATAATGCTAAGAGCAATGAAAGTCGCAGATGTGCACTCTAGGCAAGCGTCTAGCTGACTGAGGTCTATTTTATATTTCTGTCCTATGGCAACTTAAACCGCCTGCTTGTGTTTGTGAAAACATCGATAGTGGGCACCATCGATAGTTTGAACACCGATAGTGGACACCATCGATAGTATTGATAAAACCAGTGCTGTAAACTGAACAAATTTTCGGAACTCCGCATCGCGGGTTTGAACCAAAACTTAACAATGGTTACAGCTCGGAAATTTGAGGTTCAAGGTTTTTGGACGAAGGTTTTGTTTCATACCATGGTTCAGCCCATGCTTCACCATCGGTGGGCACGGCCTTGCTCTTTTTGCTCCGTTTGTTGTTATTGTAAGGCAGGCGGCGCCACACAGACGCATCAAAAATTGCCTCGTCATCTCACACACAGCAGCCGAACCCAAAGCGAAGCAACTAAATGGTGATTTTTTAAGAGCTATAGGCAAGTTTTTCAAAAAAAAACACATAAAATTCAGAAAAATGCATGAAATCTTTATTTGAATCGATAGTAAGGTCTGTATAATTTAATGTTTGAAGATTATTTCATGCAAATGTTGACCGTGACTGCGCCTCAAATGGTCCATCCGCTTAGTCAAATTTTGGCATACTCTTTCCAACATCTCTGCCAGTATCTCACGAATAAATGCTGCAATGTTGTCTTCCAATGCGTTAATTGAAGCGTGCTTGTCTGTATAGACATGAGCTTTAACATAGCCCCGCAAAAAATAGTCTAAAGGCGTTAAATCGCACGATCTAGGCGGCCAATTGACCGGTCCCGAACGTGAAATAAAATGTTCACCGAACTTACCTCTCAATAAGTCCATTGTTGCGCGTGCTGTGTGGCATGTGGCACCGCCTTGTTGAAACCACATGTTTAAAGCGTACCCCTATAATCTAGAAGGCGACATTATTCTTGTCACTCCCGATAATTGTTCTATCAATTCTATCGATGGTGTCCACTATCGGTGTTCAAACTATCGATGGTGCCCACTTTCGAAGTTTTCACAACCCAAGCAGGCGGTTTAAGGTGCCATAGGACAGAAATATAAAGTAGACCTCAGTCAGCTAGACGCTTGCCTAGAGTGCACATCTGCGACTTTCATTGCTCTTAGCATTATTTATTTGTTTTTTCTTTATTTTTATTTTGTTTAGCTTTTTATAAATTTTCGCTTTTACATCGAGGCATATTGCACATATCTCCTCGGCTGTTTCCATCCCGATAAAATAAATTACTGATTGTAGTTTATTATTGTTTGATATTTACTTGCATCTTCCTCCATGTTGAGTTTTGCGTATCTCTTTATTTTATTCACTTAGCTACGTCAAAAGAGCCATTTCTAATCGGGTTGCTCGATTATTTATTACATATTTAAATTTTTTTAGTTTCTTTGACAACACCGGTTTTACAATTTACGAAAGGAATATGCCTCTAAGTCAAGTCCTCCCGCTTCAATGAGATTTTGAGACTTAACGTTCTTAAGAAAGTCTTTGACGGCAAGCTGCAATGAATGTATACTTCATAGTAGCACTTGAATATATTTTGAAAGGCTTAATCTGTTCTTTATTGTGCTCATCGTTTTCGTCACAATTGTGTCTCCATCATATTTCGACCATTGCCAAGAGTCTTAATGCATATATTTTCTTCAATAAAAAAATTTAGCATTTATGCCCAGAATGTTACACAGGGAAAAGAAAATATGTAAATACTACATGAAAATTTAGTTTTCCTGCACGTTTGACAGGAATTTTTCACCCTCTACGATTATGTACCTTTTCTACATGCCGCGTTTACTTTTCTCATCTCTACATGCGGCATGCAGCTTTTCTACACGCCACGTTTAGGGCCCAATACATAAAAAATTGCAACTTGCACTATATTATTTACATAAGGGAGTGTGGGGAAGAAGGGTAATAAAGAGTGGTCCAGGTTTTCCTTCTGAAGGTTAGGGTGGGGAGGAAGGGGCACAAATAGAACCATCCGACTGCGATGAAACTTTGGGAAATAGTTGAGTGCTTGCCAGGGAAGATTTATAAGTTGAAAAAATGCCAGAAAAATAGTCCGAAAACCGCAAAATTTGCAAGATTATACCGTTTATCCGATTGCAATGAAACTTTGAGGAATGGTTGAACGCTTGCCCGGGAAGGTTTCTTAGTTGAAGAAATTGGCGGAAAATTGTGCCAAAACCGCGAAATATCAAAAACTATACCGCTCATCCGAATGCTATGAAACTTTGAGCAATGGTTGGACGCTTGCCCGCGAACGGTTCTAAGGTCCAAAAGTCGCAAAATTTGCAAAGTTACCTTATGAGTCTTTACAAAAGCGCGTACGCCTGGACATGGTCCAAAAACCGCGAAATTAGCAAAACTATGCCGTTCATCCGATTCTAATGAAACTTTGGGGATTGGTTGTACGCTTACCCTGGAAGGTTTCTAAGTTGAATCAAGAAAGAAAGTCGGTCAAGCCCAACTATATATATGGAAATCAATTAGAATACTGAGATCATGGATTCTCTTAATCCCATGCACGCTAATGGGTTAAACAGTCACACGTAGAGCAGACCTACATATTTTATTAAGTGGCGACTGTCTGTCTACCCGCTGCCGAGACTGTCTGTCTGCCTAACTACATTGCCGCACTGCTGCACTGGTTTCTCTTCCGTTCTTTTTTCCCCATCATTTTCCTTGACGACACCAAATGCTGACGCCCGGTATCCTAACGACTGTGTAGCCAGTTGCCAAATTTACTTCAATTTTTTATTTGCCGCCATGGCACGTAGAGCGTGCTAAATTTTCCGCACGCATTCTTCTATCCAGGCTCCAACTCTTCCCTAACCCCTGGACGAGTGTGCACTCCATTGCCAGTGGCTCGCTCTCGGTTATAGCCTGGCAGTTTGCCAAAAAACTGTCAAAGCATTACGAGACAATGCCTCGTCGGTGTTGCCCCCTCGACGCCCCTTGCCAAGTAAGTCATAGTCCTGCCCAGGAGGTACATGTGTGAATGCCAGTTGGACTCTCGGACTGGCAATGAAAATTCTATACAAATGAAAATGCAATTCACACAAAATGAATTTTTTTCGGTTGTTCAATGGGGTTGGGGGGCAGCAGGAGTAAGCTGAATCAGTGATAAACGTGGACAAGCGGCAGAGATTGAATTAGTTTGTCGTTTTTCCCCCCGACTGACATTGAGCGAGTGAACGAGTGAAGTGTTTTGAAGCTGGAACTGGGGAGTATACTTTTATTGTCCCTTTTTTGTTTTTGGGCCAGACACAAGTGTCATACTTCAGTTGTTTTGGTCACTCTGTCAGTTGAATATTGATTTACTGCATAAATCTTTTGTTCAATAAAATCAAACAAAAATAAAAATACAATTTTCTATGAAATTCAATTGTGGCGGTTGAGGGACTGCATGGAACTCGATAGTTTATTCATCAGTTAATTGAAAATGGATTAACAAGTGACGAAATGAACAAGTGAATTTTATGAAATGCAAAGTAAAAACGAACACAGGAGATGAGTGATGATAATAAGGATGGATGGGTGCTTTGGCAAATTGATCTTGTGATTATTTTATTTTACCATCATTGGGGGTATCTTAAAGACAACCACATCAAAGATATCATTGGTTTCGAAGTTAACTAGTATTATGCATTTATAACATGAAAATATGATGCTAGAGGGGGTTTTTATCCTAGCACGCCTCGTAGAATGTATTAGTCAGCTGATGAGCGCAGATTAACAGTGGGGCTCAAGAAAAGTGGCACTAAATTTTATTATATAGCTGCCAGAGTTATAAAGCATAAAAACGCGACTTCAAACTCTTTGAAAACCCCACATTCTTGAGGTGAAATCAAAGGTGGCGGCAGTTCAACCATCATTGACTTACGCTGCAAATGTGAAATTTATTGTCTTGCGGTTCGGAAAGACATGTCGTGTAACGAGACAAAGTATCATTTGATGAACCTTGAAGACGTTTTCATCAAGTTTTTACTGAAAACAATAACGTTTCATACTTCCCGAGTGCATATATGGAAACGACTTCCACATCATCTGAATGCTCGTTCGGCACTTGCTGAAAGATACATATTTTGACCAACTGATTTCTACTATGTAATTTTTTTCGACGAGAAACAGCATAATTTCGACGTCCCACATGACCGGCAAAAGCGAAACCACGGTGGCGGATACTTAATGATTTGCGACGCTCTTTTTTATGCTAGAACGTCTCGGAATTGATGCATTCCAACTTAACCTAATGCCGAGAACTCTGTGCAGTTGTTGCAAAGCGAACTTGATGTATTTGGGGTTATCCTTCATGAGGATAATTAGATTTTTCAACAAGACTACGCCCCGATTCACAATTAATTCACTGCCACAATGAAAGAAGCATTTCTTGTATCTAGAAACATTACGGTTTTGGATTGGCCAGCGATAAATACTGACAAGCCCCATTAGGGGATGTTTGGGAAATCCTGTCTGACAGAGTTTTTAAGAATAGTCGACTGTTTGAGACACTCAAGCAATTTACAATTTTTTTGGTTGGGGGATGGCAACGAGTCAGCTAATAACCTCTTCAAAACTGGTTGACTCCATGCCTGATCGCCTAAGGAAGGTTATGAATGCAAATGGAAAGCACACTTACTAATAAATAATGATTAAAAGTGTAAAGTTCCTACAAATTTATCTAGCCAAAGCAAAAAAAAGTTGACAAATGTAAAATGCACTTATACTTATTTCATAATAATTTTTTTTACTTTAAAAGCATAAAGAAATCGAATTTTGATTGGCTTTTTATTGTATTCTTTTCATAAGTTCTATAGACTAAAAATAACTCAAATTTCATAACATTCCTTTAACATTTCATAGCTCCTAAAAATAGGAGAAAGTTAACTTCGGCTCGGCCGAAGTTTTGTGTACCCTTGCAGCCTCCATTGAAACAATAAAGTTTTTCTAACTAAGACTACTTTTGGACCTTACTTTTCTATGGGATCAATACTATATAGATGTCTGATTTCGGCCAATCTTGGTGAAATCATGGAAAAGCATAATACACTGTTAATTACGAAATTTGGAGGCGATCCCATTTAAAACAAAAAAGTTTTTCTCACTAGAACTTCTTTTTCGACCGATCATTCATACTGCAGCTATATGCTATAGTCAAATTTTGCTTTATATAAATTAAGAATAGATTAAAGGACGTTTTCATTAAAAACAAAAAGTTTTTCCACTAGAACTGTTCGACCGATCGGAGCTATATGCTATAGTCATCCGATTTCGACCAAACTTTGTTGAAATGTGTGAAAGTATATAAAATAAGTGTATGCCAATGATAAGGACGATTTCATTGAAAACAAAAAAGTTTTTCTCACTAAAACTAGTTTTTCGACCGATCGTTCCTATGGCAGCTATATGCTATAGTCATCCGATTTCGACCAAACTTAGTGAAATCATGGGAAAGGATAGTAAACTAAGAAATACGTACTTTGGAGGCGTTTCCATTAAAAACAAAAAAGTTTTTCTCACTAAGACTAGTTTTTCGACTGATCGTTCCTATGACAGCTATATGCTTTAGTCATCCGATCCGGCCAGTTCCGACAAATGTGCAGCGTATTTGTACCAAAAAACTTCGTGCAAAGTTTGGTGAGGATAGCTTTAAAACTGACGGAGGAGATAGCATAGAAACAGACAGACGGACGGACAGACGGCTTAATCAAGTCAGCTCATCGTGTTGATCAAGAATATATATACTTTATGTGGTCGGAGATGCTTCCTTCAATGCGTTACAAACATCCGACAAATTTACAAAAAATGCGTACAAACTTTAAGGCTCACCTATAGTGTCTTTTTCCCGAACCTTTGCTTCAATATTTGAAATATATTTTGGGGATTCACTACCTCCAGTTGAGCTGTGGAGTTGTTGAATTGAAGAAATTTTACATTCTTTTGTAAACATGTCAGTAGAATTGTTGACCTTTTAAAAAATTGAAATTGAAATTGTGAATACCCTAAATGATTTCCAATTCCGACCATTTATTTCCTAGAGAACATTTAAATAGTTGGATATGCTGGCTCTGTCTATAATGATATTACTATAAAAGCTGTACTCCTGGCTAAAGATAGATAAAGGTGAAGAAGCTAGACATACTAATGAGAATATCGTACCGTAAAAGAAATGAGATACGCTTACAAATCGGTTAGCAACTTCGAAAGACATGGACAATTGCCGGAGGTGTACGGTAACATGATTCAAAATGGTTGGGTGCTACATAAGTCCGGCATCGATAAGGACTTATCGTAGCAATACGATATAAACAATTCTCAAATTTTTTATGTCTTGAGACTCGTCAGTGAACTGAACCGAACCGTTTTTATTTGGGGTTTTGGATTCTGTTCTGCATTTTCAAAGGGAAGCCCGTTCGGTTTGCGGTTCGGTTTATCAGCTGGAATTAGCGGATCGGTTCCGGTTCTGTTCAGAACTGGTTTGCACCCCTGATTTTTATGTGTCATTTTGATGAGCAGACAGCGCAAAAAAAATTGTTGACCATATTTTGAGAGCACTTTTTGAAATTCATTATTCAAAACTCAGACTGATACAAGGATTACTTGGTCAAGTGAAGAATCAGCATTCAGCGGGACACAAAAATTTTATTGATTTTGAGAAATGGATCAAGTGAATGCTGAAAATGATGCCGACTTGGGTAATTCTTTGTGATATCCTTAAAAATTTTATTCCTATCGCCTAGCGTTTTTTTGTTCGATAGATAATTGATTAAATTGTAGTTGTTGTTGCAGCGGTTGTTGTGCGCTTCAAACCCATTTTTAAAAACCTGCCTGGTGCGTCGGTTTCGGGACGCGTCATGGATAAAAATTTAAATGTGTTTGTGGATTTTGTGGTTGTGGTCGGCTGGTATCTGGGATCGGCTATATGGGGGTAAGGGGTCTCAAGTCAAAATTTCGAAAATTGACCTATCTCTACCCGCTTTAAAGTGCCTAACTCCGCTAAGCCTATCCTAGTTCCGACCATTAGATGGACTATTTAAAAAACTATAAGAAAATTCTTAACAAATGGCCTCGTCAACTTGAGATATGTTAACAAATGCGTCGGTTAGGTATTTTTTTTTTTTGTAGATTTTTCAAAATCGAAACTAGATTTCAGTCTAGATATGTTAACAACTGCGGTTAGGTGTAGACTTTACGGATTTTATTTTTTTTTTTGGAATTTATCATTTATGAGTTTATCTAAGTTTTCATTTCTTTAGTACGTTTTGAATGCATAAGCTGTGTACGGAAACACGAAGCAAAAGACCAACAATGTCTTGTAACGAAATTGAACTATGCTCCGTGATGTCCTAATCCTTACAATTCAATGTTGGACACGCTCACTTTTTGCAATTGCAAATGGCCTTCTAATAAATTGAACAAAAGCAAATCTGACCACACCTCTATCTCTCTTTCTCCTTCTCTCTCTCTCTCTCTCTTTCTTGTTCCTTAGAAATGTGTGTGTGGTTTTGCACAAAATCTGTAATTATTTAACAAAAAGTGGCAATTGCCACAATTGCATACACTTTTCAGATAATTTTGAATAATTATTTGCTTTCGATTCGCTGGGCCAGGAGGCCAACCCAAGGTTTTCATAAATATTCAAATGCCACATTGTCAGACATTTTGCACAGACAGGACTCCCAAAACTGACGTTGACACTGATGTGGATGTTGACGTGATGCTCAAGCTGATGTCTTGGCCGAGCAAAATGCCTGGAACTGCAAGTTATATAAATTCATTGCTTTTAAAAAAATGACACTACGATTTTTCATGTGCCAGAGCGAGAGAGATGCAGTGTGCAGGAGTATCTGGTGTATCTGGAGAAGTCCATGACTGATGTGCTGTTGAAAATTTATTTATAAAATTTATGTATTACACACATGAGACTTGGAGTGTTGAACTGGAACTCTGCAAATTGCAATTTTCATTTTATGGCTTTTTTCGAGTGAGTGTGCGTGGGGGGAAGGAGGAGGGTGGTTAACAATACCCGTATAAACAACAACAAGAACCAGTATGTTCAATGCCATTTTGTAACTTTTTGTTGTTGCTGGTCTTAAGCAATGCGTTATCAATTAGTCTACAACTTCAAACTGTTCTCCAAAACAAACGTTAACTCTAATTGGCGCTCACAAACCCATCGTGTGAATGAACCTGCCACAGGCGTGTTGACAACGACAACGAAAAATTCTCATTAATTTTCAGGCTAAATTGCCTTCACCTTTGCCTACAAAAACCGTAAGTGTTTAATTACAAGCCAAGCCAAGTAAGGCAAAGCTAAGCCGAGACCATCGGATAGCATATATGAGAGGTAAGTAAGTTTGTGTGTAGAACCAGCCAGGTGGAACGCGCCTAGTACGGTTAGTTAAACGAAAAAACATTGAAGAGTTGCCGTCAAACCTTTTGACAAGCCCGCAAAGACAGAACTAAAAAATCACACACTAACAAAAAAATTTCATTACTATTCCCCTTTTGGGACTTTTAACATAAGGAGTGTACACGAAAACAAACACTTGGTGGCACATAATCAAAACTTCTTAGGGAAACAAGTAAGACCGCTAAAGTCGAGTGCCGACGAACTGACAAGGCAACACAATGGATCTGCCCTAGATAAGGTCTCGCTGGAAGGTGATTTTAATAAAGGCCTTTAAAGCCAATGCTCTGGACGAACTCTAAGCAAGGCTGCAAAACTATAAACTATCCTCAAGTACTGCCGACCAATACTGTGTCAACGTTCCGTCGAAGATTTTGTGACTGTCGTCGACCCACCCTTACACCCCTTACAATGTGTTCGACTGACGTATTTTGCAAGGCGATGTCCGCTCAATACGTTAACGACTCTCCAGGCACGCTAGGTCGACGCAATTCCATGCAGGAACCGACATGAGCGACGCTCGATAGACGAAATGCCATGCAGAAAAGCGAAATAAGCCCCAATCGTTGTCGTCACGACGCATCACCGTACAAAGAGCTACTCTGGGTTGACGCAAATACAGTGACTGACCCCAGCCGAACTAGAGGGTAGTAAGAAAGTTGGACAGGTATGACTATAATATACCCTGTACCACCCAAAATTTGTGATAAGGTGTGCGAAGTGCGGACCAACACCGATCTTTACCAACCCTTTGGCGGATCGATAAAGAATCCCATTTACTAAATTTGTTCAGAAGGTAACTACGAACCATCTATCTATCGATATTTTCAAACATATACAGGCCTGTTCCGGTTTTCACTTTCACTAAATTAGCTCGAATTCGATTTGGCTACCTGTTCCGGTCTTCACAATTCGATAGATTTACTCGATTTGAATTCACATTGCTTGGAGCCGATGAATTCAAAAGTAAATGCGATTTTGTACATAAAGGCGTCAAATTAATGGCTTAAAGTTAATTTTGTACCATTGTTTAGTATATTTAGATACTTTTTGCAATTTTACATTCCCTTAAAAATTATTAAAAAAAAAAAATTAATAATTTTTATGAATAGCTCCAATTTTGCCACGTGCCATCCAAATCGAATTCACATATTTTGTTCAAGCTGTTCTGGTTTTCACTTGTTTATGAAACGCTGGGAAAATGTTCATAAAATGCCCTTAAAAATAGAAACGACATTTTAAACACCTATATTCAACTACTATCAACTATTTTGAGTGATTTTTTATTGGATTGTTTTGATTCACCAGTTGATTAAGGTGAAAGTGTAGTCAACGGAAACAATTTGGAAATGAAACACTCGAATTGCAAATCGTTCGAATACCAGAACAGCTAAAACCAAATCGTTCGATTTTGTTTTCATTTGAAATCGAAGAAATATGTGAAAACCGGAACAGGCCTGATAGTCATATCTTTTGAATAACAGGACTTTTGAGGTGTTCATCGCGCCGCGATTGCTATTGTTTGCTAAAAGCAATGCGATGTGTTCAGCGAATTGCTGTCCTCGCCTGCTCTGACGTTTTGGCAGCTCTTCGATCCGCTTGACGGCTTACCTGTTGCATTCTTCTGAACTCCGATTGCCAAGAAGTATCTTGACTTCTCCCTCTTGCTTTTTATACCCTTGCAGGGGGTATTATAAAATTGTCCGAATGTTTGTAACGCATTGAAGGAAGCATCTGCGAACACATAAAGTATATATTCTTGATCAGCACGACCAGCTGAGTTGATTTAGCCATGTCCGTCTGTCCCCGCCGTTGTCTGATATTTCGTTCTGGGATGATCATAGCATATGATGTCATAGAAAACGATCGGTCGAAAAACTAGTTCTAGTGAGAAAAACTTTTTTTTTTAAAAAACGTTTATCGTCAGTGGTACATAATTATGTTCTCGAGGGCGAAGAAGATGTGAACGTACGAAAGAGCGTGCCCGGACGCCCGAGCACCTTTCAACAACTGACGAAAAAATTAATGAAGTGGAGAAAATGGTATTGGCCAATCGTCGAATCACCGTTAGAGAAAGTTGCTGAGGAACAAACATATCGATTGGCTCGTGCCATTCGATTTTTATCAATGATTTGGGCATGGTACGGTCGAGCTGCGAAATTCGGACCAAAAATTGCTCAATTGCGTTCCAAAAAAACAGCACCGCATGAACATTGCTAATGAGATGTTAAACTCTGTCCGCGACGACCCAAATTTGCTCCAGAGGGTCAAACTGGTGACGAATCGTGGGTTTATGGTTATGACGTGGAAACCAAAGCGTAATCATCTCAATGGAAGCTGCCGCAGAACCAAGAACGAAAAAAGCGCGTCAAGATTCGGACCGAATGTGAAAGTTTGCTGACAGTTTTCTTCGATTGCGGGGGCGTGGTGCATCATGGGATCTCGCCACAGGGAAGAACGGTCAATACTTGGAAGGGAAGCAATCCGCCAGAAACGCCCGGATTTGTGGAAGAATAAAAATTGGTTTTCGCACCCTGCTCACACATCGTTGCTTCTTGCGCGACTTTTTGGCCAAAAACAACACACTACGATGCCGCAGCCACCGTATTCCCCAGATCTGGCCCTGTGACTTTTTCTTGTTCCCTAAACTGAAGAGGCCCATGAAAGGACGACGTTACGCTACGCTTGACGAGATACTTTAAGACGGCATCGAAGGAGGAGCTGGAACAAGAGAAAAAAATTATGATTTTTAAAAGAGAGTGCTTCGAAAGTTTGGAAAAAACCGTTGGCACAAGTGTATAATATCTCATGGGGATTACTTTGATGGGGACAAAATAGATATTCATGAATAAATAAATAGTTTTTGAAAAAAAAACACAAATTCGCGATATTTTTGTCAACACACCTCGTATATACTTTAAATTGTCTTTTCACAAAGTTTTATCAAATTCGGATGCTAACTTTAGCTTATAGCTGCAGTATGAATGAACGGCAAAAAGATTAGTTCTTTTGAGAAAAACTTTTGTTTTAAATGGAATCGAATCTCAAATTTCTTGATAGTGTATTATGCTTTTCCATGACTTCAAGAATAACCGCCCATTTGCCACCCTGGCTCGAGGAGATCCTTAAATTTCAAGCCTCTGGATCGAGAACCTGTAGCAAAAAATTCATGCACCAGCAGTCTTCTTTTTTCCCCCATAAATAAGCTGAATAACTTTCTTAATATATACGAATCAATTTCCAAATGCATTCATCCTGAAGATAAATTTGGCCATTTGCTAATCAGCGTCTACCAGCAAATATCAAATCATAAATCTAATCAAATGAATTGCATTCTTGCAACTTGAACGAAATATTTTCTCCCCTCTTGGCCGACATGTTCAATAATATGCGAACGATGCCCGCAAACCATCAACCAGCTAAATGCAATTGGTTTTTGGGGGATCTGGTCGAAAAACCGAAATAACAACACTGGCATTCCCTCCCTCCTCCCCCCTTAAACCCAATTTGAAATTCATTTCAATACAAATTGATAATGAAATACGTGATGGAAAATGCATTAGACCCAGTGGCAACAATCACATCAGCAGCAACAGGGGTCATCGAAGTGGTAGTCCTCTCCTCACCACCCATTGTGAATGTGCAATAATCGAAATGTGGTTAATGCATTGACAGGACGATTAGCCCATGGAAATGGCCAACAAAATTGGTTAGTACATTTGCGCGCCGCGGTTGCAAAAAGTTATGCTTACAAAATAAGTAAAAACTGAAAATACTTTATGGAGATTCTCAATGACCCGTAATTGCTATTAATTGTGCTAAAGATTTGCATAACAATAAAATGGAAAGTCAAATGGTGAGCATACTTGACACAAGTAGAATAACAAAGAGAGCAAAAGAGAGAGAGAGAGAGAGACAATCTTAAAGTTTGGCAAGTCTTTTGCCTAATTTATTTCCATTTGTGCAAATTGTTCAAGGTTGAATAAGTTTTGTATTTATTGTTTGCCCAATTTGAGCAATGAATGCCACAAGTAAACATTTAAATTACAACAAAATCCACACACAATAGGGCAACATTTAAAAGGCAGCCTCTTAGTCTCTGGCCAAAATCAAAATCAAATTGCCAAATTACATTGCTTCAAAACTCGGTTTGTGTGTTTTGTGTTTGTCTGTGGCGGCCGGGGCAAATGAATAATTTGGCATCATAGATAAACGAAATCAATGTCCTTCGACCAAAGCGAAATGGCAACAGCTGCACAGTTGGGCCTCTGTGGCAGTGCCTCTGTTTGAGGCAAGCGGCAACTTGTTATTGAATTAAAGTGACTTGATTTACCGCACATTTTGTGTCCAAATGGTCTTAATGGTCTTGCTGGCTGCTGGACTACTACGATTAAAGGGTTTTAGTTGGTGATATAAAGCAAAAGTGGGTATTGGTTTTTTACACTACGTATACGTAATGTCAAGCATTCGCCGCGTAGTGTAGGAAATTGGCAACAAAATTTGAAAGAAAATTTATTGAATGTTCGTGAGTTATAAAATGCAATAACAAAGGTGCTTGGAGAGGATAGCGCGGTATGGTGATGATTAGACTTGGTGACCTTAACAACAGAACAGTAAAATAAAACTTGCTTTCTGTTTCATGATTCATTTTGGTTATTTGGTAGAGTTGAGGCACCACGAAGCCTTCGACGAGAGACAACTTTCACTTCAACAAAGACACCACAAGCTCTCGACGAGAGGCAAATTCCAGCTCAACGGAGGCACATCGAAGCCCTCGACGAGAGGCAACTTCCCCCTCAACTGAGGCACCACAAAGCTCTCGACGAGAGGCAAATTCCAGCTCAACTGAGGCACTACGAAACCCTCGACGAGAGGCAACTTCCACTTCAACTGAGGCACCACGAAGCTCTCTACGAGAGGTAACTTCAACCTCATCTGAGGCTCCTCAAGCGAGTCACCTCAACGAGAGGCAACATCGTTACGGCTTGAACAAACTTTGCATATCGACAGCTTCATCCCGGCTCAGACGAACTTGCTTTTTGACCCCCACTCGAAGCAACCAAAAACCTCAACGGGAGAAAACCATCGACGCAACTTCGCAAGTCCGTACTTGGTACACTTGCTCAGTACTTTGGACTCCGCAGTTTCTACTCATCTCATCTATTCGCCCCCACACTGGAAAGGGAGTACTATGGCAGCTCTAACCACACTTATCATCGTTATCACGAGCCATCTATTGATAACCTAACGTTGCCCATGAATTGTCATCTCAAACAGCATAAGCTTTTTAGTGAGTCCGATCATAAATTTTCCACCCTTTAAAGATTTCTTTATTTAGTTCAAGACTTAATCATTCCTATTCGAGGCGAATTCCTTTTCATAGCAATAACGGTTTCGCATTGCATTCTAAGGATTGATCATCACCTTGTATAAATCCCACATAAAAGTTTTCATTAATCAACAATTTACCTTTGAAATAGACAAAGTAAAGAAAGCTGAGCTGTCACATAGAATGACCGCCTACTGCACCACATTTTGAACTGTAATTGAATTAAACATTGCGGTTACTCTCGCAACTAGCAGATTTGCTGCCACACTGTTGGAAGGTGGAAGAACAGCAAATCAACCAAAATTTCTGCTACATTTGAAAGCACTCGGCAATTGCTAAAATGTTAACAAAATATGAATTAATCATTTGGGATGAGTGCACGATGGCGCACAAACGATTACAAGATTGATCACAATAATCCTCGCTTTGGGGGAGTGATGAAACTGTTTTGCGGGCGATTTCCGACAAACACTTGTAGTGATTCCGAAATCAACAGCGGAATGACTCAAGCCATTGTATTTCTGGCGATACGTGGAAACCATTCTATAAATTATGAATATGCGAGTGTTCTTGCAACATCATAGAACCGCAGATGATTTCTCCAAAGTACTGCTGTGAATCGGAAATGGTGAAATTCCGGTAGATACTTCCAGTGGTTTTATTTATTTATTTGGTTAACAATGATCTGCTAACTTGGGCTAAATTTATATAAACTTAATGGGAAAAGCAATTGGATTTCTGGTTGAATGACTCAAGGTGATGGTAAATTTCATTTAATATAAACATAAGTGACTTTTCAAATGGAAAAATAAAGTACAGGGAATTATAATTAGTGCATAAGACCCGAAAAGGTTCATTTAGGGCGTAGTTGGACCTGCAGACTGACAAGCGTTGTGTCTGGAATGAGCGAGTAAACCTCGAGGGAACTGTTAAACATATTGAAAAGAGAAGCGCTTGAGAATCAACCAATCCGAGAAGAAGCTTGTGCATAAATAGGACACTATTGCATATTCTGCGGTGATGCATAGATTGAAGATCGATTAATTTTAAGTTTGATCAATAAGAAGATAAAAGCCTGCTAGAATCCCAATTCAGATTGCGAATTAAAAATTGTTTCTGAACAGATTCGATAAGCGATTGCTGTTCTTTGCACTGTGGGCCCCATACACTAGAGCAGTATTCAAAAACTGGTCGTACTAAGGATATGTACAAAGTTTTCGTTGTATATGGGTCGTCAAACTCTTTAGACCAGCGCTTAATAAATGTCATTAATCCTTTGTCTTTATTTGCTTGAGGCGGCGATGTGAGTATTTAATATCGATTCCACCTGCAATTTGCGAATTTAACGCCGAAGCTTTTTCATGTTACTTCAAAGCTGGCGCCAACAGCTAGTGAAGGTGACCGGTTGTAAAAGTTTTTAACCAAAAAACTTTTTCAATAGATGTCTCGGGGCTGGATCGAACCCACGACCTCTTGCAGGCACACAGACTACCCGCTGAGCCACACCCGGCCAGCGAGTCGTTAATTATCCAGTGGAACTCTTAAACTTAGCTTCCTAAAGATGTATCTTCATATCCTAAAACTGTGCAATGGAAACCAGACTGATTGTAATGAAGCTAATGAACCACATGTTAGTGGCAAGAACTTTGAAAGAACCGTCTAAAGGGAATAGCATGCCTAATTCCACTAATTCCGCTGGAAGGGTGCGGCTTAAATCTGGAAATGTCATGCAATATGTGTCTTAATAAAGCTATATGACATAGGTCGGATCGATTAGTTTGGAATATATTTTTATCGAAAGAGTTAACTTCTTTTATCAAGCGCTTCAGTCAAAAAATTGATTTTTGCGACAGAACTCGGGCAGAGGACCCACTGTATGACGTCGTAAAACAGGTTACCACAGACCACAAGCGCGACTATGCGGTAAATCACAGTTAAAAGAATATAGCCTTATGGTAAGCCATTGCACTTCGGTCCCAAAATTGAATGTTTTTGGCAATAAGTCCAAATAGAAAAAAACTCAAAAATAAACGACTTAATTAAGCTTTTGCCCAAAATCGGATTTTTTCCCTGTTTCCACCGTCTTCTATGTAGCATTAGATTTTTTGCTGGAGCTTTGCAGAAAACTGGAAATGGGTTGAAAGGTGCAGAGATGACAAATCTTCTCATTTCAAGGTTCTTCAGTTTTGTTTTTCCTGATTGTAACCTGAAGTTAAAAATATATTTTCAATCTTGATTCTAATGTTTTTTCTGTCTCCCAAAATAAGTTCTTTTCAAACATTTTCGAAATTAGTATGAATTCGATATTTAATATCCATTTGATCCTAGAAAGATCCCTTCTTTCTTTTCTTTCTCCTACATAAACATAAACATAAGCTTCAAGACACACAAGTTTTGTTTCAGTTGGATCTTCTGAATATAAAAGAAATCAATATTTTTGGTTGTCAACTTTGCTTAGACTGACCCCACTACTTTGCACTGAACCCGAATGGAACGTCATCTCAACGCACTCGCTCCCCTGAGAGACGGCACTAAACCAAATCCGAGTGCACTCCATCACTCTAGCCAGTGTCTGCAACCTAAACGTTTCAAAAGCTTAACTCTACCTCCAAAGTGGGTTCACATAAAATATTTTTTTATATTTTTATTGTCCCTAAACCAATTATCCCTATATGGCCAACTTAAAACAAAACAAATCCCTAAGGACTAGAGCAACCTTTTTCCATTTAAGTCAAGCACCAGCCAGTCATGATTCGAAGTAACCGGATCTATTCCATAAGCTGAGTGGCAGCAGTCAGAGAGGGGAATTATATTTCCATTCTCTTGCCGTTGCTTTTGGCTTTTGTATTTTTAATGCTTTCCGCAGCATGAGATTTTCGCGCGGTTTTTTTTCTTTCTTTAATTTTCCGCATACGGCAAAGCGGCGACTTCCTGCCAGGTATCCTGGCATCCTTGCCCCCGCCCTCACTCACTGCTTGCCGTGTAAAACATATGCATGCATTTGTACCATTACAACATTACAATATTGCATTTGCAGAAACATTTTTTTGTTTTACTCTGACGTTACATGAATCCTGCGAATCCCGTGAATCCTGGAGCTTCGCGCACACCTTCGTTAGCTTTGAGCTACGGGATAACGCTTCTTATTTTTTTTTCGTTTTTTTGGCGAATTTCAGTTTTTGGTTTACCTACGTTTACTTGGCTGTAACATCCTTTCGTTTCTGCTGCTCCTCCTTGTGCTCGGCATAAAAGCTGCTCCAATTACTGTTTGCATAGTTGAGTGTCGTCTGCGGAAATTTGTTTATTTTACGCGCGTTGCGTTTTGCCTGGTTCGTCCGTACATCCTTTTTTTGGTGTGTGTATTTTTATTGAAGCCCAGCGACGGGAAAGAGATGGCAAAGGACATGACGACGACGGCATATCCTTGGCTGCCTTCCTAAGACAAACTGACAGCTAAATGCGTCACAGTCGTTGCAGATTTCATTTGCGCAAATTTTTCGATGTGTTTTGCATTTTGTAGCGTTGACGTTTCCCCACCGAACTTTCGTTGCTGTGCATTGAGCAGGTTTATAGTTTCCAGTTTCCGCTTCCTCCTAACAGTTGCAGTCAGAAGGCAACAACATAAAATTGAAGGCAAAACTACAGGTACAAACAGGCTACAGACGTGTCACCCACAGCCCAGTTTGTACTATCCTTAGGAGGCAAAAACAACTCTGCAATGAAAATGCAGTTTGTACTTTGACTGCAAAATACCAAAGTTGTTTTTATTGTTGTGACATGTGAGCTCAACTTTGTTCCTGTTCCATATCATTTTAATTAGTTGTATATGAAAATAAACTATTTTTTTTTGTTATGTTCAAATTGTTCATTAATTTAAAGCTGCAATCATATGATTTCAGTTTTCTCTGTCAATTTGGACAAACTCAATTTCTATTCAAGCACGAGACAACTCGACCCTGCTACCCCACGTTTTAGCATTGCAGATTTAATTTCGTCAAAGAAGAAAAGTCAACAGAAAGGTCGTCTGACTACCCACCAACCACTTCCCCCACAAAAAACCATTTGACTTCATACCCAAATGAAACTTCAACACATATGAAAAAGCTTGACCCACACAGATGGCAAAAGTCCACCCAAAAGACTAAGGTGTGTACACAAAAGTTCTTGGAGAATACTTAAGACCTCATCGACAAATGTAGATTTGTAAGTTAATAATAGGATTTCGTTGGGCGGGTGCTAGTTGGATGGGAGTGATCTTTTTAATGATTCCTGTTAGTTCACATACCAGATGAAGTGTTGAAAATAATAATAATATAAAGAGACCTGATGAAATAGGGAACAAAATTTTGAATCTCAGAAAATCCTTTTAATTTTTTTTTTTAAATGCTATAAGCTGGCTGAAGGTATTATAAAATTGTCCCGAAGGAAGCATCTCCGACCTCAAGACTATTATAACCCGACTATGCTATCTCCTCCGTCAGTTTTAAATCAACCTTCACCTAACTTTGCACGAAGTCTTTTAGTACAAATACGCTGCACATTTGTCGGAACCGGCCGGATCGGATGACTGTAGCATATAGCTGCCATAGGAACGATCGGTTGAAAAACGAGTCTTAAAGAGAAAAACTTTTTTGTTTTTAATGGAAACACCTCCAAAGTACGTATTTCATAGTTTACTATCCCTTCCCATAATTTCACCAAGTTTGGTCGAAATCGGATGACTATAGCATATAGCTGCCATAGGAACGATCTGTCGAAAAACTAGTTCTAGTGAGAAAAACTTTTTTGTTTTTAATGAAAACGCCCTATTCATTGGCATACACTTATTTTATACTTTACACAATTCTACAAAGTTGGGAAATCGGATGACTAAGCATATAGCTCATAGGAAAAAGTAGTTTTTGTTTTTAATGAAAACGTCCTTTTATTGGCATACACTTATTTTATATACTTTGGACACATTTCAACAAAGTTTTATCAAAATCGGATGACTATGGCATATAGCTGTAGTATGAATAATCGGTCGAAAAAGAAGTTCTAGTGAGAAAAACTTTTTAGTTTTAAATGGGATCGCCTCCAAATTTCGCAATTAACAGTGTATTATGCTTTTCCATGATTTCACCAAGTTTAATCAAAATCAGATATCTTTATAGTACAGATCCCCTAGAAAAGTAATGTCCAAAAAGTAGGCTAAATCAACTCAGCTCGTCATGCTGATCAAGAATATATATACTTTATGTGGTCGGAGATGCTTCCTTCAATGCGTTACAAACATCCGGACAATTTTATAATACCCTTTGCAAGGGTATAATTAAACGTTTCAAACCTAACCTATATCAGCGGTGGGCACCAAAATCTTGCACAGCAACAAATACAGGTTTCTTGATTTTCTTGTTCATTTCGTTAAAAGTAATGAAAGCGAGCTGGGTTGCAAGGGCCCTTATATTCAACCATTCATAATAAATAATTTCTGAGAATTTCATCTAATCGTGGGATAATCCCATCAAAGTTTCCATGAAAATAATAACAAACAATTATTACCCAGCGACGAACAAGAAAAATCTCATTTCGCTAATCAAGTTACTCTAATTAAAGCCCAAGTGCAAATAAAAAGAAAAACATTCTTAATCATCTGGGGTCTAATTATTTATATTTAGTTTGATGACAGTTGCCAAGTAGATTTCGCTTGGATGGAGTAACTGAAAACTAAGCTAATAGACAGACAAATAACAAACAGTACAAAGATAAGGTATGAGGAAAAGGAAGAAGGGTGCAGTTAGATATCTTTTAATTTAAATTGCCAACTCCAACTCTACGAACTCACATATATCTACCAGCTGTTTTTGCCATAAACTGTAGACAGTTGGCGTCATAATGTCTTCACAAAACACACACACACACACATAGAGATGCACTGATGCATTCATAGTGGGGTAAACACACACACACACACATATGCGTCTCATAAACATTTGTCGACGCTCTGCTGCTGTAATTAATAATAATTTGCATTCACTGTTTGCAGTTCAGCGCCCGTGCGAGATTTCATTTTAATTAAATTATGTGTGGCCATGTTAGAGGGAGTCACTCGACGGCGGTTGTCGACTTGTTTTGGGGGGCGTGGCAAATATGGGGGGTTGGTACACATAATATGCATAAATTATTAGAGCTATCTGTAATCATTTTGGGTTTAGTTTAGTGGTCGCGAAGCTCAAAGCAACAGCTACAACAACAACTACAACCAAAAATGTTATCAGCTGCAACAGCAAAGATATACGTTAAGATAATAGCTTGATATTCACTTGCATTTAGGTTTTCACTTGCATATTCAAGTTGTCTGTTTAAAGAGAATTATAAAGGTAAGTTGAATTAAATGGATGTGATATTATCAGGGGGTATGGGAGGTTCAATTTGAGGCTCCAAATAACAAAGTGAAACGCAAACACATACAATAACAATAACTAAGCTTAAACAAACTTTATCAGGAAAAGTGCTCCTGAAAGCAGGCAAACTTTATTGTTTATACGCTGTACCAATTTTTTCCGAATATTTATATTTATTTTACATATTTTTTGTTACTTTTTGAAAGCTACTTTGAATGCAGGGAATAATGTAAAAATTTGTAATGCTTTGTATTGGTTTTAGCGTGTTAACGAGAGTTTTTGTTAGTAAGTCGATGGTGTGTTATAAAAGGTTTTTGAGGGCTTCATTAGTGTTGAAGAAATCTGAAAGTATCTGTCGGGTTGAGATAAGTCGGCCAGAACAGAAACTATTGATCGGCTTTTCTATAAAGCGACTTTGTTAGGTGGTTTATATGCAAGCCAAAAGTCCGGCGCCTTTCGGGCTACACTCCCAGTTACCTGTGGCCTACTCTGTACCAAAGGTACACAGAGTATATTTGGTTTGTGCAAAAGTATGTAACAGCCAGAAGGAAGCATCTCCGATCCTTTAAAGTATATATATTCTTGATCAGCATCAACAGCAGAGTCGATATAGCCATGTCCGTCCGTCAGTTGTCTGTCTGTCCGTATAAACAAACAGATCTCAGATGCTATATGATGAGAGCTACGTATATGTTCGACATGTATGGGACAAGAACTTAATTTATTTGCACGCAGATGAAAAAATTTTCCAAAACTGACACAAACTCGAAGTAGTCATCAAAATGACACTATTTAGTCATCAATTTAAAACTATTGAGTATAAAATTCTCTTTAAAACTTCAAGTATCAAGTTGATATTTTCGAAAGTATTAAAATGATGAATGATTTCGAAAATATCAAATTGATACTAACTAAAGGGAGATTTTTGAGCAGTTATCTTTTTGGCAACACTGATTTGAGCAGCTCACGCACGTTTCGTGTTTTGTTTCACTGTCAAACATCTTCAGTTTGGTCTATAATTTAACCATGAATAGTCTTACAAACGAACAACGCTTGCAAATTATTGAATTTTATTATCAAAATGCGTGCTCTGTTAAGAAAGTTCATCGCGCGCTTCTTCCATTTTATGGTCAGTTTAATCGACCCACTGAAGCGGCTATTCTGGCTATTGTGACTAAATTTCGCACCAAATTTACATTGTTGGACATTAAACCACCAACACGCTTACGTAGAGTGCGAACTGAAGAAAATATCGCAGCTGTATCCATCAATTATCGATTCGTCGCCGTTCGTAGCAATTGGGCCTCTGTTACTCAACAACGTGGAAAATTTTGGGGAAGGATTTAGGTGTGAAGTCTTTCAAAATACAGCTAGTGCAAGAATTGAACAACGCCCAGAACGGCTCTTGGAAAGTTGGCCGAAGATCCACTTTTTTACCGAAAAATTGTGTTCAGCGACGAAGCTCATTTTTGGCTCAATGGGTACGTAAATAAGCAGAATTGTCGATTTTGGAGTGAATATCAGCCAGAAGCATTGCAAGAGCTACCAATGCATCCAGAAAAAGTCACAGTTTGGTGCGGTTTATGGGCTGGTGGCATCATTGGACCGTACTTCTTCAAAGATGATGCGAATCGTAACGTAACTGTGAATGGTGAGCGCTACCGTGAGATGATATCCAACTTTTTTTGCCCAAAATGCAAGAGCTTGACTTGCATGACATGTGGTTTCAACAAGACGGTGCCACATGCCACACAGCACGCGCAACAATGGACTTATTGAGAGGCGAGTTCGGTGAACATTTTATTTCACGTTCGGGACCGGTCAATTGGCCGCCTAGATCGTGCGATTTAACGCCTTTAGACTATTTTTTGTGGGGCTATGTTAAAGCTCATGTCTATACAGACAAGCCCGCTTCAATTGACGCATTGGAAGACAACATTGAAGCATTTATTCGTGAGATACCGGCCGAAATGTTGGAAAGAGTATGCCAAAATTGGACTAAGCGGATGGACCATTTGAGGCGCAGTCACGGTCAACATTTGCATGAAATAATCTTCAAACATTAAATTATATGGACCGTACTATCGATTCAAATAAAGTGTTTTTTTTTTTTTTGGAAAAACTTTCCTCTTGCTCTTAAAAAATCACCCTTTACTACCCTCAGCAAGAGTATAAAAATAGGTGAAGAGTTACTTGAACTAATTTGAAATAAGTATATAAAAATGTATTTTTTAATAATTTCAGTTTGAATTGAGACTAATTCGATCTTAAAGTATCTTCAAATAGTCAGAAATTTTTGAAAAATATACCGACACGGTATTAAATCGAGTATTTCGGTATTTAAACATGTAAAAAAGCCGACTGAAATATACTCTGATCATATCAAATTTTATAGCTTGTGAATGTAACGACAGCCCAGCGTAAGTCTGTGTGTATAAGCTTGCTTATAACAAAAATATCGTTCGTCTTGTCCCTTCCAAATAAACATTGAGGGAAATATGACGATTTTCTCAAACGGCAAGGAAATCAGGGGGCGGGAAAACTTCTTCTTTTAATTCGTGTGCTCCTCCTTTAGATTGTCTGCCATTTAAGGTCCATTTGATCAATTGATTAGTTCCACTTCTAATTCAAAATGTTCAATTCTCTGTACATGCCCCATACGATTAGCTAACCTTCAATAAAATCGAAAAGCAATTGAATTGCAAATGCGCATAAAGTCAAAAGAAATTTTGCCCATGTAAATTAACAGTGAGGCAGCCAAAAGATGCCAAAAATATGCAACAACAATAGACCACAACACGCACACACACACACACACACACACACATACACACCCGGCCATTCAACACCCTCTTCGAACCGAAGAATTGTGCTATGAAATAATCCACAACGACAAATATGCGCGCTGTTTTATCCATCCGTCCGTTCGTCTGCCCATGTTTATGTGTGCGGCCTGGCCAGTTGGTTAGCCAAGCTTCGCACAAAGCCGTTTCTGTGCGAGTATTTTGTTTTGTGTTATTTCTTTTTTTTTTTTTTTTTTTGGAGCCAGTTACCAGACACCAACAACAATGGTAACAACTGAAAAACCACATACATAAACCGGTTCAACGAAATTCCAGACAGCAGCAGCCGGCCCAGGCCAAGTCAGAGACCCAGTCTCCATCGAAGACTACGACAGGCGGGCGCAATAGCAACAGCAGCCGGCACTAAATGTCAAGCGAGTGAACGGTTTTTGGTACAGCAAAGAGGGTGGTGGGGCGGTAATGGTTAGAGATGAAAGAGACTCAGAGAGAGAGAGAGAGAGAGAGGGAAGCCACCATATACAATGTGTGTACCAATCGGTGCAAAAAGCCAAGAAAACTACCAGAACTGGCCGGACTCTTGCCTTGAAACTTGGAAGCTAAGAAATGTGTTAGCAAATTGGAACTGCGTGTAGTGATGAGAGTATCTGAAGTATTGGCGTGTGAAGGAGAATTTTCTTCAAGTGGATATTTCATACAACTTTCGATAGAAATTATTAAAAATAAAAAGTTTTTCCTTAAATTATCGCACCTATCGAACTTTAAAATGTATAAAGTTTTTAGAATGCTGTTTAAATGCAACACACAAGTCTGTTGAAGAGCTCGTTAACAACCATTAAAACATATTTTCCCTTAGCTCAGCATAGCAAAGTATAATCTTTCTCGGTCTGAGCCAAACAAAACTTTTCGCTGCTTTAGAGCTTATTGTTAAGTGGGTCTGGTTGAGCGTTCAGCACTGATCTGTCTGACTGTAACAGGACACTGACTTGTAAACAGGATAGTTTTAGTTGAGCGCTTATAAAATGTGCACTTTTCAAAGAACAAAATGCATGAACAGAAAGGCGTAAGTGTTCATTTAACCAGACATGCCCAAAAGTAGCATACGGCAGAGCACTCACCAATACTCACAAAGAAAAGCACCAATACATCGTTGTCAGTTAGTGGTCAGTTTGCTTGCACGCGCAAACGCCAATCAAATAAGAGAGAAAAACCGGTTTGTGTTACTCGACGCACGTACTCATATTTGTGTGCCTCGCGCACCGTATACGTTCATTAATTTCCTATCTTCGGTGCAATTACAAAAACAAAACGCACCCAAATAGCATACGGCTGGGCATCGCCGGTTTGAACACAAGACGAAAGTACCGAATACACGGAAGTACGACTAAAAGAAGTGCAGTACGGAAAATTCGTCGAAACAGACTGATCTTAAAAACTGGATCCAAATTGGTTCGAATAAATGGTTCAGGTTCTTAACCTGGTTTTTGAACCCATAAGATACCTCAAAAAAGTAATGATGCAGTTCGATCACCCGAAACAGTGGGAAACCGTCGAGTTAGGTCATGTCTCTTTTCAACTTGCATAGTCTTATCATCACACTTCCCAGACCGTTTATCCTACAGATCTAAGATTTTTCATAGACTTTCGTTCAGTTAAGTAGATACTTTAGTGGATAAAAACGACCGTAAAAGTTTGCATGGGGAATATTTTTTTTCGTCCGATTTACTTGAATACTTGTATACGTATTTTTTAGATTTCTGAAAATCCGCCCACAAATAAAATGGCCGGAAAATTATACATAAAAGACATTTATACGACGTTTGATTTGGAAACACGCTTACGATTATTTTGTAATGAGATTTTCAATGCTGGAAAATCCGGCACGGGGAAAATTTTGAAAAATTCTGCCCCATAAGCTTAATAAAAGCGAATATAAACAG
Source organism: Lordiphosa collinella (assembly GCA_018904265.1). Taxonomy (NCBI): domain Eukaryota; kingdom Metazoa; phylum Arthropoda; class Insecta; order Diptera; family Drosophilidae; genus Lordiphosa; species Lordiphosa collinella. The sequence continues at coordinate 56,666 of JAEIFV010000106.1, read as the reverse complement.
TGCAATACATTCATAATATAAAAATCGATAAACTTAAGGGCGCGTTGAGAGGGGGGCCGGGCTGAGATCTGAAAAAGAATAACTCTTGCAAACCGATGTTACTACGGGCTTAGTAAAGAGTTCCAAGAGCAAGAGCCCTCTCGAAAAACGAAAACTGCGTTATACAAGTCGCTTATTATCCCAGTCCTGCAATAGGGCGCTGAAGCATGGACATTAACAACAGTGGATGAGGAGACGATCCGCGTGTTCGAGAGAAAAGTTCTTCGGAGGATTTATGGACCTGTAAAAGTTGGCGATGAGTTCCGCACACGTATGAACCACGAACTGTATGAGCTCTATGGGGACACTGATCTAGTCAAGCGCATAAAACAACAGCGGCTGCGCTGACTTGGATGAAGAAGCTCCAGTAATAAAGTGTTCAGGCGGAAGGCGAACAAATTTGGAAAAGAAAGAAGTGTAGGACGACCGAAATTTAGTTGGGAAAAACAGGTGCTGAAAGACATTCAGGCGCTTAAACTGACCAACTGGTGCCAGCTCGCACAAGCCAGTGGCGAGTGGCGGGCATTAACTGCAGCGGCCGAGACCGTCAAACGGTTGTGTTAGAAATATTGGGCCAAATAAGAAGAAGAAGACTTGAAAACTCGGTTAGTAAGGTTAGAATGCTAAATAATTATTTAATTATAATTATAAATTTTACCAGAAATTTTTTACCAGATCTCTGATTGACGAATCATTTTGGGTTAAGATTTTTCTTTTTTTGGTTAAAGTGTCTAGAGAAGATTTTCTATGTACAAAAATTCCTGAAAATTCTGTTAAATTCTGCATTCAAAAAAAATATGTTTTTCATCGGATTGACTTGAAATTCACTTTATAAGAATATCATGCAAAATAATATGAGATGTTATTTTGCGATGCTAAAAAATCTGCCCCAGGATAGGAAAATTAACCGAAAATTGTGTATGGTAATGAGATTATTTATCACACTGACTTAAAACTCGGCTTGTGAAATAATTAAAGTCAGCTTGTTTCAAAGTAGACTGTTTGGCGGACGCTGCAATCATCTTAAAGTATTGTCAGAGGGATTTTAAAACAGACTCCGTTCTTACAACAAAAAGAGCTCGACTTCAGTTGGTGGAAAATAACTGGGAGAGAAACTTTGCCTCGGCATAATATTTTAACTTTATTTTGTTTATTAAGATTTGTTCAATATTTTTCATTAGGATCATTTTTGCTCATACGAAAAAATGTAATCTTAACTGACCAAATGAGTTTCCGCACTATTGGCGAGATCTGCATAAGGCACCATTCATGTTTTCCAAACGCAGTTTCGGAGGCGGATCCGGGTTTGGGGTTTGGGGAGCTTTTCATACGTCTGAAACGTTGATTTTGGAAGATCGACCTCTGCAATTTTTGGCAGACAATGAAAAAAAGAACTTATTTATATGCCAGAAAATGCATCCATCAACAAGAGCAGAGAGACCCAGGGCATTTTAAATGAGCACTCACTCAATATGTTGGATTGGCCAGCTTGATACTCGGACTTAATCGAAAACATTTGGGGTATCTTAGGTGAATCTTAGGCGAATTTATGCAAGCAATGAACAATTTGAGAATGTTGCAAGTCCAAAATATTCTTAAAAACTTTTGTGACTGTTTTTTATGACCTTTATTCAGGTAACTTGCAGTTTTTAGCTGGCTCGAGGTCACGCTATGTTTTCGCATATTGAGTGTGCAGGCAAACGCCCACTGAAAACTGCAAGTATAAAAGGTCATAAAAACAGTCACAAAAGTATTAAAGCACGGCACGGCGTTGTTATTCGAAACTTAATAAAAACAGTTTCACTTAAAACAACAAAAACTCCTGTTTGTATGCAATTTGCATGCAAACGTTTTTGTTTATCGCTTCAGAATAGGTGGGCGTTTGCCTGCACACTGAATACGATAGAAGACCAAAGGAGGGCCAAACACACAGACAAAGGTTAATGTCTGTTTTAGGCTGTCTTAAGTGTATCTTGCGCGTATGCTGCTTTGGAATTCCCAAACAGTTTTGCCGTCGCGGGCATGAAAAGATTGCTGTTTAATAGACATTTGTTAGGCGAAGATCGCTGATGAGTGAGAATTGGTCTCTAATGAAACGGCTGTCCGATCTACCAAGCCTTCTTTGTGATGTTGTGTGTCTCAGTTTAAGGCTATGCGGAAGCATAACATGACCTCGAGCTAGCTAAAAACTGCAAATCATTCTAAAAAACTTAATTAATTCGATGTCTAAGAGAGTTTTTTAGGTAGCGAAAGCCCAGGGCGCCGCTATTAACTATTAATAATGTACCAAAACTGAAATAAAATAATAATTAAGTACAAATCGTTTAAGTCGGAGGTGTCCCAGAAATCTTTTCCAACCAAATTCCAACCCAAAACCAATTCTCGGTGTCCTAGAAATCTCTTTCGGTTGGTTTCAAACCTCTCGTATTTTGTTGGACGATTTTGGCAAACCAACCAATACATAAACCAGCCAATAGCGACTTTACGAACCCACGCAATATATCACTGTTTTTGTTGTAGGACCATAATTTTATACACACACCTTTAAAACTAAACTTTTGAACTAGACTTTCGAAGAAAACGAAATCTCTCGAAGTTCTGGGACATCGACGGATTTCTCTAGCGATTTGCAAACCTACCAAAGCCGAAATCTTTAGAGATTTAAAGGACACCCCGATATTGAGAAAATGACCGATAATTGCAGAAAATGTACAGAATTAGTATAAGGATCCCTTCCACCTTGGCCTACAAAAATTTTAAAATTTTCTTCAACCAGTCGGTTGAATGTTTTAGAAAAGGCACAAAAATCGAACAAACTAAAACTATCTCAGCATTTTCCTAACAAATTCCCGGGCTAAATATCGGTTACATAAGCGTAATTTTCCAATCATGCTCCATCTCTAGCTTCAATGACGACAACTCTAAACGACAAAACGACGACGGAAAATTTGTTGTAATCAATATGAACTGGCGACGCGCGGCTGCCTCAGATATCTGCACATACCAAAACCAGGCTCCTTTGGCTGTGTAGCACATATATATATATTTGTGTACGTAGATGTGTGTGTGCGTGTGTAAAACAGATTTGTGAAAAATGCGGAAAATGGCAAAAATGAAATCGATGGATTCGCAATCCTCAGCAGCAACAGCAGCAGCAGCAGCATCTGTAGTAGAAGTAGTAGCAGCATTTCCATTGCGTATATTGCAAAATATATATAGGTATGTATAAATGTACATTGGGAATAAGTTGAAAGACGGTAGCCATGCGTCAGCCATTATGATAAATCGCACCTTTTTATTGCAGCATCAGCGCCTGGGTAACTGATTTATAAAAGCGTCGCTGGCGGGTTTACAAGAAGCGAATAAATGTGCCGGCAATCGTTAAAGAAATAGACAAACTTACGACAAAGAGGAGAGAGACAGCCAACATGACATCATTCGACAGCTACGACGATGTCGCTTTTCCTCAAACTCTGGTGGGGGCCAAGAAAACCATTTGCCCCTGCTTACCCCTTGAATTTCGCACTGTTTGTGTGTGCGCCGCAATTATGAACACATATATTTGATAGACATGTACGAAAAGAAAAATCAAGAAAAAATGTATATGAGTCTATCTAACCGAGAGGTTCAACTGGTAGGAGGCAAGTGTGATAAACGAGTTGCTAAAGCGAAAAAAAAAAAAAATTATAACACAAACCTACATTTGTGTGTGTACAAATGTAATGGAGATGAGAACGCGAGGTTCTATTGATAAGTAGGCAAAAATATGCAAATAGAGTTGTGGAATGGTGTGAAACTTTACACATTTCTAGAGGCATATGGAAAATATTATGATTTCTACACAGAAAAACAATATGAGCTACACGCGGCGTGTAGAAACGGCAATCCTAATTCACCGTGCTAAATTTTACACGCTAAATGTAGAAAACAGAAAGTTAAACATGGCATGTAGAAAAACTACATGCTACATGTAGAATTGAAAAAGTAAACGAGGCATGTAGAATAGTTAAATGCTGCGTGGACAAAGGCAAAGGGTACTTGACTTGAGAAAATCAACTTATTTACAAAAACCTTCTACATTTTTCATACAGCAATCTGAATACCTCACGAAAGCTTTAGGTTTTGTACTTTAACGTTTGGATATTGAAAGCCTGAGCTGTAATTCAGCTGGAAACCAACAGCGTGCAACCATTTGTAGTAGAGGGATGCCAAGAGGACAATTAAACTAAGTTAAGGAGGCGACCAGAGGGACGCCTTCCATGGATTCAAAGATCGGAGGGTTGTCGTCGGTTTAGTTTGTCGCCAGATCACAGGCAAGTCTATTGGAGTGGCCCACCAGACGGTCATGATATCTGCTGGTATGCATATTTATCTAGAAGCATAATGGCGAAATGTCCAGATCGCGGTAAATAGTTGCAGAAGACTTCAATTTCTTAAGAGTTGCATAGAATGCCGTACCCCATAGCAGGATCCCCCTGATGCAGGAAGGCATGATGATAGCTTTGTATACAAGGACTTCATATCGCAAGCCAATGAGAAGCCAGTCCAGTTCCTTCGCCTTGGCTAAAATGGTAGCTGCTGCCCGAGGCACTTGGGCCTGCCAAGACAAGCAGTGATCCAGACGCACGCCAAGGTATTTAACCGCAGGGTCAAAATGTGGGATTCTACACAGATAAAAAAGATAAAAAAAGATACACTTGGACTGCATATGTCTTTAATATCCTTTTGTCATCCAAAGGAGCTGAAAAATCATCCAAGGGATGATCATTTTTCATCTCCTTTGGATGATTTTCAGCTCCGTTGGATGATATAAGGATATTACAGACATATACAGTCTAAATGGAAACGGGAAATCGTCCAATGGATATTTTTTTAATATCCTTTTTTCTCTGTGTAGCTCCTAGCAAGATATAATTAACAAGGTAGGCGCACTCGCTCTCTCACTACCTATTCTAATAGAAAGCGGTGGGCTTGTGTCAAACAAAACTAAAAAGCAGAACGCAATAAATCGTCCGCGGAGATGCGTCGCTCGGTCAAGACTGAAATTTAAGATGCGAAAAAAGAGAGCGAGCGAGTTACTTGTTAAGTATACCTTGGCTCCTAGGAGTTTGCGAAGAGAAAGTGTGGTGTTGGTTTTTTGAACCATTAACAGCTATGTTCCAACGGTTTGCCCATTGACCAAAAAGCCATCCAGAAACTGCTGGACCTTAGTCCTTCTGTGGCAATTGATGGAAGCAACAAAGGCGGTATCGTCAGCGTAAGTGGCTATTAAAGTGCGATGAGCGACTGGATACGCACAGATCCGCGGTGAAAAGAGTGTAGAGTACCCGTCTGAGAACACTTCTTTGTGGTACACCCGCAGCAATAGGGCGGATGCTTGATCGCTCGCCTCTAAGGAGGAACGACCGAAGCAGTAGATATTGTTCAGCAGGTAGGAGAAACTTCAGCTTAAATGCAAACCATCATGCCAAGCGCGATCGAACGCTTGCCGTATATCGAACAAAACGGTCGAGCAGTATTGGCGGTTCTCGAAAGCTTTCAGAATGTGATTGGTGATTCTGTAAACCTACTGAGGCGAGCAGTGGCCTCTACGAAAGCCTACCTGGTGGTCTGGTTAAGCATCTTCAACCGAACTTACTGCCTACATTTTACAAAGAAATATTCTTTCAAATATTTTTGGCCTTCTTGGGAACCATCTCGATTACCGCACACTTTTATGAGGAATAGGAGGAATAAAAAGCATTACCAGAAACAGTACTCCCACATCCGGAAGTGCATTGACTGTTTTGCCGTCAACATCGTCAAATCCTTAAGCTGCCGGATCAGTATACGCACTTGTTCCAGCGAAATGGGTCTAATGGCCAGTATCAGCTGAGAGACAATCCTGAGTGACGGTAACATTCTGCGGCGAAGCTAGACTGAAGGAGGTGAATCGACCCTCCAAGTTGCTAGCCAACTCCTCGACTCTCTGATCAGACCGAGCCCAGAATCCATCGTCCCCGCTGGATTACGAACCCCTTGACTTGTCGAGTGCATTTCCAAAGGGAGAAGCCTCGGTTCTGCGATGGGTATATTTTTCATATAGAAAATTGTTCAATTCTCAGGTGACATGTCCCAATAAATGCCAAATACGAAATGGTTAATAGGTTTATATAGAAATGCACGAAACGAGTTGTTGATCCTATTCGCTCATCGTCGTTGATTGCTTCCCTTTAATACTGTGATTTGCTGCAATGCCGCGCGTGTGTTTTATAGTCGTATGGGCTAAGAAGCCGGCATTTGTGTTTAAATAACCGCATCACGCGTTACGCTGACATGGCATGTTTTGTGGTATTTTGAGTACTGATTATTGAGTACTTAGAATCGAATACTGAGTATCATATACTGAGTAACAAGTATTTAGTATCGAGTACTTTGAATCGAGTACTAGTTATCAAATACTGAGTATCGAATACTGAGTTTCGACTACTTAATATAGAGCACTTAGTATCCAGTACTTAGAATCGAGCAATTAGAATCGTGTACTGGGTATCGGATAGAGAGTATCAAGTATTTAGTATCAAGTACTCAAAATCGAGTACAGAGTATCGATTCTGAGCATCTAGTACTTGGTTTCGAGTACTTAGTATCGAGTTCTTAGCATCGAGTACTTAGGATTGCAAAACTGGAGTCGTATACTGAGTATCATATACTAAGAATCGAGTAGTGAGTATCGACTGAGTATCGAGTACTTAGTATCGAGTACTGATTTTCAAGTACTGAGTTTCGAGTAGTTAGTATTGAGTACTTAGAATCGAATTTAAAGTCCCGACTATTGAGTGTCGAGTACTTGGTATCGAATACTTAGTATCGAGTTCTTAGAATCGAAAACTTTTTATCGAGTACTGAGTATCGAGTACAAAGTATCGAGTACTAAGTATCGAGTACTAAATATCGAGTACTTAGTATCGAGTACTTAGTGTCAAGTACTTAGAATCGAATAGAAAAAATCGATTACTGAGTGTCGAGTACTTAGTATCGAGTACTTAGTATCGATTACTTAGTATCGAGTTGTATCGAGTACTTAGTATCGAGTACTTAGAATCGAAAACTTAGAATCGAGTTCTGAGTATCGAGTACTAAGTATCGAGTACTTAGTATCGAGTACTTAGTGTCGAGTACTTATTATCGATTACTTAGTATCAAGTACTTGTGTATCAATCACTGAGAATCGAGTACTTAGAATCGAGTACTGAGTTTTGAGTTCTTAGTTTCGAGTACTTAGTATCTCAGACTTTGAATCGAATAGAGAGTTTTGATTACTGAGTGTCGAGTACTTAGTATCGAGTACTAAGAATCGGGAATACTACTCCATCAGTTTTGAAGCTGTCGAGCTGAGATCTAGCAGAGTCGTCTTTAAGCTGCACACTGAACATATGTCGGAACCGCTCGGATCGGAAGGTTAATTCTGGTAGCTACCATAGGAATTTTCCGTTGCAAGTGTATTACAACTTCGGCACAGACGAAATTGGCTTTGCTTTCTAGTTTTTTTTTGTTTGTTTTGTTTTGTTGGTTTCCATTTATGGGCTGTCGCTAAACTTGGCATGTAGAAAAGCTACATGCCGCATGTAGAAATGAGAAAAGTAAACGCAGCATGTAGAAAAGCTACATAAACTTAATGAATGGAAAATCCCTGTCAAACGTCTAGAAAACCTACATTTTCATGTAGTTTTTACATATTTTTTTTCTCTGTGTATGAATTATTTATCTTACAAAATTTTTTATTTATTTATGGTATAAGAATCGGGATTAAGATGACCATTTGGTAGTGTGATAGTCAAGGAAGATGATCTCAATACATTTTTAAAACAAACCTTTTCCAAAAAGAGAATGTCCGGTTTTGGATCATCTAAAAGCTGAGGTACATGCCTCTAATATCTTTAAATTTAATATTCTTCATTTATAAAAAATAAAAATATTTCATATTCATCTTTTCCTTTGGCTGGATTGTGTGTACACTTTTCAAACCCACCAACGCTACGTGATGCATATGTTTTTTTTGGTTCAATTCACATGTTTGCCGTCGCATTGGCCCATTAAACATTCATCATTTTTCGTGTCCATTCCTCATCAATGCGTGCAAAAGTTAACGCCGCAAAAGAGCGGCAAAAAATATCACTGCCGACGACGCTACGGTCAAGCTAAGAAAAACAGTCGGACCACAAACAGAAAAAAAGTAAGAGATGAAAGAATTCTGGTACATTTGCACAAACACACACACACAAAATATCGCATATGGATGGATGCTGTATTTCACATGCACTCGAGTCGAGGAAAATAATATGCATGTAAAAAACTCGGCAGCTGAAGTGAAAGCCACAATTGTGCGGGTTCTAGGTGTGTTGCATTGCCAAGTCAGGCAAAAACTTGTACACAGCACCTGCGAATAAGGTCAATTCAAACGAACGAAAGAACTGAGTAGTATCTTTTGGTCCAGTGTCAGTCAACTAGCACCTTCTTATTTGTTTTTGCGTTTAGAGCATCAACCAAAAAATCAAAAACAAAACCAAATCAAAAGCTCGACTTTTGCCATCGGTCGGTCACCCAAGTTTCACAAACTGGTTTCTCATCCCAAGCAATGTTAATGCAGAACAAGAATATTCATGTGGACATCATTGGGGCAGCGAAAGTGGTGCCATAGAAAGTTGATTCGCAGCTAACGTCTGACTGGCGACTTCAGTGAAGAACTGCACTCTTTTGTGGACACAGCCCTTTAATTAGGCATTGAACTGCAGTAGTCATCAGCATCCCTTTCGACCTTTTGTAAGAGCAAGACGATGACGACTCATTAGCCAGCTGCTGATTAGCAAGTAATGTAAGAGGTGGATAGCATTTCACCAGAGTCGTATGACTTGCTTGGGAAGTTTACATTTGGTGAGAGTGCAGATAATTATAATGCAAAACATTTGTACTTTATTTTTTGCCATTTTACTCTCGGCTTTAATTAATTTTATTTAATCACTAATTTACCTCTTTGCCATTTGTCAGTCTTTCTTACTTCTTACTACTTTACACTTTTTATCTTCTCCCCCAGGTCATTTTCCTTTTAAACATTTTTGATATATTTTTCTAAGTCTCCACTTGTATTACACCGTTTCTCTCTTTATTTTCTGTTACCCCTGTTCCTAGATTTTTGCTGTTCATTACAAAAGCTTTTATAACTATTTAATGATTTATATAACTATGTACTGACTATTTTTTTGAGAGAAATGAGCCTCCATTTTCCGTCTTTGAGGACGCACTTTTCTCGGAAAATCAAAAGAAAAAGATTTTCCCACATACTCTATGTGTATCCAGTTGTGAAGTAACGAGAAGTAAAGTAAAATTTTCATACAATATTGTTGAAGTAAATTTTACTTCGGTTTTTCTTCAAACATTTTTTTATGAAAATTTTACTTTACTTCTCGTTCTATAATGGAACATTCAGTTTCATAGAGAAGTATCCCGACCGAAATATATTCTGTCCTACTGTGGAATCGATTCTATTCCACAATTTAAGTGCTATGAAATGATTTCGAAACAACTAACTCGTGCTTCTGTTAATTGTCCTATATAGCAGCTATTTAAAATGTGGATTTTATATTACTTACCACTTATGATTTATATATATTTGCAGCGCTAATGACGACCTGAAATAAACCAAAAAAAAACCAATTAATTAGAAAAAAGAATCATATCAAAATGTTAATTTAACAAGTAAGAAAGTTGCTCAAGACCGTCAGAAATATACTTTTTAAAAGCGAATCCGAGATATCCATAATAAAATCAATCCTAAACGATATCAGAAGTCTGTCAATTCGGATTATCTCAAACTAAGTAAGGTAGGTTTGACTTAGGTACGGATTTTTCAATACCGAAACTTGGTCTTGACGCGAACTTCGGGATGCACTTGAAGCCGAAGATATTGATTTTTTAGAACAACATGGGGATCCTGAACCATTTAATCAGCATGAACTTAACAACTTGTGCAGAGAGCTTTGACTATCAATAAAGTCTTCTGAACTGCTAGCTTTCAGACTTAAAAGGAAAAATTCGAAGGAATGTAAAAAAAATTAGAAACAAGGAAGAAGAATTTTTGCCATTTTTCTCCAAGGAGCACGTTAGTTGTTTGTAACAACGTGGGTGGCCTGATGGCAAAAATGGGCGTCCCACATATATCCCAAGCGAATGGCGACTTTTTATTGACAGTTGCAAAAGTAGCTTGAAATGTGTGCTCTTGCATAATGGAAATAAATTAAGGACCATTCCGATTGGTCACTCAGTGACATTAAAAGAAACCTACCCAAACATATCAATCGTTTTGGAGAAACTCCAGTACTCTAAACCAACGATGTTCAAGAAAAGCGCTGCAAAAAGTAAGAGTGTATTGGTGTGCAATAATAAACGAATAGCCCAGCTTTGAACTGCCTTAAACGACGGCTGGGCAGCGACTGAAGGCAAAGAGAGCTCTGCTTACGCTCATATGCCCGACTTCGGCATGCGCTCAGCTCGTGTGCGTGTAAATAGCCGATTGCTCTCGGCCCCTGGGGGCTACGGAGGAACATCGCTGCTCTAACTATGAGTGAATTTTCTGTGTAGCCTTAAAAATGTTAAATTCTACAACGCCACCAGGGAGGATATACGAAATACCCATGCTATTGCTGCCTATGGGTTAGCAGGGCAAGAGAAGAACACTGGACTAGAAAAGAATGATGAAAAAGGAGTGAAATGCACATGGAAAACATAACATAATTCATAAGCCGCTGGTTAAAAGGGATAAGATCATTTTACCACCACTTCACATTAAGCTTGGCCTTATGAAACAATTTGTTAAGGCGTTAAATACAAATGGAAGTTGTTTTCAGTTCCTCAGCAAACGTTTTTTCACAAAAAGTGGCAGCAGGAGTATTCGATGGATCCCAAATAGGGAAGTTGATGAAAGACGTGGAATTTTGGAGATCAAGGAACACTCGGAAAGGCTTGGAAGTCATTTGTTGTGGTAACTAACAATTTCTTGGGAAACTTTTGATGCCATATGAGCATTCAAGTTCATTTCTTATTCAGGCACTTGAATGCTAACATCTTAGAAGAGATCAAGGAGAAGGGAAAAAGATTTCATCAGGACTTGCGAACTTACGGGAGTGTTTGTACGGAAGACACTCGAGTTTGCAACATGCAAGCTGATTCGCCTATACCCGGATGCCAGATCTCAAAACACAGGCGACTGACGGGCATTATAGCAGCGACTAGAAATTAATTTGATTTTAGCAATATGCCGTCTTATGATTAATTTTTTTTTACCTATAAGCTCAACAAGCCTTGAGCGCTTAGTTTACTTGTATCGCATTTGATGTACGGGTGAGCGAGTGTATTCGTGATGGCTTGTTGCAGTTCTCTGTTTGGAATATAATTGTTTTTTGTATTTAGCAAACGTAATGAAGCTATTGTTTAGAGCAGGGTTCGCCAAGAAGACAGAAATAGTTTAATTGAGGATGGTGAGTGCGGAACCCATTCGGTCCATTCTCAGCCTAATTCATCAAATAAAAAAAACAAATAAACAAATTGTAAGTAATTTTCGCGAGGTTGTTTGATATTGAACTTGTCAAGATCTTATACGAAATGGTTGAAAAACATCTCAGTTTACTATGAGTTGGCTGTCAAAAAACACAAACGAAGTTTATGGCTTTGATATTTTTATTGCAGTTTTCAAGACAGCAGGATTTCTTTTAATAAACCTAGACTGCGGACACTCCTACCTACCAGGGCTGTAAATTTGTTGGGTGTTTAAAAAATTCATCTCCATTAAAGTAACGACACTGCTTAATTAAAAATGGCATTTCCTTTACAACGGTAATTTGTTTTTAATTACCCAAGCAATGGTAATTGTAATTGTAATCGTTTATCCCAGGAACCCCTTAGATAGTTTAATAGTCAGCTTGAGAAGATCATTCAAAAAGAAAATATTCTTATACAACTTCACAGAGTTTGTTAAAGACCAATTCATAGCTACCTGTATTGAGTTGCAGCTAACTTATATGAGAACTTAGTCAAGTGAAATAACAGCTCTATGAAGAGTCTGTATCTGATGTTTTAGATTTGAAGAATGTTTTAATGAATTTATAATTCCATTAAGCATTTTCATAAAGCGTATTCCAGCTTCGATGAGCCCCATAAAACCAAATGAACCCCATCCTGTCATGTTTTTAACTGATCAACTAGCCGACTGTCAGTTTGCTAACTAGAGCAAAACGGTGGCTGACAGGAAAATGGGGGAAAAAAAGTGCTGAACCCAAAGAAAAGTTTCACAATATTGTGTGCTGAGCAAGCACAAAAAAAAAAGAAAGAAAGAAAGAAAAAGACAAGCAGAAAAGCAAAAGTGACGAAGTTGCCAGGAATGGTTAGCCTGGCTGAATGGGATCAAACAATTCGCTAGTTTACACCTTGGACGCATTTAATTATATTCATTGCAGTAGACAAAGGGGGCGGCTGCTCATTAGGAGACGTCCCCCTTCCCAGTAACTTCGCCAGCACCAAACAAGAACAACAAGTTGATGGCTGCAGAGCAAAAGTTTTGAAATTTTCTTGAACAAGTGACCCATAAGTTGGCTGCCAACAGTGGGTGGGAGTTGAGGTATGTGCCTCACACTCCCCCGCCTGCTGCCTTCTTCCCATTTTGCCGGGCTGCTATCCTAATGAATATGCCCTGGGGGTCCTTTGGCTCTGCGTCGTTTACTTAACAAACTCAACGGTGTTGGCGTATCCGTGGCTCTAATTGCTTTGTTAGACACCGTAGGGGCAAAATATGATGGTGTTTAGAGTAGGGCAAGAGGGCGAAATGTGCGCAGAGAGAGAGAGGGTGGTTGTACAAGTTTCTCTCGTTCTCGCAACTTTTCCATCCGCCCTCGGGGCCACTATGATAAACATTCAGCTAACATCAACACTAAACCGGATTTTACCAGTCTAAGCCCTACGGCTGGCAATTATAAATACTTTTCGACAGCATTTACTGAGAAAACATCATACAACATTTGACTAATCCAGGACACGACTTTATGAGAGGTCACATCCGTGCCCTTAGGCCATGGTCATGTCACGCCCTCGTTGCAGGCAATCTAAGTTCAAAAGCAACTTCATTTTGACAAGTTTAATGCAGTCTAACAACAATTTGAAAAAGTTGTTTATTGCATTAGCTTTGGCTGGATAAAGTTTTTTTCTGAACTGAACCCCACTGGACGATGACCAACAGCTCAGTTAGCCAGAGCTCTGGCCAGCAAATGGTGAATGCCTGACTCAGTCTCAGATTCAGTTTCAGACAGCCGGGGCCATTGTCATTCATAAATGTAAAACAAATCAACTTCAGTTCACTCAACGCTTTCGGAGCGGATAATTAAGAGTTGTTAATAGAGTTTACCACAACTCGACGCTTTACGGCGAATTAAAGATAAATAATTAATTTGCTTTGAAGATAAGGCTTTAAACTCATTTGATTTGTAATTTTGATTAAAACTTAAACTGAGCAGTCACAGCAGACTGTTTTGGCAGTCATTAAGTTTCGAGGACAAAAGTCTTGCAATTAAAAATTTCGGAATGAAATAGATGGTTGCCGCGTTTACTCACAATGGAACAAAAGCAGATTCATGTTTTGATAATTCAATCGATGGTATATTTTGACAAAACTTGGTAGAATTTGTAAAAGTATGCATATAAAATATATATATGCCAACGTAAGAGACGTTTCCATTGAAAACAAAAAACAATCCGATTTTATAAATTGTTGAGATCGTGTGGGACGGAAAATACAAATGTCACAATTTTGAGGACATTTCCATGAAAAACAAAAAAGTTTTTTCTAACGAGACTACTTTTTCAGACTCTAATTTTCTTTGGCAGCTATACTATATAGATGTCCGATTTTGACGAAATTTGGTGGAATCATGGGAAATGATAGTAAGACTAAGAAATACGAAGTTTGGAAGGCATTTCAATTGGAAAAAAAAGTTTTTCTCACTAAGAACTAGTTTTTCGACCGATCGTTCCCTATGACAGCTATATGCTATAGTCATCAGATCCGGCCGGTTCCGACAAATGTGCAGCGTATTTGTACCAAAAAGACTTCCGATCAAAGTTTGGTGAGGATAGCTTTAAAACTGACGGAAGAGATAGCATAGAATCAGACGGACAGACTGTCAAGGCTAAAATCAACTCAGCTCTTCATGCTGCACAAAGAATATATCTTTATGTGGTCGGAGAGGTCTTCCTTCTATGCCCACAAGCATCCGCTCAATTTTATAATACCCCTCCCGCAAGGGTATAAAAACTTTAATGTTTTGAATGGAATCGGCATCAGACTTCGTATTTATACGTTTTCTATGAATTTTCATGATTTCACTAAATTAGGTCGAAACCGGAAGACTGTATAGAACAGACGCGAAAGTTAGGTTTGAAAAACAGTCTTAGTAAGAGTCTCGAAAATTTACATGAACTTCAAGGTTATATAAACCCGAGCCGAAGTTAGCTTTCCTCCATCTTTTTTTCGTTGCCCTGCTCGACATTGATATACCAGTTACGCAGAGGAATTTTTGTTAAAAGCATTTAATTATGTTATTTAACATAGCATTAATTTGAACATTTTAACACATTAGTGGTATTCCTGAAAGTGATTTAAATTTTATTAAGATTTGATTTAGATTTCAGCGATAGTTGTTCACTAACTGTGCATTGTGCCCAGAGTAAGTCAGAAATTGAGGGGTCACACTAATTTATTTCAATTAATCAACTTTAAAGCTGATTTAGATTTGATTAAATCAGATTTCGTTTTTGTGTGACCGTGCTGCTTTGGACGTTGGCGCTTGGTGTTTGTTTGAATTTTGCTGTGTTGAAATCATGGAGAACGTTGCAAGTTTTTGCATTTGAAGTTTTAATAATTAAATAGTTATTTATTAAATGCATTCTATAATGCTTTTCGAATCTCTTTGAAGGAAGAAAAGGCCAGTGGCCAAAGTAGACGGGAGTCAAAGTGCTGCAGTTCTTTAGAGCTTTGTGCTTTTGATTGAATTAAAGATATTCTGGATAGGGGAAAGTTAACTTCGGCTCGGCCGAAGTTTTGTATACCCTTGCAGCTTCCATTGATAACAAAAAAGTTTTTCTAAGACTATTTTTGGGACATTACTTTTCTATGGGATCTATACTATAAAGATGTCTGATTTCTATTAAACTTGGTGAAATCATGGAAAGGCATAATACACTGTTAATTGCGAAATTTGGAGGCGATGTCATTTAAGACAAAAAGTTTTTCTCACTTGAACTTCTTTTTCGACCGATCATTCATACTGCAGCTATATGCTATAGTCATCCGATTTTGACCAATCTTTGTAGAAATGTGTCCAAAGTAAATAAAATAAGTGTATGCCAATGATAAGGACGTTTTCATTAAAAAAAAAAAAGTTTTTCTCACTAGAACTAGTTTTTCGACCGATCGTTCCTATGGGAGCTATATGCTATAGTCATCCGATTTCGACCAATCTTTGTAGAATTGTGTAAAAGTATATAGATTAAGTGTATGCCAATGATAAGGACGTTTTCACTAAAAACAAAAAGTTTTTCTATAGAACTAGTTTTTGACCGATCGTTCTATGGGAGCTATATGCATAGTCATCCGATTTCGACCAATCTTTGTAGAATTGTGTAAAAGTATATAAAATAAGTGTATGCCAATGATAAGGACGTTTTCATTAAAAACAAAAAAGTTTTTCTCACTAGAACTAGTTTTTCGACCGATCGTTCCTATGGGAGCTATATGCTATAGTCATCCGATTTCGACCAATCTTTGTAGAATTGTGTAAAAGTATATAGATTAAGTGTATGCCAATGATAAGGACGTTTCCACTAAAAACAAAAAAGTTTTTCTCACTAGAACTAGTTTTTCGACCGATCGTTCCTATGGCAGCTATATGCTATAGTCATCCGATTTCGACCAAACTTAGTGAAATCATGGGAAAGGATAGTAAACTAAGAAATACGTACTTTGGAGGCGTTTCCATTAAAAACAAAAAAGTTTTTCTCTTTAAGACTAGTTTTTCAACCGATCGTTCCTATGGCAGCTATATGCTATAGTCATCCGATCCGGCCGGTTCCGACAAATGTGCAGCGTATTTGTACCAAAAGACTTTGTGCAAAGTTTGGTGAGGATAGCTTTAAAACTGACGGAGGAGATAGCATAGAAACAGACGGACAGACGGACGACGGACAGACGGACAAGGCTAAATCAACTCAGCTCGTCGTGCTGATCAAGAATATATATACTTTATGTGGTCGGAGATGCTTCCTTCTATGCGTTACAAACATCCGGACAATTTTATAATACCCTTGCAGAGGGTATTATAAAATTGTCCGGATGTTTGTAACGCATAGAAGGAAGCATCTCCGACCACATAAAGTATATATATTCTTGATCAGCACGACGAGCTGAGTTGATTTAGCCATGTCCGTCTGTCCGTCTGTCCGTCTGTCCGTCTGTCCGTCTGTTTCTATGCTATCTCCTCCGTCAGTTTTAAAGCTATCCTCACCAAACTTTGCACAAAGTCTTTTGGTACAAATACGCTGCACATTTGTCGGAACCGGCCGGATCGGATGACTATAGCATATAGCTGCCATAGGAACGATCGGTTGAAAAACAAGTCTTAAAGAGAAAAACTTTTTTGTTTTTAATGGAAACGCCTCCAAAGTCCGTATTTCTTAGTTTACTATCCCTTCCCATGATTTGACTAAGTTTGGTCGAAATCGGATGACTATAGCATATAGCTGCCATAGGAACGATCGGTCGAAAAACTAGTTCTAGTGAGAAAAACTTTTTTGTTTTTAGTGGAAACGTCCTTATCATTGGCATACACTTAATCTATATACTTTTACACAATTCTATAAAGATTGGTCGAAATCGGATGACTATAGCATATAGCTCCCATAGGAACGATCGGTCGAAAAAGTAGTTCTAGTGAGAAAAACTTTTTTGTTATTAATGAAAACGTCCTTATCATTGGCATACACTTATTTTATATACTTTTACACAATACTACAAAGATTGGTCGAAATCGGATGACTATAGCATATAGCTCCCATAGGAACGATCGGTCAAAAAACTAGTTCTAGTGAGAAAAACTTTTTTGTTTTTAGTGGAAACGTCCTTATCATTGGCATACACTTAATCTATACACTTTTACACAATTCTACAAAGATTGGTCGAAATCGGATGACTATAGCATATAGCTCCCATAGGAACGATCGGTCGAAAAACTAGTTCTAGTGAAAAAATCTTTTTTTTTTTTATGAAAACGTCCTTATCATTGTCATACACTTATTTTATTTACTTTGGACACATTTCTACAAAGATTGGTCAAAATCGGATGACTATAGCATATAGCTGCAGTATGAATGATCGGTCGAAAAAGAAGTTCAAGTTAGAAAAACTTTATGTCTTAAATGACATCGCCTCCAAATTTCGCAATTAACAGTGTATTATGCCTTTTCATGATTTCACCAAGTTTAATAGAAATCAGACATCTTTATAGTATAGATCCTATAGAAAAGTAATGTCCCAAAAATAGTCTTAGAAAAACTTTTTTGTTATCAATGGAAGCTGCAAGGGTATACAAAACTTCGGCCGAGCCGAAGTTAACTTTCCCCTATTTTTTACTTTAATGTTAAATACGAGTTAGCTGGACTCAAGGTCAAGAAGTTGAATTTTGTTCACATTACTATAAACTTAGCTTGTTTGACAAACCAAAAGAGCGTGGACAATAGCTATAGCGTTTCATGACAACAAACGATGGTTTCGTTAAATGGCTCTAATTGTTGACAATTTAGCAATCCGAACTTTTGACACGTTAGGGAACTGCAAAACTCAATGAAAGCAAAATTAGATCTCTTTTCATACGATGGGGTCTCATTCTCAGTCTGTGTTTTTTTGAACCCCTATTTCCCTGTCACTGTCGCTAGTGGTGAACGCTCCTTTAGTGTTTCATCGCGAGTCTAAAACTTCCACAAATTTGTTCTACACAAAAGCGTCTAACTGGTCTGGCAGTTAAATTTCAGCGTAATTATCTGATTCCTTTGACTTTAAAAAAAATTTAATTGGGTAACAATAACCGCGATTTCTGCCATTGTGTATATTTTTGCTTCAAGTACAAAACACTTGAATATATATATATTTAGACTGCTGAGACTTAGCTATAGATGTTCTTTACCCCACACATTACCATGAGGGTAACCACTGTATTTTTGTACATTTTTGGTGGCTTTTGCAAAAATGAAGTTGCACAACTTGCTGTCTGGTCCCCAAGCGGATGACATGTTGAGGGGGTAAGCCGCTAAGTGAAATTAGCGGTTGATACTAATGAAAAGTGGGTTTGTGTGTGCCAAAGGAAAAAAAAAAACCAAATGGTAGAACTTTTTCCATTCTCTAGGCGACAAAACCTTAAATGGGTTTTTTTGTTTTGTTTTAAAGTTAGCTTAATGAGAATTGCTTCTTCTATTCGGGACTCGTCGGCGTCCAGCCAATAATCGCATTAGTGTAATTCCAATCAAAGTTTCTGCACGTTATGCGCATAATTAAAAATTACTTTACTGTTCTTCCTTTTTTGCTCTCTGTCGCTTCCTCCCTGTGTCCAACTCTGTTTAGCCTGGTCGTCGCCATATGTCCAGGCCACGCCCAGCAGCAGCAGCAGCAGCATCTTCGACGAGAAGTGAAATTAATGGCTTTTCTATTATTTTGCACAAAGTTTCGAAGCGCATTTGACGTTGATTGCATTTTTTGCACCAGCTCCAAAAAGCTCCTACAGCGGAATCACAGCTGCTGGATGCTACCAGGCGGGCCATGGATACGGATACGGGGGCCCAGGCAAGGATGCTTGATTAAAAATTTAGTGTGTGTGCTGCAGCTGATGCGATGCCGGCAATTTGCTGCCGCACCCCCCCCCCCCCACTATGCACTTTCTGGACTCAGTCATTCAGTTTTTTGGCCATTAACCAGCACTCATGCGGAAGCGGGAAGGAAGAGATCAGCGAAAAAATAATTGCCAAACGGTGGACAGTAACGGCATTATATGTCCGTAGCGTGTAGTTTAAGATTTGATTTGTGTTCCAGAAAGTTGAGGATAATAAATTCAATGGAATAGTTCTTCAATGCGCAAAAAAGGAGACAAGGGAATATGTTCAACTTCTGTTTTTGTTCGGTTCTTCTTTTAAAAACTAAACGCATTAAAAATTCTAAGCATTACCCTTTTGGGCTTCAAAACTGAGATGAGCAGATGTTGTAGCTTTCTGATAAAATGGCTGATACTCTGTCATAGGCGAGATTAAGTAATCGATAATAGAACAATCTCATTTGAAAATATAGCGCTGAGTCCACTCTCCCAGTTGGGGTTTTTATGGGAGAGTGGTGTGAGTGAAGAAACTACCAAGCGGAGAGCGCCATCGATTGGTGCACTCGTTTTGCTCTAAAATTCCCAAGCAGCTATGGCATTGCTGGCATAGAGAGACAGCTGTTGGACTTATAGTTGACAGGCATAGTTGACAAGTTTTTGTACTTGGTTTAAGTGTTGAAGCTCTTGGATCAAGAAAATTGTATCAAAAATTCATACTTAGATCCAGAATTCTGACATTAAGCATTCAAGTATGAAATTCTCTATTTCTTTAAGTGTGGATTATGCTGCGACTTTTCGTTTGAGTACAGCCGAAATATTTTCGAAGCAATTCAGTTGGGCAAATTGTCTTGTGATGGAACAAATTGTGATAGAGGTTCTGTATCAGGGTAATAGTTTCCTCAATTTTATGGCAGCATAACATTGTCCAACAAATCTATGTAAACAAATCTTATCATAGTGCTGTCAATTCGAGCCACTATCTATTTATTAAGCTTAACTGGGAGTTCTTTGAGATTCAGTTGACAAACATTCTTCAAGCATCCTTACCAAACAAATTTATTTTGAATTCAATACTCCACAAAATGTTTCACCATCTGTTTCGTGATAGTCTTTATGAACCAATGCAAAATTTTCCATTTCTTCAAATTTGCCGTTTATAAGCAATCCTAACACGTAATTATGCACTTACAAATCAAAGAGTTTAAGATGGCACGGCGCTTTCAAGTTCGCTTGAATCCGCATGTTCGTGTTGATTAGCCAACAGCATAACACGATTATCGGTTGCTGATGAAGTTTTCTTGCATACGATCATGTTTTCATAACTAACAAGAAAGAAAGTCGGTCAAGTCCGACTATAACATACTCTGTACATGTCTAAGTGCTGCCCATCACCTCTGCGACCTGTGCTGCCCATAATAGTTTGTTTTTCTTATAACTCGACTATAGTTCATCCGATCTTTACCATTCCTTTGGCTGATCGATAAATAATGCTGATTACTAAATATATCCAGAAAGATTAAACTGTCGGAGATATGACGTTTTTTCCAATTTGAGGGGGCGGTAGGTGGAGTGGCGAAAATTGAAAATAAACTTCTCTGCACACAAGACAATATATTTTGATTTGATGAAATCATGGATGCTTTTGTATGCTCCTCAGTCATGAATTAATCATTTTACAGTGCTTCCTCATGACGTTGGCTTCGCTTAGCGATACACTGAATTGGGCAAATTTCTAATACCATGAATTAAACACTGATAGATTCAGTAGGTGGATAAGTAAATTGTTTCTACGCAAGCTAGCTCCGTCTTACCCGCCCAACCATGTCAACACGTTTCATTTAACTTTGTGTTAACCCTAACCTGATGATGATCCCTCTTTCAATATCCCATCCCTTGATTTTCTAGTCCAAATTCATTTTTCCAACTTTATTTAATCAAAATGGTACTCGTTTCTTAAGCAAGGGTCCTTTTAAAAATAAAAAAATAAAATTCATATCAAAATTATAATAAATACAATAATCTATGGTTAAAGTAGCCTGACCTCGTATGAATGTGAAGCTTCCAGTATCGCCTGTAGTTGTGCCGTTTAGGATTTTGAGTCGAAAACACTCACAAAACTCGATTAGTTTTTATACCCTTGCAGAGGGTATTATAAAAGTTCAAAATCCAATGGTTTGAACGAAAATCTCTAGAGATTTCTGGGACACCCCCTATTAGGAAATTTTGGTAGAAAATTTAAATAAAAATTTGGTCAAGGCCTACTTAAATATACTTTCCTAACTTTTTTAAATGCGCCAGACGAGCTGTGCGAAGTGCTGCCTATAACATTTACCTAAACAGATTTTAAATAGTTTCAGAATGATTCCAAAAATGTAATAATGAAGTGGTGCCAATTTGGAACTTTTCAATTTGCAATAAATCCACCTTTTTTTCTCTGTGTAGACCTTGTAGTGTCATTTCCGCAAGTAATTCCCAAAACGCGTCCATGTGGTCAGACACTTTTCCAATAAATTGTATCTCAAGACACACAAAGAACTACAATACATAGACCAGGAACTAGACCAGACCAACGCCCCCTTCCTCCCAAACACTACAGAATTTCGTAATTTCAAAATCACAACATTAATGCAACCAAACAATGGGGAAAATGCTAGCGACGGGCGGCCGCCACGTTGTTACAACAGCAAAAGCAAAGAAATAGCGTCGGCTTTTTGGGAACGCCTTAACAATAGAAAATCTACACCAACCGTCGCGACGCTTCGCGTCGACGGAACTGCGTTCAAACAGTATTTGTTGCTGTTGTTGTTGTAGTCGCGAGCCGGAAGATATTTCAGACTGGATTGCAACTGTCGAGGGGGGTCAGAAACAAGTTTTATGCTTTTGCGATGACGCCTCACTCTCTGACCAGTCCATCGGCTTTTTGTGGCCAACACACACACACACAGATGCTAGGCTGGGTGGCACAGCAGCTGCTTTTTTGTTGTTCTTGGCCGGGCCAAAAAACCAGATCTAACTCCCTAGCGCATTTTAAGTGCAGCCACGCTGTAGTTTTGAACTAGTTGCTGCGGTGTATCAAATCAAGTCAAGCCAACACGTCCCAGTTTTTGGTACTCTCTGCACAATTTGGAAATTAACTGGTTGTTTTGCTGCCCATCCACTGCCAACGGCCGCTGTCTGCTCCTGCTGCTGCTGCTGCGGCTGCACATTTTCCACCCATTTGTATTGTTCGATGGCGGCGCCTAGACAACTTTATATGTAAAAGCCAAAATACGCTTAAAGTTTAGCCTCGGTTTTCGGTTAGAAACGTCTGGGATTGCCCGAAAAGTTTTTTGCTTTTGCTTAGAAGGTGGGGCGGGGCGGGGCGGGGCGGGTTTGACCAGCCAGTCGGCCATTCATCCGCCGCAGGAAGACACCGAGGAAGGAAGTTCATTTTGTGCAACTTAACGCTTTTCTTTCGCCTGGCGTGTGTCTGGCCTCAAACTACCAAAATCTAAAGGAAAACCCACTTCAAACGGGTTAAAAGAAATCAGATATGTAACGAGGTTGCCCGTTGGGCTAAGTTAAAGTTAAATTTAGATAAGAAAGGGATAAACAAATTTGAAACCAAATTACAAATGTATAATTTCATATAAAAATAGCTAAAGTCGCCTTGGAAACATACGCTCTGTCTCCCTTTTTCTTGTAGGAAAAAGTCGAGACATTGTTTTGGGGTTCAAATCGAGTTCACCAAATAGTTTCTGGATTTAATCAAATTGCAGTTTCTGTGCGGTTCAGAGGATGATTTGTGTTCCAAACCCTATAGAAACTCGCGGTAGATGAAACTGATTTCTAAGGTTTCTGAGTGCGCCTTGCATTTGTCCACCTAATCCTCTCGTGGTCTCAGAGAGCGCCGGTCCTCTGCCCATGGCACGAAGTACACTACTACAGCCAGCCAAGTTCCCCTAGCAACTCCGGATCAACATCTGGATCGCGTCACCAACGCAAACCCGATACCGAGAGGGTGTTCTCCTCTATTATCGCTATAGCATTAAGCTAAATAAATCCATCACCTGACGCTATTATTCTTGTTCTTTTTGGAAAGTTATGTACAGCAACCACGCAAAAAAAATCAAATTTCTGTAATCCCTGACCCCGGCAATTTAAAAATATTTCCGCGCCAATCATTATAGCAAAACTTGGCAAACCTTGGCTCGATTGTTGTTGACAAATTTCCCATGTTGCGCTACTGAGCCAGTGCACAGTGGTTGGACTTGTAAGGGCCATGGCCGAAAATATTTCCGTTGAGGATATCGTTATGAAATTTTCCCCAAAAATCTAAAAAATATTTTAAATACGATATAGTAAACAAATTGGCTGCATCGGACGGGACTATATCCTATAGCTCACATAGCACTGGATAAGGCTTAGATGGCTATACTTCCAGTAGAGTTACTGTGCTAAAATTTCATTTTTTGGCATCAAAGATATGTATAATTACAGATTACATATACCCCCTCCCCACAAGCTGTTCTGAAATATAAACAAATGAGGTTCTCTAGTTTTTTCAATCATTTTATAAGAATAAATGTGTTTAATTATTAAAAGTAAAATTTAAATGATTTTTAATTTGAATGCGAAAAAGTTTATCAAATATCTTTTATTAAATTAAAAAGTAGATGGCAAAAAATTTAGATTTGTCTCTCTATGATAGTTATCTTTGACCTGGTATAAAAGCGTCTGAACGCAAAAGAAGTGTATTGATTAAAACTGTATTTGTCAATATGGGAGACGTTTTCCGAGTATATCGCAGCCGGCACTTCTGTATTTCTTTGTTGTTGGACTCTGCAGCTTCCTCTGAGAGCTCTCCAATCGACAGCAGCGCGTGCTCTATCACCTTCGCATCGTGAATTAAAATTATATGCACTGTTGCTGGAAGATAGTACCATGGATATATTTTTATCAACTGCTTAGCAGTATCCAATGCATAGCTTTCGAATAATTTAGCATTAATGGAATATCCTGATGCTAAGGCTTGCAATATCGTTGCGCATCGGGTTATCACTGCTTCATCAATGCCTGTAATATCAGATGCCAAACTCAGGTTACCAAAAAGTTTCCAATTTATAATTAATTTAATACAGTTTTTTGGAGCTGTAAAATACTTAAAGCTGTGGTTTCTAGTAGACTCTGCAGCTCGACTTCTGCATATGTTTTAGCTTCTGTTATGTCATTTGAATTTCTTTATGTTTTAAATTTGAGAACTTTCCCGCAGCTTGGCAATATTTTGCAAGAAGCTTCACTATTTACAATTCACGTATAAGAAGTAAGCAAAGTATAGGCAAGTGTTTCGTTATTCCAGTGTCGATTAAAAGCAGTTACAAGAAGCGCCTATAGAAAAAGAATACATAAAAATGAGAAAAAAAACTATATGTAAAATTGTCTACAAACACAAATGACGAACATAAAAAGAAACATCACAAAAACATAAGAAGAGCAGCAGATTGCATCGCAAATTTGACCTGGAAAACAGTAAGACAGCTTGAGTTAATACATGAATATACCCAAATCAGCAAATATCAGCAGCTATCCTTAACATTTTTATTACCTTAAAACATTGACAAATACACTAATAGCACTCATAAAGTGGGGGGGATCGGGGGTAACATAATTAAAAGTCTATTTAAACATGAAAATGACGTTCACAAAATACACAAAAAAGGTAAAATCAATCAAAATACACAACAATTAATAAATCAATCAAATTCATTTCACAGAATAATTTATTAAAGTAAATACCTGCAACTTTAAAATTCTTTTTAAACAATTGAATTCGGACCTCTCTAGCGAACGTTTGACCACTTTGAAATGAAATTTTTGTCTTCACGAAAAGTCAACTTAAGGCCGCTGCGCTGCAAAATTGAACACGTGTTCACGCTTTGCATTCTTTTTTAGAATGTCCCGTTAGGTTTCCGGAATAAACTGTTTTGCCATTATGAAATTTGGACAATTTTTGAGAGCAATATGCTTACTATGGTCACACTATGACGCAGCGGTCATCTCGCATCTCCAGTGGTAGACGGTGTGTGAGACTTGCGGCAGCTACCAACTCTCGGAGCTAATCCTTTACCTGTGAAATTCGGTCTAAAACGTGATTTTCTAAAAGGAGATGGGAATATGGGGGGGGTTCTAGAAAAAAATGTCTGGTGGGAAACTAGCTATAAAGGCAACACTGCTCACTATTACTGCATTTTGCCTATTCGCATTTTCCAGCCAACTTTATTCTCAGAGATGATGATAAGTGTTTTGAAAATGTGCTTAAATGAGGAAGCCATATAAGACTTCAAAATATCATTTCTGTTAATGGTTTTGTCTTAGTCGGTTCCTTTCGCTATACAAAGTTGCGGTTCCGATTGCGTATCGAATCACCAGCTTAAAGCCTGTCAAAGTTATTTCATCTTCTTGGAGCGCATTTTCAATTTCACTATTAAACAAGAAACATAAAAGTTAACCCTCGTATACAAACGTTTCTGTGGGTCACCCACACTACGCTGGCAATTTCAAGGCTGTTTACAACTCAGAGTCGTGCGACGCGTGCCGACCTGTGTATATTTTGTTTTTTTTTTATTTATTTTCACTCATTGTTTATCAAATTTAAATTTGTACAAAAATAAAACACGAAATCAAGTTGACCATGATTCTCGTTTAAATGCAGAAAACCACATAAAATTTGTATGATTCAATTTGTTGGAATATTTGTGATTCTTTTTTCGTGAGTGGTTTGCCCTTCATGAATGAACAACGTCAGTTTATTGCAGAGCAAACGTCAGCAAGTGCATTCCCATTTAAGTCGGCGGCCTTCCCGTTCAGGTCGAAGCCCAAATTTCCACCATCAGCCTCAGTTGTCACCAGTTACCAAGGGTAAGTCGACGTCAATTCACTGCCATGTCTGCTTTCGTTCCTTCCTTTGACACACTCACTCACTCTGCCGTTTCATGTGAAAACATTTTTGCGTAGAAATTACATATTGTTTTGTCTTCACCTTCTCCCTTGTTGTTGTTGATTGTTGTTGTGTTTTTTTCTTCAGTTTTTTGATGTGTTTTATGGGTCGTCATCCGCCACAAACAGGGCACCGCTTTCTGCTCATCAAAGCAAAAAAAACATCCAAGGCGGGCCTCAATTATGTTAATTATGAGATTTCTTGTACACGAGAGAGCGAGAGCAAGTCAGGCGTTAAAGTGGAACTGGCTACCAAAGAATCTAGATCCAATTATATTTGATTTATCAAAACACACAAAAATTGTATCATCAAATAATAAATTCATTTTATTTGCTCTGATGATCTTTTAATGATCCCCTGATCTCTGACAATGAACTTCGTTCGTCACTGGGTTTACCTAATTTAACCCCTAATGAGTCGGCAAACACAAGTTAGAGCATAAAGCTTACCTAACACATGTGATTATGGTGAGATAGATGCTGCTATTGGTAATGCTAGGTGGTGGTTAGATGACCCACTTTTTTTGTCAATGTGTGCATATTTAGATCGGACATTTTTTGGGAAATGTGGTCAGATTTCACCTCAGAAATTCGGTACTTTTCACTGAAACTGTTTACTCTTTGCAACTCTTAAATCGAAAGCGTAAGGAACAGACGAGCGAAACCGTTTTCGATATACCCCTTATGAATACAGTGCATCAACATTGTTATAATAAGTTAGGGTATGTGCCTAGCACTGCGGTTAATTCCTGCCAAGAATGCAGGGTTGATTAGATTGGTTGGTCGCAACTTTATAAGTGCATTGGACCAGTGACGATGTCTTTGTTTGTTGGTCTATGACCAGGGAACAATTTCCTTAAACTTGAATGTCCGACGTGCCTTGAAAAAGGAAGCAACTCACCGACTGGTGCACTGTGGGCCAGAAATCTTATTGTTTTGCCAAAACTTTGTCATTTCTACACCAGACTAGCTAGGATGCTTCATTTTTTACGAAATGGTCTTAAACGGCGGTGTCCCACAAATCTCTTAAATCCAACCCAAAACCAATCTGGGTCCTGGAAATCTCTTTCGGTTGGTTTCAAGTCTCTAGTGATTTAGGTAGATATTGCTAAATCACCGCTAAAACTATTTTGATAAGTAAATTAGTTTTAGAAATGTAAACTACACTATTTTACTGGATAGGCTGCATCAAATAAATAACATGTTTATTGATTTAATATTGAAATTAGCTTGTTAATAATTTTTCACAAACAACCGAAGGCTGTCATATCAATCAAAACCGTCGTACTAGATGGCGCCACCGCCTCACTAGCGCCGCATGGGAAATTCAACAACAACAAACGTGCCAAGGGCTGAAATTCTGGTCAATGATTGGTGCGCAAATATCTTTAAATTTTTCATGTTAACTTTGGGTAACGCGACTTAAATTTAAATTAAATATATGCATGATGGAATATTAAATTAAGAGGCAGGCAAAAAATACATTTACATTTATGCATTGGTGTGTGTGAGAGCAGCGCAAAATTGCTCTCAATATTAGTAGCAACGACTGCGTCGCAGCGCACGCCGAACATGCAACGCAGCGCTTTTACAGCTTGTTCTGTGTGTGTGGAAGCAGCGCTGCTTTGAGATTTTTCCTATGCACTCGAGATAGCAATGTGCCTGCCGAAGTTTCTTTTGCTTATAACTTGAGTATAGTTCATCCGATCTTTATCAATCCTTTGGCGTTATAGAAACCAGATTTTTAAATATATCCAGAAAGTACGAACCTTCTATCTATAAAACTGTGGGAGATATGACGTTTTTTCCAATTTGCGGGGGCGGTGGGGGCGTGGCTAAAATTAATAATGTACATGATCTGCCTGCAAGTATAAGAAGATTTTGTTCAATACATGTCGAACCTTTATCTCTTACCATCTCTGAGATCTGTTTGTTTGTTATACGGACAGACAGACGGACATGGCTAAATTGACTCGGCGCTTGATGGGGATCAAGAATATATATACTTTATAGGGTCGGAGATGCTTCCTTCTGCCTGTTACAAGCCAAATTTTGCAGAGACGTATATACAGGGTGGCGCTAAAGTAACGAAGAGGTTCAAAAGTTGAATAACATTTTTGAATATTTATGTTTTAAAATTTTTTTGATCAGATAATAAAAAAAAAAAAACAGTATGGAAATATGTTTACACTATGTATGGAAAAAAATGTCACTTAAATGATCCTCGCTTTCAGCGTCGCTAAAATGTCTTTAGTGCACAAACCGCGATACATTAAGATGCCTCGAATTGAAGTATTAAAATAATATGATCCGTTTTCCTGCTGGTAATGAAGTAATTTACTCATAAAATTAAATGCATAATTTTGGGAAGCTGTTAATACCCTAACTGGTCAATGTTGTTCTAAGGCAGTTGTTTGTACAAAAATGCCCATAATCCGTGAACCAAGGCTTCGTTGGTTTTTCGGTCTACTTTATGAGCTATGTGTATGGAGTGGTTCGTGGTGAATCTTAAAAATGGTACTCCATCTCGCGGATTTTTGGCTGATGAGTACCATCTCTAAGGGTCATGCAATAGCCCATTATGTCATTATTAATTTCGTTTTATATAAAACTCTACCGTGCGGTTTTAAAGATATTTAATAATTTAGGTTTTACCCCTTCTGGAGGTACCTCACCCATTTTTACGATAAACGCGATTTCTTGATTTTACGTTCCCAATGACCCTGTTCTTGTTTACTGAATTTTGTAGATTTTTATCTTGAACTATTAACAATAAAGTAAAAATTGTTGTCGCTTTGTGTTTCCCAGTACAAAAGTACACATAGAACGCGAACCTAGGCTACAATTGAAATACTGTATGAGGTGATGCTTTCAGAAGTCCCTTCTATCAGAATTTAAGGGTATCATTCCGGGTTTTTATACACTTTAAAAGTGTATTTTACTTTACAGTTTGGAACGCATAGAAGGTATCATCTCCGACCACATAAAGTATATATATTCTTGATAAGCATGACGAGCTAAGTCGATTGAGCTTTGTCCTTCCGTCTGTTTGTTTCTACGCAAACTAGTCCCTCAGTTTTGAAGCTATCGAGCTGAAATTTTGCACAGAGTCATTTTTTAGCTGCACACTGCACATATGTCGGAGCCGCGAAAATCGGATGAGAACTTCTTGTAACTGCCATACAAATTGTTTTTTTATACCCTTGCAGAGGGTATTATAAAATTGTCCAGATGTTTGTAACGCATTGAAGGAAGCATCTCCGACCACATAAAGTATATATATTCTTGATCAGCACGACGAGCTGAGTTGATTTAGCCCTGTCCGTCCGTCCGTCTGTCCGTCTGTCTGTTTCTATGCTATCTCCTCCGTCAGTTTTAAAGCTATCCTCACCAAACTTTGCACGAAGTCTTTTGGTACAAATACGCTGCACATTTGTCGGAATCGGCCGGATCGGATGACTATAGCATATAGCTGTCATAGGAACGATCGGTCGAAAAACTAGTCTTAGTGAGAAAAAATTTTTTGTTTTTAATGGAAACGCCTCCAAAGTACGTATTTCTTAGTTTACTATCCTTTTCCATGATTTCACAAAGTTTGGTCGAAATCGGATGACTATAGCATATAGCTGCCATAGGAACGATCGGTCGAAAAACTAGTTCTAGTGAGAAAAACTTTTTTGTTTTTAATGAAAACGTCTTTATCATTGGCATACACTTATTTTATATACTTTTACACAATTCTACAAAGTTTGGTCAAAATCGGATGACTATAGCATATAGCTTCAATACGAATGATCGTCGAAAAATTAGTTCTAGTGAGAAAAACTTTTTGTTTTATATGGAATTGCCTCCAAATTTCGAAAATGTTAGTTTGCTATGCTTTCCCATGATTCCACTAAGTTTGGTCGAAATCGGACATCTATATAGAATAGCTGTCATAGAAAAGTAGAATCTGAAAAGTAGTCTTAGTTAGAAAAATGTTTTTGTTTTCAATGGCGGCCGAGCCGAAGTTAACTTTTCTCTATTTTTGGTTTTGGATTTGATTTCTAAAATGCATCCTCTATTATAAATAGCACCAAATCTGTGATATTCGAGAATTCTTTCGGTTCATTAGATATGGTCAAATGTTTTTAATAAATTGAGTTTAGTAATTGTTCAACTGATCCTTTTTCAAATCATGGGGGCTTCGGTTAGAGTAGGGTTCAGTTTAGTTCGGTTATTTGGGTTTCGGCTTAGGAACGATTTGCAGTCTTGCATAAAAGTTTGAAACACTAAATTGACTGAATAGCTTTTTGGTTTCGGGTTCATATCATATGTGTCTGCACCAAAAGGTTTTTATAAACGTAAGAACAATACACCAAGTTCTGACCAAGATTAGGCTCAAAAATGGTCAAACTTTTTTAAAGGAACTACACAAAGCAACCCTCGTAAACACACATTGACAGCAGAGTCAATGGGCTAAATTGAATTTCGGCCTGCAATTTACGCTTTTAATTAAATCATTAAAAAGAGGGCAAAAAGATTACGATTACGCCATTTAGACTGCATGTGTTTGCATGTGTGTGTGTGTGTGTGTGTGAGAGCGCGTGTCCGTGTGTTTCGTTTGTTATTGTTTGGCTAGGAAAAAATTTAATTACGCACCCAATGCAAACAGAAAATGCAATTGAATGTACAAATTACACATATTTGTAATTGTTTGTAATTGAACTGTTTTGGCCTGCAATCAAATTGTTGCTTCAGTCCACCACAAACACACACACACGCACGCATTAACACAACCACACACACACACATGCTGGCTGCTGGCAGCGGAATATTTACCTACGCTGCGCCGACGCAACCGCCTCTGCCTCGCTCGCCTGCAGAACCAACTTCTTCTCACTAATTTCTTTTGGGTTTCTTTTCCTTTTCTTTGCTGCTTTTTATTCTTGCACTTTTCACACACCGGGGCACTTGTTTTGCTTTGAATTAGCTGTAATTTTTGTAAACAATGCGGTGTATTTCAACACGCAGATGAAGAACCTCTAACACCCATACACTCACACACGCGCCCTCTCACACAGAGACACAATTTTTATAAACAATTCGCCGACGCCCGCCAACGCAGCATGCACGAAACGACGCGAACGAACACGAACACAACAACCGTTCGCCACGAAAGTAGACAATCAACTGAATTTGAAAACATAAGGCCAAAGCGGGATTGAAGCACTTGTTGCGCTTAACTGTCGGGGGCTGCCAACTGTAGGCAAAAT
The DNA here is from genome assembly GCA_018904265.1 of Lordiphosa collinella. Lineage (NCBI taxonomy): Eukaryota > Metazoa > Arthropoda > Insecta > Diptera > Drosophilidae > Lordiphosa > Lordiphosa collinella. The sequence continues at coordinate 25,462 of JAEIFV010000106.1, read as the reverse complement.
CAAGTCATAGCCATGGATTTAAAATGTAAACACTAAAATCTGGCGATTCTGGGACAATACCTACCTTACGTATGTGTTTATGTACATTTATAGGGGTATCTAAGGGCTTTGATTTTATTTTACAGGCTAACTGTAGGCGAAATTTTCTTAAATTTCCCGCCAAACGATTTTCTTTTGGAGTCGAAAGCGGTCACACTTATTAGTACAAGCTTTAAAAGTTTCTCTATTTAGAAAAGAGTAAGCTTAAAGTTTGAATAAAGGGGCTAAAAGCCATTACCAGAGAACTTTAGTTAGAGCCTGGCTGCTTCAATGCTTACATGTATGTAGATAACTTTTACTTACACTTTGTGTAATGTAAAGTCAATTCAGTGCTGCATACTCTGGGGTTGCTATGTGGCGCCTCTCTGCGACATTTTGTGGAACTTTCTTACTAACCTCTATAGGACTACTGAGGGCGACACTGAGCACTCAAAACAAGGAGAAATACAGCTTCTATGTAGCATACTTTTTGGAAATTTTGGAAATACAAAATTAATGATTAAATCGAAGATGATAATTACAGTCGAACTTCTCTAAAGCGAAGTTCTGTACAACGGAGTTTTCTTTATAGCGAATTAATTTCCAGAACACTGCAATTTCGTTCAATAACACTTGGCAACAGGTTTGGTGGTGATTCTAGCTGATTTTTGTGTGCTGAACACGAATCTGTTTTCGGAAATGGTCCATCACGTCTAGATTTTTGGTGATTTGAACGTAAAGTTGCTTAAAATTCATGTTTTGACTATTTTTGAAAGTTTTGTGAGATCCCTTTCATTTGATTTGGCTTAATTTGAATTTTAAATAATATTATTTAATTTGAAAATAAACTAATTCAAACAATTATGATTTTTCTTAGCGAAGATCAATGTTCCCTTTTGCAAAAAACTTTTTTGTTTGTGAAACTGGATAAAACGATTGTTGGGAAACAATTAAGAATATTTGTAGCTATTTAATGCCAAAATTTGGAACATTTTCACTAAATTTGTTTTTGTATGGCAGCAATTCAAAGTTGATTTTTCTTGAAATGGCTCCAAAAAAGTGCAAAAAAAAAAAAAAAAAAAAAAAAAGTACTTTTTCCAGTATCTTGAAGGTTTGGAAGTGATTCTAAGATGTTTTTCGTATTCTAAGCAAGACTGTGTATTCAGAAGTTGTCCATCACGTCGAGATTTTTAGTAATTTGAGCTTAAAGTTGCTTAGGAGCGTTTTTTGGAGAATCTATTCTATTGTTTGGACTCTTTTGATACCATCGAAGAGTCTACTCTTCAGCTTTAAAAATGAACTATCCCAAACAATTCTGCGATTTTTTCCAATGGAGATATACCTCTTTTAGCAGTTGTGTAAGAATCCAAAAATATCCTTTTTATTGCTGATGCCCCAAAGTATGCAATGGTTGATAGAACCCCTTAAATGTGTTTTTGTTTCCTAAAAACAGTAAAGTAGGCTGATCCAGTTTTAAAAAGCTTATGTAACTTGAGCTGAAACGCTTCAGTTCATTTCTGGATATGTTGTTCCAACAATAGATGCTACGTTTGCTATATTTTACGAAAACGATAGTACTCATCCACCTCTGCCTCTTTTAAAGTTCGACACAACCGTCACTGATAGTGATGGAGAAGATGTTGAAAATGATTTAACGTTCAGAGAGTCCTGTTCTAAACCTCAACTTTTTTCCCAGAGTGAGTTGAATGATTTAATACGAGATCTTAGTCTTACGAAATGTGATGCTGAGCTCTTGGATCGAGGCTACATAATGACGTTGGGTCATCAATCGGAAATGTTCTTAAAAGATTACACTTAAAACACATAATTTTTTAAAAAAATTTAAAAATTTTATAACATATTGATAATCCAAGTCAAAGTTGGAAAATTATTCAACATTTTGGTTTTTAATTAAAAAAAAAAAACTTGTAATTAGATATAAGCCAAATTTGCAGAGAGGTAAATATAAGTAAACGTGGTTTTTTGAAAAAATTGTCATGATCTGATTAGTCGTTTATGAGTTATTGTCCCAAAATGGTACTAACTTTGACTGCTACGTTTGCCCACCCCCGCTAAGGGATTTTGAGTCAAGATGATTACTTCACCGTTATTTTCATTTATTTAACCTGTTCCTTATATTGGATTCTTAAAACAAAACATAAAAAATTAGTTAATTAATAAATAATTTTCGTATGTATTTTAACAATTAATTCCGAGCTTCTAAAAGTATGCTACATTTTAATCCATGGTAATGAAAATAGCTTTGCTCTCACAGTTTAGCTTCATGGGCAAATTCCTATGTTTGAAAAAAAGAAAAAGCATACTTTTCGGCTGACTTGAAAATTGAAACTGGCTCGATGCCAATCGATGATACATTTTTAAAAGCGATTTAATAAAATCCAAAGCAAAACCGCGCAAAGCGCATACCTCCAGTTATAGATCAATATTAAAGGAAAATCATTAGTCATGTTGCCAGTGAATACCCAGTGGCACTAATGGGCACTCAAAAAGTCAAAGTTGCCATATGTAAAAAAACCAACAAAATTTAAGATTTTTTCCATTTTTTATGAAAACGAATAGAATTGGAAACTTTTTTTATAATTTTTTATTGAAATTTTTCGAAAATATACAATCATACTCTGGAAGCTGTTTCTTTCCTAGTTTTGAATATTAATTTTCTGTTTTTTGGAACAATTTTAAGAAAAATCAACTTTTGAATTGCTACCATTCAAAACCTGTTTGTAAAAATGTACCAAATTTTGGCATAAAATAGGTATAAGTATTCTTAATCATTTCCGACAATCGTTTTATCCAGTTTCGCAAACAAAAAAGGGACTTTTTGGCCAAAATTTCGGCCGGCTGGCCCAGTGTTCATTGGTGACGAAGTTTTGAGAACGTTTCATTAACTGGCAATGGACTTATACGTTTTTCCTTTATCTCGGAGTCGTCGAATGAGATTTCTCTCCTCTGCATTGCAGTGACGCCCACGGCCTATCTAATACAGTTTTAATGGTTTTCTAAGTCCCCATTTAGTTATATTTTCGTCATACATTACCTTCTGCTTCCAAATAATTGTGTTTATAAACTACAGGTTAATGTTTTGCTTCATACACCTATTTCATTGACCAGTCGAGTTTGCAGGCTACCACTAACCAATAAAACAATCCACAATTTTTACCAGAAAGCTAATTAATTTCAAGAATTCACCCAATTCGTACCGAAACATCACCACTCTCCATGCAAAAATTTATCGTAATGTTTTATTTTCGTTTTGTGCATGGTGCATAATTATGGCGGCACTGTTTAATATCTTATTTTGTGTTTGAATGCTGGTGATATTCTTGATAGTTTCTTGGTTAAGTAACTATTTCTAACTCCATAGTAAATATGCCAAGTGGACCAGTGCTTTCTGATGTCAAGAAAGGTCAAATTCTGGCTCTCAAAAATGAGAATTGCTCATTACGAAAATTGGATTTTCGCTCCGACAAAGTTATGAGGAATTTTGGAAAAATTAATATGAACATGGGGAAAAGAAACCCGGAGGACCTTAGCCGAAGATAAGTCAGCGTGACCAGCGCCGTATAGTGATGTCCGCTAATGAGTTAGCGGCTGAATGTGGCCTAAAAAGTTTCCCGCAGGACCGTTGCAAGGGCTTTAAAAAAATCTTAAACCATTGTGCGATAAAAAAATGAAGATGGCTTCAAGGTTACTGGATCGCCATAAAGAAGCCATGGCAACTGACTGGACAAAGGTAAAACGTTTTAATAGAGCAATGCAAATACTAATTTATCTTAAAAGATCATTTTCTCGGATGAGAAATAGTTTAATTTGGACGATCCTGATGGATTATCGCACTATTGGAGGGATTTAAGGAAAGAACCCTTATACTTTTCTAAGAGAAAATTCGGAGGAGGATCTTTGATGGTTTGGGCTGCGTTCTGCGAGTCTGTATGATTGGAGCTGGCATTTCCAAGCAGTCATATGAACTCCTGGGAATACGTGGAAATATTGTATATGAACTTGTTGCCTTTTCTTCGCGGTCGTAGGCGTTAAAAGTTCATTTTTCAACAGGACAACGCATTAGTGCACGACAGCCGTGAGACGCGTTCTTGGCTTGAAGGCAATAATGTTGGCTTTTGAAGTGGCCCGCGTGCCCCCGGACGTGAATCCGATGGAAAATTTGCGGGCGTTGCTGGTCCGAAGGATTTATGCTATGAACACCAAGAACAATTGGCAGTTTCTAATGCATGGCAAGAACTTTCCCTAAGCGATTTAAAAAAGTCAGTCCGTGCATCAGCTGCCGCCTGTCGACCGCCAAACGCGTGTAACCTACGCCCAAGCCATGCTCAATCTCGAGGACGAAATGGACGATTTTTCGACCAAAATCACTAATGAGCGATGAGGCTCATTTCCACCTCAGCGAGTACTTGAACAAGCAAAACTATCGCTTTTGTGGCACCGTAAATCCACGAGTGATGCACGAGGAGCCATTACACTCGTTCAAAGTGACTGCGCTGTTCACGCTGGAGGAGTCATCGAGCCATTTTTTTTCGAGAACGCCGCTGGTCAAACGACAACAGTGGACGGTGCGCGTTATAGGGTCATGTTAGCCAAGTTTTTTTCTGCCGCAATTGGACGAATTAGGACTGGAGAACATGTGGTTCCAACAGGACGGAGCCAAACTTGGCTTCGGCTGTATGTTGCTTGAATGTCAGTCTCTTGTCCAAAGTCACTCATAGGTACTTATGGACTAATATCCCTTCTGAGAGTGTGAGTAACGCAGGCACACTTTTCCGGATTTGCTAAGGTATTCCATCTGCAGGCCCAGTTCTTGAATTTCTTGTGGTACTCTTAGAGTGAGACTGTAGACACACTTGTCCCTTGCCATAATCGCAGTGTCGTCTGCAAAGGTGGCGATAAGAAGGTCCTTCGGGTCTTCGATAGGTATGTCACGCGCTGTGGGCATGTCGGTAACACGCTGCCTTGAGGTACTCCTGCTCGAATCCTCTTTTTCTGGGATGAAAGACCATCCTGGACCACATTGAAGGCCCTGTCAGGGAGGAATGACTTCAACATTAGAAAGATTTGAGGATTGAGCATTCGCAAATGCCTTTTGGATATCCAAGTATGCTACTCCTTGGCGTGGAATCCTTTCAGGACAAGCTAAGCACTCTGTGTAGTTGTTCTGGTGTACTGGAATTTTGGGATCTACCGTTTTCTCTGTGAAGTGTTACTCGCTTACTACCTCCTTTGTACCTTCCCCTTCCAAAATATACTCAGGTTTTTGTAAATTTTTTAAACAAATTCTTTATATTTGCTTGCATTTTTTATGTTTTTTTTTTTTTAGTTTTGTTTTTTCTTTTCTTCAATTTTCTTTTATAAAACTTTGTTTTAAGTTGTTCTTTTGTTGGTTTTTTTTTCCGTTTTTGTATATAAATAATAATACTTATGGCTAATAATATAGTAAACGTTTTTCGATTTTGCTTTAATTTTGTGGTTGTTTTTTTGTTTTTTGCATAATTGATCTTTCTAAATTGTTGTTCGGTTTGTGTTTCTGTTGTTGTTTTTGATCGAAAAACTACAACAATTGCAACTAACAAAGCTAAAGTTATAATATAGATTTCTGTTTTCTGCTTTTTGTTTCAAAACTTACGGGCTAGGAGTTTGTTTTTGTATGTATGTATGTATGTGTATGTCTGTGTCATATTACAATATTTACACTTAAAAAATTTGCTAATAGTTTACGATTTGTTGTTGTTTCTGTTTTTTTTATTATACAATTGCAATTGGATTTGTGTGGCGCCCCCGGGCGTCGATTGCTTGCTTGCTTGTAGTTGGGGATTTCGTTTTTTTTTTTTTTGGGGCTTCATGCACGTTCACAACCTGAGTGTCACCTCTCCTCCTGGTTTTGTTTGTTTTTGTTTTTGTTTTTTTTGAATACTGCTTGGAATTTCTAGTGGCGTGACCAGCACGCTCCTGCTCCTGTTGCTCCTGCTGCTGCCGCTTACAACTGATACTAACTGCCGACCATAATGTGAGCGGGCTGCTCCAGCTCATTGGTGCTGGCAACGGCACCGTTTAGACCGCTTTTGAACAGCTCATCTGCTGAGCTCAGCTTACAGCTGGGCACCAGTTCTGTAAACTCAGAACCCAAACCAAATTCCATATCCAAAAATCCATATTCCCAGGTATTGGCACCGGCTGACACATTCGAGCTAATGCTGCTCACATAGGAGGAGGTTAAGGAGGTCGACGAGATGGTGGAGAGTGTGGTAAAGGTGGCGGTGGTGGAGCTAGAGCTGTTACCACTCTGACTGGAGTTGGCTTGTACGGTGGTAAAGCTGCCACTGAAAGCTAACGTAGAGCTGGCACTACTGGAGGATGAACTAATGGGCACCAGGGTAACTGGCACCGCTGTGGGCGTTACGGCGGCAGGTAGTATATGAAACAGATCATTGTTATTCAAAGGATCCAAGGCAGATTGAGAGCTTAGGCTGAGCACTGAACTCCAGTTGATGGAACGTGTAGAGTCATCATCCGCATAGCCGGAATCGCTGGTATCACTAAGACTACTGCTTACAACAGCGGAGGAGGAGGAGGCGGAGGAGGTGATGGCGGGGGTACTGCTACTCGAGGTTGAAGAACTGGACGTACTATGAGCCACTGGAGCGGCGGTTACAGCTGCCGTTGCTGTGGTGGCTGCTGCTGTTGCTGCTGCTGCTGCTGTTGTGGCGGGGCAGTTTGTGGGAAATGGAGTGGCTCTGCCCGATTGCGATTCCCGAAAGGGATAATGATCATAGGGATGCAAGGTTACATTAGCTGTGCTATCACAATTGCTGGCTGTAGCTGAGAAGCCTACGGCTGAGCTGGAGCCTGCTGTTGCTGCCGTACCCGCCGCTGCTGCTGCTGCTGCTGCTGCTCTATAGGCTGCCGGCACTTCCAGGCGTTCTGGATAGTGTGGCTGCTGTTGCTGCTGCGGCTGCTGCTGCTGTTGGGTAGGAAAACTGTTGGCCACCTGCTGATAGTGCTCCATATTGGCCAAACGCGCACAGTTTAATACGGGTGCATACTCCTGCTGCTGTTGCTGAGGATGCAGCGGAGCTGATTGCTGATAGGCGGGATGATATTGTTGTGCTGCCTGGGCGGCTGCTGCTGCTGCTGCTGCCGCCTGATGTGCCTGATGCAATTCCTTCGCTTCGGTCTCTATCTCACGGTCAATTCTTTTTAGGGTATTGCAAATCAACACCGAACGATACAGCGATTGCTCGGACACCTGACGAAAGCGGGACAACTTGAACATGGACAGATTGCGTATCTTTAAGCGGGTATCCTTATAACAGCTACGATTCGCATTACACCAGCCACCGCGTCCATCACAGCAACGTTTTAAGGGTAAACCGTGAAAGGGTGCCGGATTTGGTGGGTTTGCAGGTGTGGCGGCGGGTGTGGCTGGAGCGGCTGCTGTTGCTGAGGAAGAGTTACTGCCCAGGTCCAAGTAGGATTTACCATTTTCCGCACAGCGTATGGTCTGCTGAGGTTGATTGTAACTTGTGCCGTTTTGCTCATAGAACTGCTGTTGGCTGCTGGCCGAGGGGGCTCCTGGCGTTCCCGCAGCAGCAGCAGTGGTCCATTGTGGTGGGGCAAAACCTCTGGGCGTCATATGCTGAGGGCTGCCGGTACGGGAGCAATTCTGTTGAGGAAATGGCTCTGAGTAATAGTTGGGTCGAGTACCATAACCGGGAGCATAGCTGCGTTGTTGTTGTTGTTGTTGGGCAGCTGCTGCGGCTGCCTGCTGCGCTGCTGCAGCAGCCTGATGCTGCTGTTGCTGCTGCTGTTGTTGCTGCTGCTGTTGTTGCTGCTGCTGCTGCTGCTGTTGCTGTTGCTGCTGATGAAAGGGATGATAACGCATGGGGCAATAGGTGCTTGGTACAATAATGCTTTCCTCCTCCTCATAATCATCCTCAAAGTCATCATCATCATCATCCAATTCATCGGGACTCAGCAAAGTGGTGGCCAGGGTAGAACGCGTGGCTATGCTACCCCAAGGATCACTGGGCACTGCCACCGCTTGCAGCTTGGAAATGCAATCGACTGGCTCGTTAGCTACTACTGCATTGCCATTGGCCGACCAGGGTTCACAGGGTACGGCAGCAACCACCTCCAGCTTGGCAATGCTATCCTCGGGTATGGCTGCACTTGCAGTAGGTGGCAAAGGAACCTCCGCTTGGCTCTTGATAGTAACTTCATCACCGTTGTTAATACTTTGCTCGGACTTTTGATCCACATTGTTGTTGTTGGACTCGGTCTTTTGTTGCTCCTCCAGCGATTCCAGGTAGTTGTTGTTATTGATGGCCCATTTTTGGGCCTTGACAGGCGGTGGAGCACAGTTGCCCGTGTAGGTGGTATTGGCATCTTTGCTGTCAAAGGTCAGCTCATGCTTCCGCTTGGTAGCGGCTGTTGCTTGAAGACCCATGGCTGAATTCACCTGTAAGAACAGAATAGAGAAAGTGGTTAGAGAAATATCACAACAAAAAAAACACCCCACAAACTTATCAAGAAAATGGTAGAACCAACCAACCAACCACCCACCCATCTACTTCCCCAGTTTGCCCTATCCACAACGCACATCTCATGAAAATGAAAATGCCAGGCAGTCAGGCAGCCACCCTCGCCTGGCATTGCTCATCATCGTCATCCCAGCCTTTGCTGCTGCTGCTGCTGCTACTCGAAATCTTCTTAAAATAAAACACACTGCGAGCGTGGGACTGACGACTGGGGCGACGGCAATGGCGACGGCGAGCCCTGACTCTGGCTGGCTGGCTGCTCTGGCTGTGCGTTCAGCACTTCCGCCATTTGTGTGAGATTTTTTTTGTATTCTTCTTCTGTTTGTTTCTTTCCGAAACTATTTTTGTGTTTTGAGAAATGTTTTTCATGATTTTTGGAATGGTTTTGGTATAACCAGATACAATTTTTGAGCACAATTTTAAGAGCCGATTTCACATCTTCAAGATAGCTTCTTTATGACAGATAAGTCCTGAATTTAGTCTGTTATTTGTAGGCTTAGATATGGCTACCTAGAAGATGTGAAATCGGCCCTAAGTGTGATTCCTCACCAAAGAAAAGGAAGCATCATGACACTTCGACGCAATAGCAAGAAACTCTGTTAAGTTTGCGAAAGTTTCTCGAAGTTAAGACGAATATTAAAGTGAAATCCTAAGACGACTCTATGCTCTATCATCATATGCACTTATAGAAACTGCTTCGCTTTCGATAAACCCGATTCCTGCACTCGAAATCATCCAAATGACACTATTTAGTCATCCATTTGAAACTATTGATTATAATTTTCTCTTTAATACTCCAAGTATTAACTTGATTTTTCGAAAGTTTTAAAAAAATTTTTCGAGAATATCAAATTGATACTGAATTGTATCAGGTTGATATTTTTTAGTATCATTTTGATACTAGATTTTATCTTAATGTATACCTCTGCCCGATTGCGATTTCCGAAAGGGATAATGAACATAGGGATGCAAGAATACACACTCGTTCTCAAGAACCATTGAACTCATCAACTCCAACTTGACGGCTATTTAACAAGTCAGTTGTTTGCAATCAACAAGACTCCGCTCCAGCTCACCAGGCAAAAACGACTCAAACATGGCTAAAAACCCTGTACCGAACTTCATTTCTTGGGATGATTGGCCTGCTGGTAGCCCAGACCTGAATCCATTGGACTACAAACTGTGGTCCGTTCTCTCGAGGCTATTGCTTGCTGCTCTACTCCATACCCAAATATTGAGTCTTTGCAGCGTGCCTTGTTCGAGCAGTGGACTATTTCCCAATGCATGAAGTGGCCAGAGAGACTTCGGCACTGCTGGAAGGCACAAGGCGGTCATTTCGAATAAGTTGTTCTACGATTATCTACGATTTGAAGAGCGAACAAAAAGAAGAAACAAGTATTTAGCAGGGTTCCCCAAGAAGAGAGTCTCTCTGTCTCTCTCAAACACACACTGATGCATTACTTCGGCAAGCATTCGGGGTGAATTACCGGGTGTGTTCGGCCCCCCGGGGCATGGTTGGGGAACACTGATATACAGACATAGTCAGTCAGTCAGTCCTGAACACCTTACAGAAACTTTTGGCCACCGCAGGACTCCTTATAGAATATTAATATAAATAGACCGAAGTTCAAAACGCGCGCAGCCATGGCTGAGCCCCATGGGGTGGCCTTACCTGAAGCTACTCCAGGTACATTGGCAGGAGCTAGAGGCGAGCAGGTGAGCCTTCTAGCGTTTGCCAAATCTAAGAAGATGCCCAGAACGCCACCCTAGTATAAGCATGCGCCTTCATCGGCATCTCCGATAATCTCTGAGAGTGTTTTTACTTTCAAGGCAGTCGGCGGAGAGGCAGAGACTACCAAACGAGGCAGGGAACGAGAGAGCCCTTCAAGCACTACCCCGAAAAAGCAAAGGCCTAATCCTACTCAGCTGCTTACTGAGCTAGACGGCATTTTGACCGCTGGTGGTCCGTCACATCAACCTGGATATGAAGATAAGTCTAAAGCGGATGAAAGGAATCCAACAGGAAGTCTATGCGCACTTTCAAGATGTTTCGCATGAAACCTCTTCGCCGAAGAGTGTTTCAAGTGTAAGACAGCGCAACAGCATGAAGGATGCCGATCAGAGAGAGCGGTGCTGGACGCAATAGCAAAGAGCAACCAGAATCGCAATCGTCATCAGTAGCTAACCAAGCTAGTCACAAACGCAAAGTACCGAAAGTTCAGTGTGGCAAAGGTGGGCCCAAATCAGGACCGCCAATTTTAAGTACAAGTCAGGCCACAGATGGCAAAGCTGCCATTTCGTAATGCCCAAAACCGGTCTCGTCGGCAGGACGACAAGCGGGGTGGGCGACTTCTTCTCTGGCCACACACCGTACGGCTCGGCCGCTGCCACACCCCGCCAAGGACATTCCACCAGGAGGACACTCCCAGCTTCGCAATATCTCCCTGCACCTGGTCGGGCCATCTCCGCTCAACTCGTTCGCATGCCGACCGACTGTACACCCGGTGGGCGACTGCGTTAACGAAATTCGACGTACGGCAAACGACTGTTTGCTGCTTGAGCTAAACGGTTCAGATCTGGAGAATACTGAAACACTAAGGCAGAAGGTCCAAAAGGTGCTTGGACAAAAACGCGGAAGCACAAGCCCTAGAACCGGAGGCGCTCTTGGAGATCAGAGACCTGGACGAACTAGTTTCAGCAGAAGACGTGTGGGATTCCCTCACTGCTCAAACAGGTGTAGTTAAAGAGGCATGCTCTATAAAAACCCTCCGTGCTTCCTTTGCCGGGACCCAGACTGCTATTGTTCGGGTGCCCAGCAAATCCATCCACAGTCAAGCAGCTCTAAGGGCGCTTGACTCTTACACGAAATGCCAAAACGCTCACGGAATGAGATCCTTGCATCTGTATCCACCTTTTGGGTGCCTGGTCACCCAACATTGAGGGTAACAGTCAGCCGACAGCTGGCTGACAAAGCACTAATAGCTCCTCGGGGATAGGGAGCCCTTGGCCCAAAAACTAATCACAAGAAATGAAACCTGGCGCCTGGCTACTGAACGATCGAACAACCTTCCATTTTGCGCTGTAGCTTAGGTCACGTGGAACACGTTCGACCTAAGAACGTACCACGAGTAGCCTTTTAAGTCAAAGTAGAGGAAACATCTCATCTTTCATGCCACTAGCGGGTCACTGCCTTATAGGTAGACATGCAGCACGCTTGGTAGTCGCCCACAATGACTTCTGTAGAAGCTGCAAGTGCGTAGGAGAAGCTTTACTACTGCATCTTATATGCCACCGCCCCGCATGGTTTAAATAGGAGACTCAAATACACTTGGTCACCCCTTTTACTCAACCTCTCGGAACTATCTGAGATAGCCATCTCACTAAACCTAACCTATCGTCTACCGAGTACTAGGTATATAAAAATGGATCGTGGTTTGTTAGTGGGCTTAAAACTTTAAAACGACTGGACCAAATTGGATACTTCCCCTGGGGTTTGTTTATAATAACTAGAAAAAAGAAAGAAGAAGGGAAATTCTCAAAAAAAAAAAAAAAAAAAAAAAAATAAAAAAAAAAAAAAAAAAAAAAAAAAAAAATAAATTAATCATCAAATATCTAAATATTGTAGTGAATTTTGGCGCAATTTAGTTGACTTCACCTTCATTAAGAGAAGAGGGGAAAGGTTATCTCGCAGTTCTCCAGGCAAGCCAAGCAAATAAGAAGGCCATCTTCCAATTAGTTAGTTGAGATCCAGCAGAATTTATTTGCATGTGGCCAATTAGTTTAGTACTACATGTGTCGTGCTCAAGTGAAAGTACTAGAGAGGTAACTTAAAGTAAAAGGGAAGTTATGTATCGACAGAAGTTGAGTCTCGTTACATGGTCCTTAGCACTAAGAATAGTCAGCGGTCACCAGTTCTAGATCGCCTTGGGAGCCTAGGTTCAAAATATCTAGAACGTAATTCAAGTAGAACCAGCAATAAATATCCATCGATCCACCCTCAAAATTGACAGCGGTTCGAAGCGCTGGTTGCATACTACTGAACAATACACGAGGTCAAGCAAATCCATACACTTTAGACCAAAGGGCCACTAAGTGCCCAACAACGCTTCCACAAATCTTTGAAATCTTGTACGTTTTTTTTTTTTTTGAGAAATCTTGAAAAACATTTCCACCCGTTTGACAGTGTTGCCACCCTCCAATTTATACAACCCAACAAAACCAAAGCGCTGTGAGTTTTCAACATCTGTACGTCCCCGGGTAACAACAAGAGGCAAATGCATGGGTCTCTTTGTCTCATAAGGGTTGCCATATGCTCGCATATTTCTGGCCCTAGCTGCAGTTTCCATTAGCAAGGGGAACCGGAGCCAGAGCGCAACGGTTGGGGTGAGTTTTCGTATTCAGTTCTTTTTTTTTTTGTTATCGTCATCATCGAGGTCGTCGTCGTCGTCGTTGTCGCTGAGTCGCATGTGTTTCACATTTTTCTTTGCCCTTTTTCCTGCCCCCGTTCTCGTTCGCGTCAGCATGTTTGCCTGCCTGTCTGCCCGGCAGCCCGGCTGCCGTTTTCCTTGCGCCTTGTCACATTTCATCCCTCGTTCTTGTTGTCTGCAGCTGTATTTGGGATATTTTTGGCATAGGGGCTGGAGTCTAGAGTCTAGACATGCTACACGATGACTAACTCCCCGGGAACATCTCTCTTAAAGCTGGCGCAAGTTTTCAGATCAAGCAAAAGCACACACAGGTCTTTGTCTTGAGTCACTGAGTCATCATCATCATCATCATTTGGCAAAGTATTGCTCATTGCTTACGCTGCGTATGTGTAATGTTTTTCAAGCACATTGCGCATACGCCATTCAATTAAAAAGCTTTCAAAGCTCTCAAAGCTTAAAAACGGAAATCAAGTAAAATGTTTAAAAAAAAAACTAAACTTTCTACGCTTAGTTGTTTTTTAACAAAAGTGGAGAAATTGTTGTTGCTGCCATCATTAAGGCACAGAGATGATTTTGAAGCTTGCGACTGAATTTTATTGCCACACCAACAACCAACAGCAGCGGCAAAACCCAGTCCCCGTCCAAATGTACGTTGCTTTTTACGCTTCGCCAGCAACTCGTTTCAGTTGGCACTGGCGACTGGCTCCAAATTGACGGCTGGGAGTCTAAAGCTCGCACGCAGCGTCGTCGTTGCAGTTGTTGCTGCTGCAGCAGCTACCTTCAAATTCCACAATATTCAAGTTTCAGGTTATGAGCCAACCGACCAATCGACCGAACAAAACGAACGACCGACCAACCAACCAACCTGAGACCGAGAGCCAGTCATCGTCATCGTCAACAACAGCCATACAAACTGTTTGCCTGAAAGCCAAGAGCCAGAGCCAGAGCCAGAGACCAAGCCGGAGCCCGGACAACAGCAGTTGAAACGTTGCGACGTCCGCTTTGTTGAGTGGTGGCACTGTGGTTGAAAAGCTTATGAAAAATGTGACAAGCTTACTTTCTAGACATGTTTTTTGGACATTGGTAGTTAATAAACGTTTTAGTTTTTCAACTTTTAAATGAATTGAAGGAACTAGTTCGCTTCTTATTTGTAAGAAAAGTCTTGGCTTATGGCTTGGAACTCACAAGATGATCTTGGCATACAATTATTTGAAATATCATTCTATGGCATGTTATTCAGGCTGGACCGAGTCCGAAAAACGAGCGAAGTTTTCTAAAAATCAAGTTGAATACTGTTCCGAACTCAGCAAATCTACTTAATTGGTTGTTTTCAAAAGTTGTGCCCTAGACCCGGTGAAAATAAACTTACTATTGTTTAAGTACTCAGTTTTCTATACTCAGTTTTTGAATCGCAATCCTTGATACTAAGTACACAATACTAAGTACTCGATACTCTGAACTCATTACTAAGTACACGATACGCTGCAATCGATGCTAAGTGCTCGATACTCAAAACTCGATATTAAGGGGGTCTTCTCATTGAGCAACTTTTTTTTTCGATTTTTTTTTGCATTTATTTATAGCTTGGATATTCAAAAATATCCCCCCAAAAGGATTTTCGAAAACTCGAATTAGTTTAGGAGATATAGTCCTTTTAGTGACCCAATGTGACCTAAATTCCCAAGCAACTGCAAACTTAAAGCGCGTTTATCTCGAAACCACGTTTTTCGAACTGGCGGCCATGATATCTCCAGTTCAACTGAACCGATTTTCATGAAACAAAGTGGAATCGACGCAGAATTGTCACCATTCTCGGGTGAACCTCGACCATAATTTTAAAAAATTTTTTTACTATTTTTTTTTAAACTAAACTACAAAAAAAAGCCCGAAATTGAAATTTTTTTGAATGGCCGCCATTTGGTCAAAAAAAAAATCACAAAATTAAGTTTGAGGTTCACCCGAGAATTACATCTATACTGATTATAACCCCGTTTTTTTTTCATTTCGGACGCTCCGAAACCCGGAATCGTGGCCGCCGTGACGACACCTTTTTTTTTCACCACCAACTTTGAAGTCTCATTACTTTTTTGAACAGCCCTCGTATCGAGGCAAAAAAATTTTTTATTTACTTTGAACCTTTTGTAATACAATAAATAAAAAAGTTTTCAATTATTCTTTGCGTTTTCAAATAAGAATTTTTTTAAAAAGGGTCCAAAAAACGGGTTTTGAATGAGAAGACCCCCTTAAGTATCTAGTACTCAAGACTAAGAGATCGAGACTCTGTACTTGATACTCAAAACTCGATATTAGATACTACTCAATACTTAGTACTAGCTATTAAGTACTCCATACTTAGTACTCAATACTAAGAACTCGATACTATATACTTGATATTCTGAACTCCATGCTTAAAACTCGATATTTGATACAACTCGAGACTTGATACAATGTATTCGATACTTAGTCCTAGCTACTAAGTACTCGACACTCAGTACTCAATACTAAGAACTTGATATTAGGTACTTCACACGTAGTACTCAACAGCTCAGTACTCGATACGCAGTACTCGATACTCAGTTTTCGATTCTCAGTACTCGATTCTAAGAATTTCTGATATTCTTTACTCGATATTTGATACCACTCGATACTAGTTACAATGTATTCGATACTTAGTACTGCAATATTCTTTATTCTTAATATCTCAGTACTCGATACTCAGTTTTCGATTCTCAGTACTTGATTCTCAGTACAAATTTTACTCTACTAAAGTTTGATTCTTATCAAAATACATTAAAACTGATCCAAATGTTAAAATATGCACATTATTAGAATACTCGTCTATCTTTCAACTTTCTATAGTTAAAGTCAAACTAAAAATTTGATACATATCTTTAAAATGATTCCATGTAAAACAGCATCGAGCGACTGTGTCAAAAGTAGCTGTTCTGAGCTTATTCAACCTTTAATCGAGTATCAATGTAATCATATAAGAACCACTGTTTCCCTTAAATAAAGATATTTTCAAATGTACTGAAACTACGAAGAGATTTTTAGCTAACTACGAGAATTTTATATAAAAAGTGACAAATAGTAGTACTATATTAAAAGGAAGGAAAACCCTACGCATCAAACTACTTAGTTTTGAGAGAATGTTGTAAACGTCTCTTAACTTTTGTCATCTAATCTAGTTGCCTAGCATTTTCAAGACACTTAACATATAAGCAAGCCATTATCAAAATCAAATTTATACACTCTAAAGATTTGTGGGACTCACCTAATGAAACACTATCATTTATTAAATATTTGAAACTGATCAAAAGTTAATAAATTATGTAAAATTGTGTCGACGGCTTTTAATCGACTTTAACATTTCCTCGAAATTTTAATGGTGATTATTATTTTTCGGTAACTTGTTGTGGGGAATTTGTTTGGTTTAGGAATTTATAAATGTGGATAAGTATAATACTAAAACTCTATACTAAGTACTAGATACTCTCTAGTCGATACTTAAAACTCGATATACGAAACTCGATACAATGTACTCGATACTTAGTTAAAGGTTCGGAATGCGGAAATTGTCTGATTATAAGTTTAAGCAATAGGAGAATACGATTGGAGGAATACTTTTGAATCATTTCTGTGTTTCTATTAGTCAATTTTTAAGAGCTTAAGTACAATTTTAAGAGTTTAGTAAACTGAAAAACTGTGTGAGTCAACTTTTTGTATTAAAAGAAGAATGTAATATTCACTAGTTACATACTGAAAAATGTTTGTTAAAGAGTAAAACAGTGACTACCTGTAAAGAAATGTTTTACTCGCGCTAATAAAAACGTTGCCACATTACATAAGCAGTATACAAATGTGGGAAATGATAAAACTTTCACATTATATTCTTATACTAGCAAATAATAACACATTTTAGACATTTCTTTGGACATTTTTTTTATAGAAGTTGCCAAGGGAACAAAGGAACTTCAACAGTGCATGGGTGGATGGTCTAAATGACCTCATTCTTACTGTGTGTTTCCTCTTAAGAGATAAATGTCCATTCGGCAGATCCTCCTTGACGGATGACCAAAAAAGCTAGCTAAATGAAGCTAGAATTTTTACCCAAAAAAAAAAAATGATATTAAACAATATCCATTGGATGATTTTCGAATCCATTTGGGATGGATATATCTTTAATATCCTTTTAATCATGCAACTGAGCTGAAAATCGTCCAAAGGATATGAAAAAAATGATCTTCCTTTGGATGATTTTCAGCTCCTTTGGATGATTAAAAGGATATTAAAGACATATCCAGTCCAAATGGATATCGATATGCTATCGAATTCAAAAACGTTACCAACAGGAACAGTTGTTGATCAGTGGCCTTGCCATGGGCGGAGAGGGTTTTAGCTCAGTGGGAAAGGAACTTGGCAGAGAGGGACAAGTTTATGGGTTCCCTTCATTGAAACGAGTTGTGCATGAGTTTTTTTCTGTGTTATAAAGTCTTAAATTGCCATCATATTTCTTATGAATGCATATCGAAAACTGGCTGCAACATTAGGGGACAAATAGCTGTTCTTTGTTTATCATCCGTCAGTGGAACAAGAAGACATCACATTTCTTGGATGATGTTGAATGTTTGCCAGTGGAACAAGGGTATAACTCAGTACTGAACTTTAAGGTGAAGTCACAGGAACGGGGTTTCAACCTCACAAAGGGGGTTTCTTAATTGCTATTCACAAAATACGATACAGGCCTTTCATAACTGATTCTTTATGTAATATTGTTCCAAGATACACCATTTCAGCGTCAATCTCTGGGCTTGTGTGCTTCTTATTTTGGCACAAGAGAAAGGGACCTACAGTTTAACACCGATTCCGAACGACAGTTTGAGATGAGTCAGTTGTTGAGTAGTTCAATTCAGCTGAACAGTCGCCGAACTGAGTGATCAGTCACTGAACAAGCCACTGAAAAAGGTCGCTAAGCCAGTCGCTCAACAAGTCACTGAATAACTCCCTGAACAACTCACTGAGCAAAAGTGACTGAACAACTCACGCTGAACAAGTCTCACTGCACAAAAAAGAAAAAGTCGCTGAACAAAGTCACTAAATAACTCACTGAATAGCTCACTGAATAACTCTCAGAGATAAATTGACTGAACAATACTCACTGAACAAGACTCACTGCACAAAAAAGAACAATTAAAGAACATTATCACTTTATCAGTTAAATTGTGTTCACTCACTTATGAAATTAAACACACTAAGAAGAAGAATGAATAATTTGAGTACGAACGCTCTTAAAAATGGCTATTTGAACTACTATTTTCAAGAAACAAGTGGGAGCATAAGTCACTGATCAAAGAAAGCAATCAAAGCTAGAGAGTATAGTATAGCATTCTAAACGTTTGGATCAAGAAAGTCGTTATCAAAAGTTCATGCTTTAAGGCGCGATGTGCCTCCTCGGAACGTTCGAATTTTCCTTCAAGAAATTTACTAGATATTACTTTTTCGCGAAGGAGGCCAAAAGAATTCGCTTCGACCGCAGAATGCCTACCACCCACAACAGCCGAGCCAGCTCTGGTGACAATTTTCAAAATACTTTTGTGTATTGCTTTGTTTCTAAGTTTCAAACAACAAAATCAGGCAAGGAAAAATTTCTTTAAGTAATTTTTTTATATGGAATTTGATAGCTAAAGGAAAATTCGAACGTTCTCAGTACTCACTCTTAGGTAAGAATTTCTTTGTTGAATCAAAGTTTTTATTCTTACCGAACTTTTGCTTCAGGTATGAAATTCGCTATATTCCCAGAGTGCGGTTTCTAGAATACTTCTTTGGTGTGTAATTCGGTAAAATATTTCTTGTATAAACACGATTTTTTCATGACTTTTCCCAAATTCTAAGTGATTCAACAAAAACTGAGTACCAGTAAGCTTGCAGCACTTTAAATGGTATTTTCTGTTCCATGACTCATGGGTGCAGTGACTGTACTTTTAGTTCAGGGGCAGGCACATTCTATTCTCGTGTGCATAGGAAAAATTTCAGCTGTACAAGCACCGCCGCTATGCGTGTTCGGCTTGCGCCTTGACGCAGTCGTTGCTACTAAAATTGAGAGCAATTTTTGCGCTGCTCTCTCACACACCAATGCAAAAAGTGTGAATGTATTTCTTGCAGTTGCTCATTTTTGTTCAATGACTCCTCGCTTAGTTCTGTTTTTGACTATGATTGGAAACTCTAACAAACATTTTTGATCCCACTGTGCCCATTTGGCACACACCGCTCAAAAGTCGACTTCAGCAATAAAGTCGGTCGTTCGCCGCCTGGCTCTGACTCTGGCTCTGGCTCTGGCCGGGGCCACTTTGAATTCTTCAGCTGAAACAACGTGCGATAGCGAACCAAGTTTCAGCTTTCGACAAAGCCAAGAGCTCTGGCTCTAAGCTGCCGCTGCCGCCGCCGAGCCGATCTCACAAGCAATTTAAATATACGTAGCCAAAGCCAAAGAGGAAGAAGAAACTTTTATAAACATAAAAAAAAAAGAAACGACGAAGAAGACGAAACATAATAAAAAAAAAACCAGCTTCAGTCCGGGGAGTTCAGCGAAGACAACGGCGGCTGCTCATCATAATAAAAATGAATTGAATTGAAGACGGGGGCTCCGAGTCGACTCGACTCGACTCGAGTCGCTCTCTGAGGGCGTAGAGCTGTAGATGACGGGTCTTTGATAGTAAGTTCCCATGCTGGTGAAAACTTTTGAACGCAACACCCACAACACAATTGGAGGAGGGGAGAGAGTACTATTTGCTTATAGCGGCACATGACGTTGTGGGAAAGCACAGGCTCGTCTCGAACTAGCCTAAATACGCTTGATGTTGATGCAAGGTTAACACGGCTGTGTTTGGTAAGGGGATGGGGTTGGTATGGGGATGGGGTGGGTTTTTTTTATATGCGCATATATTTTTGACTCGGCCAATTCATGTTGCCGCACAACGAAGTTTGCCACACGACTGACAAAAACCGAGTCCGAGCCACCGTCAATTGCCAGGAAGCGGCGGCGGCAGCAGCGACGTTGTCGACGAAATCAGCTGTTTTTGGCGAATTAGAGCAATTTTCAATGCTTTTTTTTGCTCCTCATGTCGAAGATTTATAAGCAGCAGCAGCAGCGACGCCGACGCTGAAGTTGGCGCAGCAATTGGTGACATTGAAAATTTGCAAGAACAAGGAGCATGAGAAGGGGGGCACCAGCTGTGAGAGCACACATGTGTGTAGTAGTAGGAGAGTTGGGTGGGTGTGGAGTGCGTTCCAATCATGACTTTTGGTCAATGAACTTATTTCATTTTGCATAACGGAAATTGAAATCAGCTGTGAGTGTGTGCCACAGTATGTGTTTTCTCTTCTCCTCGTTTTTGAAATCAAATCCCTTTGGCCTGCTAAGCCGACACAACCTACAGTCTAGCCCGAACCCAGCTACCTAAGTTGGAGTACCTAATCCTCAAAAAGGATGCCAGGCATTCGACATGCTGTGCGTGTTGTAACGATCTTTTTGGTAAAAAGGAACACAAACGACTACCTGCCTCTGCGGACTACAGCAATACATCAAATTGACATTCAGTCAGGAGAGTCTAACCGAAAAAATGCAACCTGTAGCTCTGTGATTTCAAGAGTAGGTTAATAACATATTGATGAGGTGTCAAAAGGGTGGACAATTGACAAGAAACTTCAATTTAAGTTTGATCTCAAAATGTTCTAAGTGATTTAAGCCTGTCTTAGTAGCAAAACATTGAAGAATCAACACAAATCTTTACCCAAAATTAACCAAAAGCAAAGATTCTCTGTTGAATTTTCTGGTTGATTATTGAACTATAATCAAAGCTCGACCATGAGCCTGCTAACATTCACTTTGACTAAAAGCAAAGACTTTAAAGAGGTTTGACTACGTTTCCATTGATAAATTTCTTTTGTAAGTAACTGATAAGCAAATGGTAACATAATGTACGATCCTTTCTATCCAAAAGTATAATTAGGTCTTCTAAGAGTTCAACTCTGTGCTGTTAGTATAGAAAGAGTTAACTTCAATGTAAGAGATGAACTAGATAGTTTTAAATAGAATAAATGATTGAAATTTCCTTCTTAGTACTTAGTTTAGTGCTGTGTTACCCAGCCATAGCCCCTGTGGCCGAACACATTTGGCAAATGCTGGCCGAACACATGCATCACTGAGTGTCAGTGATTTCCGTACTCTCTTCTTGGCAAACATCCTCGAAAAGGTAACTTGGTGTTCAGAACTTAATAGGAACTCATAATACAAGCATTAGGAAAACTATTTCTAGTTAATCTCTTTCAGTCTGACGTGAAATTGGCATCCAAAGAAGAGCCTTTAAAAACGTAGCTCTGTGAAAAGTTTGGTTTCCCGGTTAGGCTTGCCTTTTCGTATCTTCGACAATGATAAGTAGGTAGGTAATACCGGCTGACCCCAGATTGGGGTCACAAATAGACCTTAAGGTCCTTAGTGAGGCCGATGGGGATTTTAGTGGTACCATGTGTCTTTAGAAATCCCTCGTAGGATTTCTTTGAAGTTTTGGCGAACGCCAGTAGCGGTTGGGTATTTTGATGAATTTGAATTCTCCAAGGGGTTTGGCCGCTTCTTCCATGAGGTTAGCGGAGCAATGCGGTTGTCTGGAAGTTTTAGTCTTATTGTTGCGATTGCTGGACAGCTGCAAATGAAGTGTTCTAGAGTGTCTTTTAGCGACTCCAGATTTCCGTGCATATTTACGCAGGTGACCTCTGTCGTAGTGCCTAGCTAGGCAGAGTCCCGTAAGTATGCTAACCAGTCTCATATTGGAAGCTGTAGCAGATGGTGCGTTAGTTCGTTAGTTAGTTCGACATTGATAGATTTCAAGGTATATTGTAGCCTTGGACAGTTGGATATATTTCGCAAATTTAAGTCGAGAACTATAGCAATTCCAATCGACATGAGGGCACACAAAATATCTGAGATACTAGCAGAACCACTTAATGATCACACAGTAAGTTTTCAAAAAGAAACCCTGCAACAAGGAGGGATTGCAGTATTAAGGGACTACTTATACAATTCTTGGGTGATTTTAAAATAATGATCTACACCAAATCTAAAGAAAGAGGTGCTTAACAGAGACCTGCAACAAGCCTCTAATGTTCGATCACACTCGTGCGTTTACTAGGCTTGGTTGGGCTCGCCGCTTTGGTTTGATCGCAAGCACATTGAGTTAGAACGAGCAAGCTCTTTGTTATAATATGAACAAGCTCGCTTAAGCTTTTCATAACACGAGTCATAACAAGCCTTTTGCCAGCAATGGGCAAGCCTTTTCGAGCTACACAATTTACTTACACTTACTCGGCTTGTTGACGGCGAGCTTCGACAAGCCTCTTATGCAATTGTTGTAGTGCTTTGAAAACTTAAAAAAAAAAACAAGAAAGAAAGTCGGTCATGCCCGACTATATCATACTCTGTACCTGTGAAGTGCTGCCCATCACCGTTGCGCCCTGTGCTGCCCATAATTGTGTTGTTTTCTTATAACTCGACAACCGTTTATCCGATCTTTATCATTCCTTTAACGGATCGATAAAGGATCCCATTAACTAAATATGTCCATAAGGAACGAACCTTATATCTATAAAACTGTGGGAGATATGACGTTTTTTCCAATTTGAAGGGGCGGGAGGGGGCGTGTCAAAAATTGAAAATCAACTTGATCTGCCTGCAAGTATAAGAAACATATGTTCCATACAACTCAAACCTCTATCTCTTACCATTTCTGGGATCTGTGCGTTCATACGGACAGACAGACAGACGGACATGGCTATATCGACTCGGCTGTTGATGCGTTGATCGTAACAGCTCGCCGCAGATCTTTGACATCGCGAGTATTTGTACTGAACGAGCTTTACTCATGACGTTTCGCAGCACAACTTAGATTTTAGCAACAAGAGGCAAGCGACGACTCGCGGCCGAAGCTACGGGTCAACGCAAGTATTTGTACTGAACGAGATTTACTCAGTACGGCTCGCAGCAGAGCTTAGATTTTTGCAACAAGAGGCTTGGGACGACTCGCGGCCGAAGCTCTGAGTCAACACGAGTATATGTACTATACGGGCAACACTTGAGCTTGACAAGCCTTTAGCGCTAAGCGTGTGTACTCACTATGGCTCGTTGCAGTTCTCTGGTGTTTAAGTATTTGGGAAATCTTCTTCTAAGTCTTTAACAGTTATACTCAATGACAACTAATAACGGTGCAAATGTTCCAAGGACTTTAAAACTCCTAAGAAAGAATGAAGACGTTAGAATGTATGAAAAATTGTTGAGAATATGAAAGAAAAACTTCCGAAATTGCCCTTGCTGTGCAATCAACGGAAAAAGCGTTTAGTGCACTACAAAATATTTTTACCAGGTTGAGAGCTCGATTAAGCGCAAGGTCGCTTGAGAACATGTTAATGGTTAAGCTGAACGATCAACTACTAAATTATATATCAATTGTAGAAGATGCTTATGGTGTGATCACTTAACACTTTGATTTTAGTGGTCAAAACTGTTGAAGCGAAGTTGGAAAATTGTCGATCATATTAGCATAAAGTCCATCCGCTATCCGTTTCCAACACCAAACTATTGTCCCCGCATTTTCGTTCATTTCCTCGAAAGTTTGATGAAAAAAATCCTTGAAAATATTAGTGATTTTTATCACTTGTGTACCACTCTGAGTTGTACGAATCAGAGATCTATCGTTTCTCACTTTCCTTTCTAAATACGGCTTAAGGGCAGCGATGGGCATGCATTTTGTTTTTGTAATTCACTCTGAAGCGCAGCAATTGCTGGTGCGACTGAGAGAAAATGTCTTAAGGGTAATACAGCGAGTCTATATTGTCCTAAGACGGTTTGTACTCGCATAGTGTAGACTAGAATTGAGCAAACGAAGATCATTTTAGAAATTTGCATTGAAATAAAACCATGTCGTGTACTAAAACCATATTTGGAACTTCTTTTTAAAGATAAGTGGCTCGCAGCACGGAGCCGAATGCAGTTAGTTGCTTCCGGAACTTAAACAAAAATGCGCTTTTTTTAGTGAGTTCTTAAGAGAATAGTCGAGTAAATCGACAGGGTTCCATTTACTTAAGTGTCTGCCCTGGGCTTTTGGTTTGACTGACCGATTCATGCAAAGAGCGAGGTCAAAAATTAAGAGTTTATTGGTAAAGCGACGTAAACCAGCTCCGAACTGCCCGCATCGACCGCTGGCAAAGCTAGTTAAACGTTATCCGCATTTTTCCTCCTTGGCATTACGCTGACTCGGTGGGGTCGGTTTGAGCGAAATGAGGTACCTACGGTCTAGGCATGACCAGCGCTGACTTACTGGCTTTTCATGCAAAGAGCGAGGTCAAAACTGAAGAGTTGATTGGTAAACGACGTAAACCAACTCCGACCTGCCCGCATCGACCGCTGGCAAGCGAGTTATACGCATTTTCCTCTCTTGGCATGCGCTCGGTTTGAGCGAAATGAGGTACCTACGGTTTAGGCATGACTTATTGGCTTTTTCTGTGCTTCTCTCTTTAAAAATCCGCAAGTTCGGCTAGCGCCTGTGTGAAAAACACGAGTTACTTCGGCTCTCCGGTGCTAAGAGCTGCCCTAAGCTGTTGGCTCGTGAGCCAGCACTTCCGAAAACTGACATCCAGCATATTTAGGTCCAAAATATAGTTAAATAGTTAGAAAATGACAACCAAATTCCCTTCCCTTAAACTTCCTTCAACCTTATTCTTGCCCATAACCATCAATAAATCCCTTCCCGGAACTAAAAAGTTCCATTTACTAATGTGTCTACCCTGGGCATATAATTTGACTGAACGATTCATGCAAAATTTTAGTTCTAGCGCAAAAAAAAAAACGCCTCTTATCACGCGCGCAACTCTGATAAGACAACACAAGCGTTGCGTCAAGTGTTTTAATCGTGGGCTTGGAATCGGAACCAGGGCTGCTGCTGCTCTAAAGAAAAAGGCACACCAAAAAAACAACAACAACAACAACAATTGCCGTTAACAATTGTGGCTGCGCAAATTGCAAGTCGCGCAGTGTACGTATAAAACGGCCGCCAGCTAGCCACAGTCGGCTAAAGCAGCTATCAAGGCGTACGTTCACCAAGTCGCTTGGTAAACACAAAATTACAAAAAAAAAAAAAAAACTATGTATGCCCGAACTCCATACACAATTTCCACATCCACACAACAGTGCCAATGTTGCTGACTCGACTCGTCGGGGGCATTGGGGGGTGTGGAATGGGAGAATGCCGAACGCAACCGAAAGCAAATCCAACAACACACGAAGTACAGTCGCACAGTTAAAAATAAAGTGTGGGCTGTAGCGGGGAGAGAGAGAGAGCGAGCAAGAGCGAGGGTAAAACAACAAAGGCAAAGCGGCAGCGAAGCTGACGTTGCTGCTGCTGGTAA